>JAYMFT010000035.1:467336-482284 GCA_038088735.1 Panulirus argus | reverse complement strand
TCTCTCTCTCTCTCTCTCTCTCTCTCTCTCTCTCTCTCTCTCTCTCTCTCTCTCTCTCTCTCTCTCTCTCTTGTTGTAGATACCTTAAGAAAGTCAATGAAACATTCTGTTTCCCGAGTTCGCTGTAGCGATTGTTCGTTGATGGTTCAGTTTGGAATGACATAGATTGCGAGAAACTACTGTGGACACGTCGTGAGCGTTACATAAGCTCCCCTTGTGTATAGGGTTGTGACCTCGTGTAGGAATAATGCATTATTTATCAGTTAATGTTGAGATCACCGTACAGCCTCGCATCACCAGCGCCTGGTCCGTGTCTGGACTCCCCTCTGGTCCTATCATCTCGTAAATCCTGACTCTGGAAAGCTTCAGAATATAAACACAAGTAGATAATCCCTCTAGTGATCGTCCAGTTATCTAGTGTTTGTGCCCTTCAGTTAATTCGTAAATGGAATCTTTACATCAGGTCCTGTTGGTAGATAGATGTAAGTTAGCATTCAGCGAAAGAATGACAACAGTAAGTCACTTCGTCTATTGGTTCAGTACCTGGGTTGTACCTGTTGAACGAATCGGCTTCAGATATCCACACGGGTGAGGACCTTTGAGGTCTTGCAATTGGTGATGAACTTCCGTATTATTTCTCGAATACTTGCACTGCTTGCATTCGTGAGTGTGGGCAGGAACATGTTGGATGGACAGGCTTGAGTTGTGGGAAGGCAGGTACTGGGTGTGGACGGTCGACTGTAGGGTGTGGGCATGACCGGCTATGGGGCGTGGGCGGCCGTGGGCAAGATGTAGGCGGGCTGGTGTGTGATCAGGGCGGCAGAAGAGGCGGGGAGGACAACGATCACCAGGCAGGAGGGTGGAACCTCAGGTGATTATGACAGAGCTGGGCCAGCCTCTCTCTCGCTCTCTCTCTCTCTCTCTCTCTCTCTCTCTCTCTCTCTCTCTCTGATGGTAGATCTCGGATACTGCAACTAAAAAAATTATTCATTCTTTGAGACTCACTGCAAATGCGTTCGCTCCGGTGATGCAAATCTGAATGGGGGCAAAATGTCCATAACTGAAATGTATATGATTCTCTGATATTGTCTCTCAACCTTGTAAGAAACATGTAACATCATACAGGAGCCCACTCTTCTGCATCTATTCTTCCCTCATTCTTTCTTAAGCAAAATATTTTAACTTAATGAGTAAAATCGAAGCAACCATTCCCTAAGCTCATCTTAAAAGAGTTCCACTTAAAAACAATGAACATCTGACCTTCCATATATTTATTTTCAATAACCAGTTGTCGCAGAACCCTGGAAGGATGCTCACGGAGTCTTCGGGTTCCAGAGGACTCTTATAGATAAACACTTCTCTCACACGATGGTAGGAATACATGCTCGGACACTAATGCCGGAGGATCATTTACTCTAAGAGACCTACTAATCACGTTAAACGTCTGTGTAGTTGGTATTGTGACGCCTTGGGACTTCCTTCAGTTCAGGTGGAAAACTTCAACTGTTTGCGACAAGAAACCGTAAGAACGCTGGATAATGAAAATCAAAGTAACTTTTAAATCGCCACTTCTTACGCTGCCGGTGATGGGGCCCACAGGAAGGCGTTCCTCGCCACAAATCAACCAAATCCTGCAAGACTCTCAGTGCTCCAGTTGCGGTTTCCGAGCCACCGCCCCAAATTATCAGCGTGGTCCGCCTCTGCCCTTTGACCTGACCTGCTACCGCAGCAACAGAGTCATCATAGGTTGACAGGTCATTAGTAGACAATACCCGCGTGTCGGCTGTCATGAGTATCTGTCAGAGCCGAGAGGGGGATGAGGGGGAGGTCATGACTATGACTCCCTGTTGGATAGACAGACAATAAGTCTAGTTCATGAATTGATCTATACATCAAGCTTGCCTCAGTGGACAGCAGTGCTTCATGAACGATGATATCTTCATGCTAAAAGTTCTCAGAGTACTACACTATTCCTGTCATGTCGGTGTCAAGCATGACACTCTGTCACAGTTCCAACTGTCTTGCTCCTCCTGTCCCAGACCTTACCACACATACTTTTCGTGACAGAAATCATCAGTTTGGTAGGTCTCAAGTATCTGAATGAATGTAGCTGTCTTTATTGTAACTTTGGTCCGATTTGAAGTACATTTGCTGTCTTTAGCAGTTGCTTTATTTCTGGCTATCCCAAGAATCTTCTTGGATACAGTGACACTTTTGCTTGCTTTAGTATCAACCTTTCTAACTTCTGTCGAAATTCTGTTAGCTTCAGTAGCAATATAGACGACTGAATGTGGGGGACCGATTATTACCACAGAAAAACTAAGAGTGCAGTACAGGACTTAGAGGACTTCTGAGACGGAAAAGTTGTATTGCTTTTGGCAGTGGTTTTCTCTTTTACTTACTAGTGCCTAAGGTCACACACACACAAACACACGTTTCACTTTGTCTCTTACTCCTGATCATTATAGAAGGTGTTCAGTCTGTGTGGGTTAGGCTTGGATGTGTTCATGGGACTCTTAACCCGTCTAGGAGATTCTGGGTATTGCTCGATGGCTTCCATTTGGTCATTATGAAACTCCTCCACAGTGCTAGGCTGGTAGAACTCATAAAGTCCTGACGCCGATCATCAGGGAGTTTGATCCGTTTTAGTTCGAAAAATCCCCCAATGAAGATGGTATGAGAGATGTTAATGTAAACCCATATACTGTAGCCTTGAATTACTATGTTCATTAAACACTAAAGTATTCTCCAGCTCGTTTCACTTAATGGGAGGAGTTTAAGAGAATCTTAGGAATATATCATATATGGTCAGTCAGTCAGCCTTAACAAATTACAGTAATTAATTAAGAACAGCCGCCAAAGTCAGTGATTAATGAGACAGATCATTACCATGATCGAGGTGACGTGTGCGCCTCCTCCTGCCGGCCGAGACCAGATGAAGACGGGAAGAAATTAGACCCAGTGATGGACTCGAGGTCCCCGCCCCGTCAGCTGCCCGGGGAGAGGTCAAAGGTCAGCTCTTGGTCAGCTCACGTAGGGTCAGAGTTTGAAGGCTGTGGTTCGGATAGGTCGATGCTTTATAAGGTATCTGTGATCTTTGACGAATGAAAGTGTTCCTCATTATTTTTTTTATGAGCTATTGTTTGCTTAATTCAGAGAGAAGATTGTTTCTGTATAGCTATCTAAAGATAGATTTTTTGGTAGATAAGTCCAATTATAACATATCTCGGGCTTCATGAAGAAGAAACAGATGGAACAGAAAGTAGAGAAGAGAAAAGATCTTGATCTAATGAAACAGAGGAGAAAGAAGAAACAAAAGGAAAATATAAACGAGAATGAAGAAGTAAGAATAGAAGAAATCCAACACACACACACACACACACACACACACACACGCACGAGAGTGAGGAAGACAGAGGTCAAGCAAGCAGGCAATCAGGTCAGTACTTGGGCCTGACTGGCTGGCTGCTAGGCAGTGACCCGCACCGCAGGAGATCGTGTACGAGACGAGTATTATTCCTTAAGTATCCATCACAAGGCGCGATATGCGGGACTGGCCAGGTCCTCGCCCACCTGGAGTCCACAGTAGCGGCCACCATTAGTGGACATGAGGCCAAGATAACGCTTTATGGCGCCTTCAGGCTGGACCCCCTCCCCCCCAGGAGCACCTCTGCCGCCCCCCACACCACTCGTACTCCTGCACCTGCTGCTGTTGGGGGAGGGGGCCGGGGCAACCAGGGGATGGCCTATGGGGTAGGTCAGTGGGTATGGGGGGTGGGGGAGAGAGTACAGATGGGCTGGAACGTGTTGTTTAGCTGATGATCATGGGTTCGAGTGGGCGGCGAGATAGAGGATTCATCCAGCGTATCCCACTGTCGGGATTCGAATACTTCATCTGCGTCTCATTTAGTTGTACAATTCATGTTCAAAATCACTACTGTAAGCTGTATTTGGTTATGAGTCTAATCTGATGGTTAAGGCCGTTGGTGGTAGTGAAGATGCGGCCATGGAAGGGAGGTGGAAGGCCTCGTGGTTTTCCCCTCTGATTATCACAGACGCTTCAAAATGGCCAGGGGAAAGCCAGGGATGTTCTTTCTCACTTGCTTCCGGGATCCTGGTGAAAGCTGACGTTGCCAGTCAGCATCGGCACGACGAGGCCGTCCTCAAGTGTTGGAATCCACTTATACGCTGTAGTACATCTCATGGCTGAAGGGTCTGTAGGGTCGAAGATTAGGTTTCATTCTGATCGGGTCGTCAGAGGTCGTTTAGAGTCAGGTTATATTACCTGATACGTAGGTCATAAAAAGTCCCTGTGGGTCAGGTCAAAGACAGGCGGCCATCACGCCCAGTGGTCGAATCCTCGTGCTTAATGGTCGTACTGCCGTGCTCCAGAGACGTACCGTCGTGCTACTGGAGTTAAATCAGTAAATGTTCCTTCTTAGTATAACCTCATTCAGTACACATGCATATAAGTAATCTAGGAGAGCATTAGATTTGCGAAGTAGATCCATGGAAAAAAATATTCAAGTGAAGCAAAAATACAGTAGAATACAGCATGATACAGTATTATACATTCTGTTGTTTAGAATCAGGTGGGTATCAGGTTTAGGCCAATACTTGTGGTGGACATCTGGTCTTGTCCCACTGAAAATTAATATCTATCTGTTTGACAAGATGATAATTTTCTTTTAACTTTGAAGTCTTCTTTCCAGTTACTGAAGAACCATTTGATAGCTCTCTTAGTAATATTGAAATGTTCGAACCTCCATAACCAAATAATCTTAATTTTGTATCAATAGAAGTCCACAGCAGGTGTTGCCCACAGAGACTGGATGGTAAAAATTACACATAAGAGTCACCTTACCATCTCGGTAAATAACGTGGGCGTTTGAGGTCAGAGTTCAAACAGTTCACGCCTTCTGGTGACTTGTGACGGGGAAGGTTGATTTGTCATCGAAGTCCTGAGAGTTATGTCAGACTTGCTAATGGTTAGCACAGTGCGTCCCACCCAACGCCACGTCCACACCTCTACACCCTCACACTCAGTCACCAAGACGCCTGCCTCTCTCTCACCATGAGTCTAGCCTTTCCCTCACTATCACTACCCTCCCTGCCTCCCTCACCATCACCACCATATACCTTCCTGAGCCTCCCTAAAACATCACCTCCCTAACTTTCATCGCTATTTCATTCATCACCTGTTTTATTCATCCTCACCATCACCTCGATCTTCCTCTTTCACCCTCATCACCATCTTTCACCTTCACCAGCACTACCAACCATCACCGTCACCACTATCCCCACCCCACCCAACCACTCCCCACCCTCAGGGGACCCAGAGGGTCAGCCGGCCTGAGAGGACCCGGGGTTCGCTTGCCCGGGAGTTCGACAACTCGCCTTTCCATCCTTCGATGCTGCTCTCCTTCATTCAGTCTCTCTCTTGATCTTGTTCACCATATTGCAAACTTTATTTTACCGTGAAACAGCATTTTCATGTTTCAATTCTTTATTATGTAACTTAATGCTCTAAATCTGGTGACATATAGACTTGAAGGTACCCAGATGGGCGTGAGGAAACGCAGGAATTTTTGTCAAGGCAATTTGTTATCTATCCAAAAGTATTGTAAATTTCGCCTATGTCTTCATGTTTCAATAAAAACCTTGGAATTCAAGAGTTTGTGGCCAAGTGGCCAGGGTGTTGGCCACAGAGAGCCGCCGTCCATCCTCGGATACAGATCTGAGCTGATGGATTCA
Organism: Panulirus argus; assembly: GCA_038088735.1. Lineage (NCBI taxonomy): Eukaryota > Metazoa > Arthropoda > Malacostraca > Decapoda > Palinuridae > Panulirus > Panulirus argus. Next base: position 476,530 of record JAYMFT010000035.1, on the reverse strand, counting down.
TTAAGGCCTTTATTGCTTTCTTGTTTACCAACAGTTTAATGGAGGATAGGAGGGCGGGAAAACAGGCTGGCGTTATCTGGCGATAAATCAGCAGGGAGCGCCAGAGAGTGGGTTATAAGTAGCCAAGCCCGGCGTGTTTAGCGGAATAATTACAGAGAGACGGTCGAGAGTAGGGTGAGCTGGGGGTTATAATAAGCCAGAGTGAGGGCAGAAGAGCAGGCACTGCGGCCATGATGAAGGCTCAGCCTCGCTTGGCTCTTCCCCCGTTGGTAAACACCGCTCATGTTGGTCACGTAATGCGCACGCCATAGATCTGCTGACCGCGCCAGGTTGGCTATATGGAAATGTGAGACGTATATTCTTCTATACACATCCACTCAGACTCCGCCTGCAAGTGGTAACAGTGAGGTCATCTTCGACGATGCTGTATTGCCGTCAGTAGACGGAAAAGGAGTGCAGCGGGGAACTTCACGCACTAAAGGAGCTCATCCTGACCTCCTCCTGTGTGGAGCGCAGCCTAGAAGCTGTAAGAGCCCCTCTGCAGTGTGTGTGAGTGTGTGGTAAACCTAAATAGCGACGTTCCTTGCATCAGCACACACTAATCCCATCACTGTCAGGTCTTTAAGCTCAGCATCCACATGACACACCCAGCCCAGTAGTATCTCGTCGCACCCAGCCACCAAACCCAACCCATCCACCAAAAAAGCAACATGATCACATCTACACAAGTCACTACCACTCATGTGCATACAGACACACATACAGGAAAGCGTACACAAAGATGACGCAAGCACTGAAACGCACACAGGAACGAAAACACACAAAATATTTATAAAAGAACATATATATAAACATTTGCACACTTATTAAATTCATGGGGCATTATCCCACTTGTTTATTATGCTTCTCTGTTTACATACTCAAGCATATACATACACACAAACATATAATTTACATTTTAATATTTTCATCAGAGTACAAGCGGTGGAAATCACTGACTTTGAAGGTATCTTAACAATTGTGAAAACCATCATCTTTTATGAAAGGAATTAAGTCTCGTAAACCTAGTGTAACTAAACTTGTCCGACCCATCTCAAGTTATGTTAGAACCGATTGGAGATTGTTGAGTTTTCATAATATAATTTTTCTGAGTCTATTAGCCTCACCGACAAATCCTGGGGACGTGGTAATTACATTTTTATTTCTATGAAAAGGCGCTGAACGCGAGTACTGACAACCACATTAAGGTAGACCCTCATGGAAGAAAAAAGATAGAATGGAAGAGCGTCACCCATTCTACAGGTTCTGATCAACCTGCATGTTAAAGAAAGATAGGATGTTGAAGTCATTGGAAACAAGGTCCACGGTCTGACTGCAAAAGGAAAGAAACAGACATTGCAACTGACAACACTCGAGTTGCTAACGTCCACACAGTATCTGTTGGACGTAGTGGCCTGATGGATGCAGCTGGTTTGCCTTCTGAAGTTCCTGTATACATCGTCAGCTTTCACTACAGAGGTCCAGTAAGGCAGGAGAGAAGGATCTCGTTAGACACTACAATGATACTGACCTCCCGCCAAGAAGGCAGGAAACACTACCAGCAAGTATTGTAAGTTGAAAAACTTTACACACAACGAGACTTCAGAGTTACAGTCGAATATCTTTAAGTCTGGGTCATCGTTGACGGCACCTTCTATTAAATTCTGGTCATTCCCCGTTTTAGGACGGAAGTAAGGAAGCGAAGAAAGTTGTTGGGGCGTTGCTGATAGATAATCCAGACCTCCCTAGGTCGTGAGGATCTGGGAACTGGAACCTGGAGTTCGAATGAAAAGAACGAATATCTTGATATCAAATTCAGCGACTGGCACAGTTCATCTTGCTGGTCCACAGAGCTTCCCTCAAATCTCGTAGTCTTCGCTAGACTTAAAGCATTCCAGTCAGCCTAGAAGATCCTCGCTCGTCTCTCTACCTCATTCCTGTTTCCACCTTTACGCATCTCTCATCTTCCTTGTTCCCATGCAGTCCAACAATGTCTCTCATCCATCCTTTAGTTCCGTAGCCATTGTCACCTCTTCCCTACTTACCAAGCGAAAATGTGTAACGCTGGTGATGTGTGTGTGACAGGGGTAACGCCTCGCCCGGAGCTGTGGCCGTTTGGGGTACCCTCTCTCCGGGACCCCCATTGTTATGCCTTCAACAAGTCTCTCCTGACGGAGTGAAGCATCTCTTCAGAATGAACTCCTTTCATGGTGAAGACTCATAAACAATCCGGTGCGTCAACGATCGTAGGCTAAATCTCACATGTCCAAGCTATGTTGCCTCGTACATATATAGTTAGGGTAGCTTAGTTAACTCCTGCCATATTACTCCAGACGAGCTCGTGTTTAGGGCATCCCTCCGGGCGTCCCAGGCAGGGGGGAGCATGACCGAGGTGATGACGGTGTTATCTTGTGATCTCCATGTAAACACAAGATATATAGTGGACACGCGATAATCCCGCCCCCCGGCACCGCGCGCCCGGCGCAGCCCGCCCCGCCGCCTCCCCGCTAATTTGACAACTTTGGAAAGTGTGCCTGCAGCAGGGGCGATGAAGGCTCAGATAAGCTGGGATTTAAGATGGAGAGAGAGAGAGAGAGAGAGAGAAGTGAAAAGTAAACGGTAGAGGCAAGTCTTTAGTTTAAGCTACCCTGTAACATGCTCTTGGGACAGAATGGTATTTAATGTTTGTAGCGAAGGAAAGGAATCAGTATAGACTCACTGAGTTTTCCTATGTTGTGTATGATAACTCGCAAGCCATATCTACGTAATGATTTAGATGGGTACTAATGTAACATGTGAAATTCAATGAGCTTTTGGAAACCAGTTATTGAAAATGTATTTTTCAATGTAGAGGTTGAAGAATACAACAAATACAACGGTAACATTTACTTTTGACCCTAGTTGCACCGCACCTTGAAATCCATGACTGTATGTCATCCTGAAGACCACGATGGTATAGCACCGCGCGTGAGTATCATGTTGATGTAACGACCTGTGATGCGAGGGTAGAGGCAAGTGTGCACCCAGACCCGAGGTGGTCAGGCAAGAAGCACGGGTGGGGCAGGACCTACCCAACGCTGGTGACGGGGCTTCGACGCACCTTACCAACCTCTGATTTACAGCACCAGTCACCTGCATTTTCGCACATTTTCGCCCTATTGTGACGTTTTCAGCAATGGTCGGTAACGTTTATGGCAGCCCTCGGAGGAGACGGAGGGGGCGAACGGTCGGTGGTGGTCTAGTATGTGTGGGTGGGTGGGTGGGTGAGGGGGCGTCGGTCCCCCTAGCAGTCGGGGTGATCACTATCACTCGTGGACTCGCTCATGTTCTCCTGAGTGGCGCTCATGTTTGTCGCCTCCAGTACGTGGTAACTTGTGCCCCCAAAGAACAACTGATATTGGAAGAATGCATATATATTCTTTCATTCAGAAGAAAAATCTTCCTTTGGCTCCTTCCTCTGTGCTTTCATTTGGAAAGTAATAAAGGAGGGAAGGATTTCCAGGCACCCATCTCCACCCCCACCTTTTCCCACCCCTTTAAGTCGCCTCATAAAACATGCGTACCCCTTTATAGTTCCTTCACTTTACCTTACACAAATCAGGCAGCATTACTCTCGAACTGTTTGCAAAAGAAATCATGGAATCCCTTTACATAGGAAGCCATTGTGCTCGATCCTCAAGAAACCCTGAGCCCTGTCTCCTTCGGGTTGAGGACGGGTGTATGACGACCTCATCCGAGGTGGGCACAAAGCAGAGGCAGGCGAGTAACCATCACCAGCACATTCCCTGGTAATCCAATCACTGTCTTTGTTCCTCAATAGCTAACAACAAACCAGTGACCATTAAGGAGGAGACAGCCAGTAGCCAGGTATCATGAACAAGGCAGTTCGCTCATAAAGTGGACAATTAGACAGATTTACGGCCAGATCGTCTCTCCCTGGGTCGCTGTATTCCTTCTGGGAGGCAGAGGACCACTCGCGGTCTCGCCAAGTTTCTCGCACTTGTTATTTCGCGATTTTGGAGGTTACAGATCAAACGGAGTGAATGCAGTCTTTCATTGCGTTCATAATTACATAACCTCATACTGTCATTTGTCCGAGCTCGGGAAGTTGCGGGAATATAAGGTTCTGGTTAAATCGAAGAAATAGATATTTCGGATCACTAGGGTCAAGACGCAGCGTGCGAGAGCTTACCTCATGGATTGAACCACCTCTAAAATCGTGTTTGTTTTACGTTTTGTGAATCCCTTTGAAACCTCGTAGGTAGAGCGGTACATCCTACCACAGCGACGCCAGCTTAGACTTACTGCTGTAGAAACGATGTTGCCTTCGGCCGAGACCACATCCCAGCGGTGGTCCGCTACCCAACAGGCTGGTTCGAATGGTAACGATCATCCGAAAACCCGTTTAAATATGTGAAAATCCTGTATCTCCAGTCTAGTGTTGCAGGTGGGATAGGAGTGACATTGCTCACTATTCACGGAAACGGCTATGGGGCGAGTCAGAGAGGATGACGTATAGAACATGACGGTAGGACCCTTGTGATCCTTGAGCATTTTCCTGCCAGTATCCCCGGACCTCACACATCCACGACTAAATCATTAAGCAGCTTCTTTGTCCCAAGACGAGACGCAGGCCCGTGAGGCCTCGACACTGACGACAGGCCTGTCGCCAAGAAGCCAAGCCGAGGACCTGCGAGATCCCTCACGAATGCATGAGAACTCATAACTCGGCGAGGTGATAGGCAGGACCCTGGGTCTTGGATACATATGGATCTTAATATCTGATCTTTCTACTTGGTCGTCTTCTCTCAGTGGTATGCAGGAAGGCGCTAAGCATGTTCGTATCCCGCTAATCTTGTCTGCCCGCATCGCCATCGAGTCAGAGGTGTGAAGCCTCCTAGTCTCCGGTAATCCGCGACTGTCACAACACAGCATTGGTGGAGAGGATTGGCAAACGCCCTGGCAGGATTGAGGGGAGCGGAAAGAATGTCTGGTGATCACCGGCGATTCCTTCTGGGGAGCCCTAGTGGTGAGTCCTACTGAGGTGTTCTAGTGGTGTGTTCTGCTGGTGGGTACCACTGATCAAACCCACTGGTGAATTCTGCTGGTGAGTGTCCTGGCAATTACTCTGGCGAAGATTCCTTAAATCATATCATCAGTGTTGTGCATCGTGTCTATGTGTAGAGTGGCCAGACTTGTGTTAAGTGGCCAGACTCGCATTTCTTAAAATTCAGAACTTTGGTGCTCTATATTTTAATCTGCAAATACAATACGCAATGACAAATGATATCCATAACGTACAGTTAGCTTCCATTTGAAATATATATATATATATATATATATATATATATATATATATATATATATATATATTCCTGTATGAACTACAAATACAAGCATTGAAATATAAGAACCTAGAACCAGATTACCACGATAAATCACTCACTATTATCTTATATACTGCAATAGCTCATGGTAGTTACCTTGTGGGATGCCGTACATAGATCTATGTAACAAAAAGAAAATACAAATTGTGTGTCGAATGTGATAGGTATCATTTATATAGAGAGAAAAGCCTGTAGCACAGATGTGTAAACAGATTTAGTCTCATGAACGTCGTCAGGCAAGGGAGTGAAGCTGACCTGTTGGTGGTGGTCGGAGCGGCTAATGATTTAGCAAATGCCTTGAGAAAGTCAGTCGAGAAGCTCTGAAAACATCGCTAATGCTACTCGAATGACCGGCTTAATCCCCCTGCTAAGACGTTTCTCAAATGAAACATGATAACCCCACTTCTGACCCCTATCTGTGACCCCGGACCCGAGCGAGGTCAACCTTCTCACCTGGCGGCGGCAGCAGGCAGGCGAGCAGGCACTTTTTTTCTCCTGACCTGAACACCGGACGCCACATGACCTCCCACTCGCCCGCTAACTCATCAGGGATCATTGTGAAACGTGTCAGAGGACAATCATGTCATAAACGGGACCTTGCGAGGCGGACCAATAGTTTTGTCATATTTTCTGGATTTGTTTCCCTAAACTTAGGTTTCCTCTATACATTTACGTGGAACAAGCAGCCTAGTCTATATATGATTATAGAGTGGAAAAATCTAACTAGTTGAAATTTTCGAATGTGAACTTACGTAAACCTTGGCCTGTTCTGTACTTTCCCTGTTTGCTGCTTCAATATCCTTGGTTGTGACCTTGTTTGTAATATTGTTTGTGGCCTTGGTTGTGTCCATTCCTTTCTGTCTCCAGTGACCAGTGATTTAACATTCCATTTTGTACCCTTTCTTTCTTGACTTGAACTGACTTCTCCGTTGAAGGAGAGCACATTACGATGGCTTTTTGTTTTAAGTTCTACTTCCTTCTTTTCCCGCTTTGATCTTTGTACTTTCTTCTCAGACACAAAGGACCCCCAAACTGGTTTTCTGTACCAAGTTCATACACAGCCTTCATACGGCACAGTATCCTTAGTCTTGACCTGTTGTCTCTGTTAGGGACCAGAAGAGCTTTGTCTTTCACATTTCATCTCTTTATTTGTAGACTAATTCCAAAACTTTTTCTACCATATTGTCACCTTTGACCCCGAGCAGGACACATCAGCTCCGGGTCAGGGCGCGGAGCCTCCTCCACTCCCCTGGCGAGCGGGTGGTATCAATCACCAGATGACAGGATGACCCGCCCTTGCATAAAACCTCGTTAACGGGAAACTTCACACACGCTGCTCCAGCCACCTAGCGTGACCCCACTTCACCTTTGGGGGAGTCAGAGGAGGGTTAGGTGAACGTATTTCTCCTTATCTACCGAAAATGAAAGAATCGGATATGGTTCGTGAGTTGGTTTATTTGGTTGACAGCGTCTGTTTGGGAAGGCTCGTGTGTGTGTGTGCGTGTCTCGTTTTTAACCCTGACAGCCTGGTTGGTGAGCATTCTCATGCAAAAGAGAACAGAATAGTTTAACGAAGAATGAAACGGATTTACCTTCCTTTACCAAAAGTTGTATCAGTGTTTCTAAAGAATGCTCTGAAAACCATGTGTGTTATGTTCCCATGTACTGTTTTCACCAATACAAGAAATTTTACTGTCATATTTTTTTCTAGTATGAATACTGTTGACAGGAAGGCACATTAGATCTGAAATTACTTTTCCATAGCAAATAATTACATACGTATCTTTTTCCCCTACAGTTAGATTGCGCTTTTATCTTGGATTCGATTGTTTTATAAAGTATGGATATGTATTGTTTGGTTCTGTATCTCTGCAAGAAAATACGTTTTTCCTAAAGACAAGACAGAGTCCTGAATCCTTTGTGACCAGAGGTGAAGAGCGACTCCTCAGCCTCTCGTCCAGGGTGTTCCTGGGGATGTGGCGTGTCCCCAGGAGAGGTCTCTTGGCGGGCTGGTGTGAGGTCATTGTCGAGTCTTTACAAAGTGATTAGAGAGGTCAAAGGTAATCAGGGGTCATTATACCTGTCTTCCTGCCTCCCTTCTTTCCTGCATCTATTCCGTCCGTACGGTACTTGGCGCCTGCCCGCCGTCCTTGGCACTTGCCCGCTGTCCTTGGCACCTGCCTGCCGTCCGTCCTCACATGAATCATCAGGGGGATTCATCATTCATGAATCATTATGCTATTCAAGACTCTTAAATGATCACGAGATCCATCTCATGAATAATCATGAGGTTCATCAATTATGATTCACCCTAAGACTCATCATTCATGAATCCATTCATGAATCCCAACATCGAGACCCCCCAAACCTATCTCCAACAGCAGCGTCATTCCTCCAACAATATTTTTGCCTTCCAGTCGCAGTGCCACTCCTCAAACACTGAAATACTCCCCCTCCACCAACACTCTCCATCCAACATCCCCCCCCCCACCACCACCACCACCAGAAGGAACTTCACATGACAAATCGCTTAGGATGCGGCGTCTTTTGACCCTTGTAGGAGCGGGTCCTCCGCCTTGCCACCTGGTCATGTGTACCGCCTGCGGCCTCCTTGGCCATTTGTACCGCCTGCGGCATCCCTGGCCATGTGTACCGCCTGTGGCATACCTCTTGCCGAAGAGCACGTTACAGATGTCCATGGCGTCCGTGGCAAAATTTCAAAGACCTTGGCGTCTGTGGCCAGCTGTCCAGGGCGTCCTTGGCCAGGTGCTAAGGACAGTGGCCATCTATTGAGGGCGTCCGTGGCCAGGTGTCGTTCAGTAACTGTTTCCCACGCGGCTTCTTCAACAAGAGTTTACATTACTTACACATCCTCAAAGCATTCAACATTTTTCTCATAAGTTCTTTCTTGTGTGAATGTATATACTACCACTTTCATCATTAAGTGTATCGTTTTGTAAAAGTATTCATAATTCAGAATATATCTCTATGTCTTGGAACTACAAAAATTGGTTGATATTCCTCCAATGTTTCAAATATCACAGATCAGCAGCGAGAGTATCAAGAATCAATATAGGAATATCCATGGACTTGATAATGTGGTCCCGAGGTCGGCCATGGAACGAGAGACTAGAGTGTCCTCAGAGTTGGGGGAAAAAAGATTTACCGAGTCTATTCAAATTGTTTAAGTTAATTATATATTCAGGAAAATTTGAATGACTGGGGTTCTCTCAGCCGCTGGCGATTTGTTGGAGTTTTTTCTTTCTTTTTTTTCTTAGTCTTTCAAAGCGGTTGGTTGGCCGGCCAGCCGAGCCAGAAGCCATAAAGATCACTGACAGAGAGGCAGCCGACTTAGTCTCGCAGTCCAGGAGGGTTTCTGAGGTAACAATGTGTGTGTGTGTGTCTGTGTGCGCATGTAATGAAAATTCTAATCAGGCATATTTTTGATACAATTTCACATATGGGAATGAAAAAGAATATCATAAATCGACAAAGTAAAGCAGTGACAGTATGAATAGGTGCTTCCATTACAGTGGAAACGAAGATATGCATAAGGGGAAGAGACGTAGAGAGTTGAGTATCCCTGCAGCATGTAACATAAGACTGTAACACGCACTAAGCAGTCTGCTGGCCAAGAACTCTTCAGCGTCTTTGGTGGCTCTGATTTTGCCAGTTTATTTCCTCCTGCCGTCCTCCTTTTGCAGTCTTTTTATTCCTGTAATCCCCCACCCCCCCCCCCCCTCTCTCTCTCTCTCCGGCGCCTCATGG
>JAYMFT010000035.1:444416-461916 GCA_038088735.1 Panulirus argus | reverse complement strand
GAAGATAACTTATTCGGCTCGTCTTTCAGCGAGCTGGAATGACTGACCGAATGAATGAACATATATGTATATGATTTAAATCGTTTTGTGTGCCTTAGTCATGTCATAAACATTATTCCTTAGTGATTTGTACTTCATCTACATAAAACATTCCTCTGTAGAATATATATTGAAACATTTATTAGTATCGAGTGATTTTTTTTTTTATTTAGTGGGATGGTGTAAGTAGTGAAGCTTCTTGGATGTCTTTGGCTGCGTAGTGTTTTTCTCCTCTTACTTAAAAGATGATTACTGGATAAACAGGTTGAACTAAGGTGCAAACTTATGTTACAGGTGTTGTATGTGTGCGAGGGTATGAGCACCAGTGTGGGTGAGGCCATGGCAGCCGCCAGGGACCGCGCCACACGCTACAAGAGTGTGCAGCAAGACACAACACTTGGTTTACCTTATCAGGTCCCACGGCCGGACGGCGAGGAGAGACACCCTCTCAGAAGACCTCTCATTGGCTCAGAACAGGTCAGTTCCAGTCCTGTAGCTGTTCTGTATCCGTTCATGGGACCAGCCCATGATTTAACGAGGTCTGTACCAACATATACTTAAGAGGTTCCAGATTGTCACCTTGGTTGTGCCATTTAAGGTGATTACTGTCACCTTTCACCATCTCAAAAGCTCATTCACTCCTTATCTTCAAGACAGACTACTGTCTCTAAAGAAACATATTTCGTTTAACTGCTGAGATTTGAAAATTTACTTAGTTTTCATTGTGCGACAATACGGGGCCTGCTTAGTTTTCATTGTGCGACAATACGGGGCTTCCAAGCAGTTCCTTCGAAAAAGGGAGAGACAGGACAAGTTGTGTGTGACCTTTATGTACCTGTATGTGTAAGACTGATAACAGCTGATGTGGGTGGTGAGGTCACTACAATATCCACTCACTGCAGCTGATATGATTGCTGCACGAGCTTCCCGTTTTGTCCTTATTCTTTCATCGGTGATGGTTGAAAAGATCTTTCATATTGTTTTTCCTAAAAAAAGTATTTCATGGCCTCCTTGGCTCCTGGTATCCTCAGTTGATGATAATCAGTGACGTCTTTACATTGAAGAAGAAAAATGCCAAAAGATGATTACCGCGAGTTTATCTGGTATTTGCTCCATCGCCCATACCTTACCAGGCACACAAAAATATGTATAGTTGAAAGAATATATATATATATTGCTACCATTATGTCCAGCGATTTCAAAATAAGCATTCTTACTCTATTTCGGTATGGTTGGTACTTTAAGATAATTTTTATATCACTTTTAGAAAGTGTTTTTACTGTGCAGTCTCCATTATAATCCTGAACATGATTGAAAATTAAGAAAACTTGTTATAAAGATATATTCAAAATTCTTAAGTACAATTGCTGGTATGTACTCCATCAGACAACTCATAACCAAGAGGCTTCTAAAATCAGAACATGAAGTTCCATGTCTTCAAATTTCTCACATCTCTAGTGCACCTCTTTCTCAATGTACTGTGCACTTATTTAGGGTGTCACATTGCATATATATTTTGTAATATGTGACTGAAGGTCATACTGTAATGTGAATTTAATGCTTTTCAGATATATAGAATTTAGGAGCTAAATGACAAACTTGACTTGCTTTTGAAGCATCTAGAGCAATAAGGAGAGGTTAGATGGAGGTATCGAGACGAGAATTTATTGGATTTAAAGAGAAATCCAAAATGGAACAATAAGGAAACAATTTGTATGTCTTGTTTTTATTATCATTTCCATATTAATGGGTTACTAGGTATTTGTAAGAGTTTTCTGTGAATAATTATAATAGGGGTACTGCATCAGTAGTTTGTTGAGGAAAAGGTTTCATCCTTTTATAGAGAGAAATGTGCACAGTGCAGAAGTTGAAGAAAGAAGTAATAGGGAATGAAAGTTAGAAAAGGTAGCAGAGGATTAAGCCCAAGTTTGACATTTTGGAGAGTGCTCAGAGAGGTACCATTCAGGCTGGAAGCATTGTTGTCATTTGGATATCTGAGCAGACAAGGAATGTGAGGTTGTGGAAATGAGAAATAGAATGAGATTTTCAAGTAGATTTAGGATGCTTTGCAGATAAGCAACAAAAACTTTCCTTTTTTCATGTAATGATTGCAGAGGTCAGGATAAGTAATTTTTGTTCTGATTGGGTCAGAATACTTTGGTGGAATTATTTGGACAGAACTTGTGATGTCACCATGGTGTTTTAACATATGAATGGATGGAGGGACAAGAGAGAATAAAGCAAAACTAGGGAAAAGGGGTTTAGAGTTGGAGTGTGGTAGAGAGGTAAGGTGGTAAGTGAGTGACAAGCCTGTTTGCAGATTATTCTGTGTTGTTTGCTGAGAGTGAAGAGGAGTTGCAGAAGGTTGTAGGTGTGTATTATGATGTGTGTAAGCATAGGCAATTGAAGGTAAATGCAAGTAAAAGTAAAGTAATGGTGTTTGAAAGGAAATAGAGTGAAAGTATGGATTTTGCTAAGCTCTATAGAGTGAGAGAAGAAAGTGTACTAAACTGTGTTATAGTAATAAGGGGAGAAAGCCTGGAAGGGTGACAGAGTTTAAGCATTTAGGAGCTATTTTGGATAAGTTTTGTGATATGGAAGGAGAGATAAAGGAGAGAGCAGTACAGTGTAGAAGGGTCATTGGGTTCCTTAAGAGGTGTTAAGTATGGAAGTGAAGAAAGGATTAAGGGACACCATAGTCCTTCTGACCCTGACCTGTGCAACTGAAACATTGACATGGGATGAGTCACAGAGGTCAAGAATCCAGGCTGTGGAAATGAGCTAGTTTACAGGAGCATGTGGTATGACAAGATGGAATAGAGAAAGTTAGGAAGGGGTCTATGAGAGATTTAGTATGGCTGGGAATGCAAAAGAGAGGAACTGGGCATATTGTACAGTTTTATTAATTTCCATAAGAACATAATATGGACAGTTCCTCTGTATTAGTCAGAATGTGGGAAATTGTAAAATATAGGTAGTATGAATTTTTCTCTATCAAAATTAGTAAAGTAGAAAGGCATTTTTTAATTCAAATTTTCATTGTTCTTGCTTTTACTAAAATTTTATTTTGCAGGAGGCAGAGATAGTGAGGGAGTTCATCAAGCCACCACCCAACAAAACATTATCTGATGTAGAACGTGATGGACCTCATCGGTCATGCTCTGTTGGAGTATTTCCTACACATGCTGAGTGTGGGATGGCACACAGTGGAGTGCACCACCACCATCGCCACTCGGCTCCCTTAGAAACCCGGTCCTCACATCACCCAGCAGTGTCAGCCTCATCATCATCATCGTCATCATCATCGTCACTGCCAGGGTGGGGATGTGGGGATGAGGGTCGGGGGTCTCCCAGAAGGGGGCGGAAAACAGGCGGCTTGGTTCAGAGATCACCGCTAATGGCCAATTGTTTGGCTCCATTCACTTCAGCCAAATACGAGCGGGCACCTCATGCCTCCCAACATGAGGGAGGTCGACGAGGTCGGCACCACGTAGGGTTGGGAACCAATTCCCCATCTCCTTCACACGACTCCAATATCCCCTTACCCTATTGCCAAGGGGCGAATACCCTGGCAGACATTACCATGGTGAAAGTGCCGTGTGGACCCTCATCTCACAGTCCCAGCTCCAGTCATCCCGGAGGGCCAAGTGGCTCTCAAGGAGCTCATATGGGTAGCTTGGGAATGCAAGGGATCCCACACACTTATGGACAGTCCTCACAGTCACCCTGCAGTCCAACTGCAGACCATGACCTTCCGCCCTTTTGTAGTGACGTGATAGAAAATTCCAACTTATACACGAGTGCTAGTAGACCCTCAGAACAAAGGACAAAGAGTGGGAAAATATGACCACCAAGTCTTTTACTTAGTCTTTCAAACATACTTTATAATATCACTTAAGATGTACTTGTTGTAATGAAAGTTGTTATATCCCTTGGGATGTGATAGTGTGACGCGTGATACAGCGCTGAAGCCAGCAGGTGTCTTGGTGCTCAGTGGTGGTGAGCTAGTGTTCAGGCTCACTCCTGTGCATGACCAACTGCCAGCGTGCATGTGCACTCGGATGTGTGAGGGCGGCCAGGTGCGGTCCTGCCTTGTGCATAGTTGTGTGCACATAGGTGGGGCAGGAAGGCGTGCTAACGGATCCACCCATGGTGGGACCGATGCACACATGGACCAGAGCAGTTGGGACCAGCTGCTGTAGTGGTGGATGAAGGAATCACCAGTGCCTGGGGTCCCAAGGACCAGTGCTATGGTGTCTGGCAGCAGTGCAGCACTGCCACACACTGCCATGCACTGCTTACAGTCACCAGTTATGGCTCACACAGTGTATTGTAAGAGTGCTGCAGCATTTCCAGGGCCAAGTCCCATATGTGATAGGCCTTCTCTCTTTATCTCACTGGACAGGTGATGGAGTGTGGTGCGTGGCGATGGCTGTGGGAGTGTGGCTGGGCAAGCTGTAGATGTGGAGACAGGCAGACCAGAGACTCAGGGAACATTGCCAAAACCTTGCTTGTTATTACTAGTTTTAACTGCAAGAGTAAATATTGTTTTTATATTATTGATATGAAATTATATTATGGTTTAAGGTTGAGTTCCCTGGGACTGGGTGAGGTGAGACAGGCCTTGGAGGTGTGGCAGGATGGTGGTAGTGGCAGATGTGTTGGCATAGGTACTCGTTTTTCTCTACCACAAGATGTAATGTCTAGTCTGAGAGCTGGGTGGTCAGGCCAAGTGACACACCTTGCCTCCAATTGTAGCCAGCCTGACACTTGCATGTTCATGCAAACAAAACATAAACACTTACTTACACACTCACACTTTCATATGGTAACACATTTGCACACCTCCAGGCTTGGTTTACCCCTGTGAGGAGTAGTGGGCAACTCTCACTGTTATTCCACTGCCAGGTATATATATTAGGTTTTGTATGACTTGCCTGTAATTCATTGTTCTGCCCTATTGGCAGGTGATATTCCTTCCACCCCAGCTGTTAAGCAGTCATTGCAAGAGTGTAGCAAATCAAGAAGTGTATGATGTCACAATGTGAAATTGTGTGCAGTGTGTAATTGTGAACACTGTGATGGTTGAGGGTCAACTCACGTGAGAGATCAGTATGTACAGAGCCCAGCCACACCGCTCATGGGTAACTCCTCCACCCTTCTCTTTGGCTCTTCTCTCAGATTTGGATACTATGTTGTCCACAATGCAGTGCCACTTGTGCCTGGCATAGTGTCATCTGTGCACAGCACAGTGTCACCTGTGCCTGGCACAGGCCTACCTAACAAACATGTTCCTTGAGTCAGGCGGTGTGGCCCCAAATCAATACACTGTCACTCGGTCTTTATTGTCTCCCATTCATTGGTTATATCAGTCATCCAAACATTTCCTAAGATTTTGAAAACTTGTACAACATTATAATGCTGAATGAACTTGAATTTTGTCTTTATTACATGAAATGATTTTAGAAAACAATTTGGGCTACAGTGATGTTGCATTTGGAAAACAAAAATGATAACCATATGTTATATTGCGGCATTTTCTACATCAATGGTTAGTTTGTAGAAAAAAGAAAAATTTACCCAGCCAGAGAGAACCATTCGGTTTTGGCAAATTTAAGAAGACATATTAACTACAAATAAAGGTATTGCTACAATTGAATCTTGATTTCCTTTTAAGATTTCTTCATACTTGTAGGGATTTTTTTCATATATCTTGTACAGTATATAGAAAAGGAAACACTGTTAAAGATGTAAATATAAAAGGGCAAAAGAAAAGGTTTAAATTTTTTTATTTCATGTAAATGTTCCTGGTTAATTTGTAGCAATGCCTTGTACGTACCCATTCAGCTTGGTCATGTTCTCATCTAGTTCACTTCATTCATTATTCAAAAATTTTTCTTATTTTCCATGAATGCTGTTCATATCTTTCCACTCTTGGCCAGGGTTCTTGTCCTCCACTGCCAGTCATACAGATACTAATAATTATGAAATAGCCATTTAAATCATTAGGAATCACATGTAGCAAACAGGGCTCAAATAACTAACAGCCATTCGGACTGCAAGTGTTATCTGGTATGAAAGTGATTATATTTTGACAGCAACAATAATTAGAAAAGTAGAGAACATACTGATAATTTTGAAGGCAGAGGTAAAATTTACACTAGAGGTGGAAACTGGTTATTGGAACGCAGGGAAGAACAGTAGTACAACTGGAGTATGTTATCTTTGAGGGCTGAGATGAATGTTCAACTAATGGAGACACTTTTTAAGCATAATTACTGACAATCCAGCATGAACAATAATCACTAAGTAAATCAAAATTTCCTAGAGAATTAGCCTCCAAGGCCAGCAAATCAAAGATGTTATTGATAAGTTCCCAGTATAACAAGTATTTTTAAATCTTTGAAGAGATTTCAGGTTCTGAATATCGTAAATAGGGTATTTTAAAGGATCCCAAAAGGATAATGACAAACATGAAAAATTTATCTGAGACCCATTGAAGCTAGATCTTGTATTCCAAATATCCTGCCATCTGTTTATGTAGTGCTGCTGTTGGTGTTGATTACACTGTGTGTATGGGTAATGATGAGAAAGAAAATATTGCTATTCTGTACACACACATTCATCAGATGTAAAAGTACAGTAGCAACGGAATTTCTGAATGCAGGAGTTGGCAGCATCTTGTTATGTATCATTCAGTTTCAGTGTCATTTGCATATATTCCATAGTTTCCTGTAAAGTAGTAATAAAGAACTGAATTTAAATTTGATAAGGCAAGCATGAACTTAAAATGAATGATGTTTGAATACTTCAAAATGGTTGATATGAATTTTTTTTATTTTATTTAGTATGCCCTGTTATTAGATTCTACATATTTTGAAGTATTGCTGTATTATAATCCATATAATTTGCTGTTTTACATCGATATTTTTTCAATTATTGTGCAGTTCATCACACAGCAGTGCTGGTTAAAATGAAAGCTTGAGACTTTTCTGTCAAATATTCAGTTTTAGTAATTTTTCATATAAATTTATTTTTTCATAAATAATTTCTTAAGTTTGATAATCTGTGTGCTCTTGTTTGTGCTTAGTTAACATAGCATCTAAAAGGCTGGCTTGTACCTGGCCAGACAGTTTTCTTGAGCGTATTAAGTTTTAGTAGCTATTTTTTTTATCCACAACAATATTTTTGTATTTTCCTTTCGAGTCTTCTCTAGTCTCATAATTACATTTCCTGTGCATAGAGTTGTAAAAGTTAATCATATATGTGTAATAAAGTACCCAAAGCCTTTATTCAAAACACTGCACTCATATCAAAATGAAATTGTCACCCATATAAATGCTCTAAAATTATAATCAACATTAAGAAGCCATCATTTATTATCCAATTTTGGCCAGTTGATGTAATAAATAGACACTTGTTGAAATTAGTACATTTCAGAATTTTGAGCTTTTAAGTAGGGTTCATTGTATGATGTTTTTGTAAGATTTAGGTTTGTTGAATGCATTCTCGTATTTCATGTTACATGCCATGAATAAAGGCCACATGTTGTAAGCTGCAGTACGGTATACATAAAAATCAAATTGGTAGTAACCATGGACTGTGAAATTACACTTGAGTCTCTAAGGATTCTGAAATAAGGCTTTTGATCCTCAATTTTAGATTATTTAGATTATTTTATCACCAAGACTAAAGGCTAAAATTGTAGGTTCCACTATATTTTGTGACAGTGTACTGAAAGCTGTACATTTGAGGAGATGGCTTCTAAGATACAAGTCTGACGAGGAAACATAAGATAATTAGAACAACAATATTAGGAAATATGCCACAAAGTTTACTAGTTTGCTTGTTTTGAATGGGGATTTAATTCTTACCGGATGTAATAAGAAACTATGATTTGACAGTGCTATACTGTTTTTTATTTTCATTCAAATAATTTGAATAATTGCTTGCTGATAAGAGAGACGATGGACATTATATGCTTGAATTGCCGGAGTAGACAGCCGTACATTCAGGGTCATGTTTAAAGAAGTGTGAGTGGCTTTGATGAATATTAGTGTTTTAGCTACCATATTGTGCTCGTGTGTCAAGGTTATGTAAACTCGTAGTATTAAAACAGCAATAATCCCTGTGGGCCTCAGGGCCTGGAAACAGGAGGCTAACTTTGAATTTTAAGTGATTAGTTTTGGCATTTGTCAATTTTATGAGCACTGTTGCTATGCAAGACATTAGGATTACTGCATAATGATTAAATAACATGCTTTTCACTGTGGCATGAATATTAATTTTTTGATATTTGTGTAGATTGATTGATTCTGAAACTAAGTTATTAAATATAGTATAGAGACAAAATAAGAAATATATATGTAAAATCTAGAAAGGTCAAATAGAGCTGAGGGGGGTTCAAAACCTCAAAGGTAACCGTAATACTGGTATTGAGATTTTAAAGTTCAACCACTTAATGCTGTCAGTTTCCTCTCAGACTGAGAACTTTGAATGTTCATTAGTTGTGCCATATGTACTCCTGCCATTTCAGCTTTCACTCAATATGTTTCCTTCAGTCTGGTTCTTGTCCTCTAAATCATTTAATTGTCTACCATAATGGTCAGAAACCATATAATTGGTCAGAAATGAAAAGCCTTTACCAGTTTTTTACAATCTGTAATAACTGGATAGAAAAGCAGCCCTGTGAGCAGATTTAATTGGTCAAATAGAATTTTGTGGATACTCCTACACTTGTAAAAGTTCGCTGATGTGAGATGTCACACCAAAAAAGATAATGCCCAACTTTTCCTTTGAATAACTTAGCAAAAATAATTTTTAATGGATGTAATGTTGGCTTCAAAATGGATATGATGGCTATGTAATTTTATATTTAGTGAATTGACTATTGTACTTGGCCTTATCTTTTAAAGATGTAATTCCTTGAAATAATGTGGAGAATTGTTTGAATTTAATGGTTTCATAGCAGAACAGGTGAAAATTCTACCCATTCTGAAGTAGCCAAATTATCATATGGTTAAAGGCACCATAATAGAATTGAACATTTTTTCTGATTTAATAGATAACAAGAAAAGATTCCACCGTATAGAAGCTTTACTAATGGTGTTAATGTTGCTTCTCTGGTAAATGTTGTGGAAGAGGTTTATTTAATATCTCCCTGGGTTCAGTGTTCATAGTTGACACGTTTATTTGTATTTTCCTGTGCTATGTATTCCTAAAATCACACCAAGAATATTACAAGCTTATGTAATGCAGTTAAAGTATTAATAACATTCCACTGAATATTTTTGGTATTGCATTAAATGATAAAGTTTTGTGGTAATTCCTCAGTTGTTATGAGTCCCCCACACCTCCCTCATTACAACTACCATAACTAATAAAAATCTACTGCCAATTACAAAACTGACATACAACCATCCGCAATCATTAGCCATGTCTGTCATCACCATTATTTCCATAACCTTCATTGCATTTACCCAAGTGTAATAATATATCTAGCTTGGAAGTTATCCGTTGTCATCATTCAAAGATTAAATATTGCAATTTTCAGTTAGAAACCTTAAACAATGGGAAGAAGCTCTGTGTAAGTATTGTTAGTACTGCAGGCTGTCCATTTTTTCTTCCCAAGAGAATTATTTTTCCGTAGGTTTATATTGAATATACTTTTATCCCTCATTCCTGCATTTATCTCACCATAATAATATTCTGGGTAACATCCAAAGGCCTAGTATTTTATCACATATTGCCATCTTCACCATCACCTTTTTCAGCAACCACTATTATCCATCTTTCTTTCATGATTAATACCACCTCCATCATCACTCCAACTATCACCATTGCCACTGCCACAATCATCACCACCACCATCAGCCTGCCATCTAACAAGTGAAGGAACCACCACCTCCATCAGTACTAAACAGCTTTATGACTACCTCTGCCAACTCTTGTACCACATTTCCTGTCATCATCATGACAACCCCTTTGTGGCTGCTCCACTTGCACCACCTCACAACCAAGCCTTTAGGTACTGTGTATGGATAAATTCTATCTGCAAGTCCCTAAATGCTTCTCCCATCCACCTTAATCTACATGTATATTTTTGAGATTATACTGGAAGCATATGGGATATGGTAATGCAATTTTTTTTTTTTTTTTAAGTAGTAAACTTGTAATCATTGCTACATCAAAATGGTAGCATCATGAGATAAGCAAGTAACTGATTCCAAGGAATTCAGCTGTAGAAGCAGTTTATCATAAATCACCATGAATTAACATTCTTCTAGTAACATTCTACCTTTTGTCAGTAAGAAGTCCTCTTTTAAAGGAAGTTTGTAAGGATGGCCAAGTTAATTTTGAACCCTGTTCGGTACTTACATTTTTTCATTGAATTGCAGCAGTTGGAGAGATTGAAATCCTTGATATGATTCTGAAAACTGGGGTTTGCCATTACTTCTCTTTTTGTGAAGTGTCATGCACAGTACTTATATTTCGTGAGACAATACTTCTAAATTGTCTTTTGTCAGTTGAAACGTGGTATCTGCAAAGGTAAAGAGATGCAAAATGAATTGTGCATTTTATTACCACAGCAACTCCTGATGCCTCATTGTCATCACTTTCTAAAGGTGTCTTTAGCCTTACACATACAGAAAAAATAAAACCAGAGTGAAACACTATCAGTGGTTAACTTTGCTTGATCTCAATTTTGAAATATAAACCTAGGGTAGTGGTTCATTTTGGTTGATTTTCTTGCAAATATTGTTTGATACTTGGTTCTCATATAAAGTTTTTTTTCAACTGGTCATTTTTTCAATGTTGTGGCTGTTCAAGGTTCACATTGATGGTTCTTATTCTTTTGTAACATCAGGAGTCTTCATTTAAGTACTCAAATGACATGAAATATATATATTTTTTTCATATATCCGTCCTCCCAATTTATGGAATACCTGCCTATTTGGTAGCCTGATTAACTAAATGGATAAAATTTCAGTTCTGAAAGGCTACCTAATTCAGTTTGGGTGTGGTAAAGATCAGTCCAAACTTGCTATATTTTACAGTCTCTCAAGGGGTAAAAGGCAGTGAGATAAGAAATGAAAGTGAATGTGTGGTGATGAGTGATTTAGAGCCTTGTTTAGTGCTGTGGTAAGGCTAATTTACTGTTAATGTAAACTGGGAAATGAGCCAATGAAAGTGCTATCATGGGCTTGTATTCATGCATTGGGTCACAAATAAGTGTGTTCATGGTCAAACTGATCTTAATTCTGGTTGTAGTTACTGGCATCATGCCTGTGGTGCCTCAGGCAGTTCAGTCAGGACTGCTGGTCAGCCACTGTATTAGCACTTGGACATCTATTCTTGTTTGCCTTTGGGGCATTGCTTTTCTGCCAGACAGTTCATCCCAATTTAATGGTTGCTAGTATGTAAGGTGAGAGGATACAATTGTAAAAGGATACTTTGAGAAATTAAAAACTTGAATACATTTAAAATTTGTTGCATCAATGAAGTTTACAGCCCAGTGTGATACATGATGCAGTTTTCCACATACTGAAGGATTTTTGTGGTTTGGAGCTTATAGGATTATTGATATTCTATGAAGACTCGTTTTCTCATGAAGATCTTTCAGTTAATAAAGAAAAGCTTTGTTGAAAGAGACTTCGGCGAGAGTAATATAATGTATGCTGGCATTTGGATGAACATTAGTTCAGCAGGCATTTAAAGAGCCACTGATTAGTCGCATCATGCTCACTGAGTTTCAACAACATGTTTCAGAGACTAACAAATTAAACCTAACCAGTAGCATCTTCCTCACCCAATATGAGATCCCTACTAAGACAAACCCACCTTGGACATGTACTTCACTTGCCATCACCACTGTATTCCCTGAGCAGCGCACCATCCACTGTGTACATTTATGGTTAAACTGATGTGGAAATATTACATACACACCTGTAGTTAAAGTCCTCAAATCTGTTTCCAGTGTAAATGCTCCCACGTCATTGTATTGCAGAGATCAAGCTCACACACACCTGCTTGCTTCCTGTGTCATCTAGAAAGTCCTCAACCAGGTGCACAGGACACTGGGCGTTGTGAGGCTTGGCTCTTGACTAGTGATTCCTTTCAAAGGCTGTGGAATAGCCAAGTAGGGTATGTTTTAATGAATGAAGAGGTTGAGCCTTCAAATAAATGTATTTCTCGCCCTTCTGTAATAGCCGAATGTTTGTATTTACCTTATAAAGCTGTTATGCAAGTTCATACATTTTGGGACACTAGGGAGGATATTGAAAAGTCAAGGCACATGATCCCATAGCTTTAACAATAACATATCAATGCAAAGACAAGGGCGAAACACAGTTCTGCATGAAAACTGTTGAATGTGCTTTCAACTTCTTTTCTCAAAATGTTTTGCATAATAACTGTACAGCTGTTGTTCTTCATTGCTGTTCCATGCCGACTCTGCTACCTATACTACAGCTGCTTGTGGCCTACACAGATGATATTCTGCAAACAGCAAGGTAATCAAGCAGATGTTGAAGCATATTTGAAAAGGGAACCTTTAATGTGGAAGAACATGTCCAGCTCACCCCATCCAGGAGGGAGCGAGTGATGATCTGGTGCCAGTGAAGTGCAGTGCATCTCATATTAAAGTATCTCAGGTTTGTGAGCAAAGTGTGCAGCTTCTCCAAGTGAAGTAAGTGTTCAAGCAGGAGCAGTGAATTTCAGCGTCATGTGCCGTAGCAGCTGGCTGGTTTAGCAGAGGGCTGTAGTAGTGGTAGAAGCTGAGCTCTAAGGCTTGCCTGGCTACTTGACTACTGCTCAGCTCTACAGCCAGCCAGCCAGTCAGCCAGCCACTATGTCAGCACACACAGTACCAACTCTCTGCATCAGATTCAAACCAATGCTTCAATAGTGTAGCCCAGTGATGCCCAGCCTCTGAGGGCATGTGTTGTGAAGGGGACAAGTAAAGGGATGAAAATGGTGGTGGTGGTGGTGGTGGTGGTGATAGTTGGAAGGGTGAAGATGAGGGACTCTGTCAGGACTCACATGGTGATATGTTTTTGTTGAGATGACTGATGGAGACAATTTGTAATGGGTAGTGCCTCGAAGATTCCCATTGTTTGGTAACAAAGCTTAAGGCTTGGAATACCAATTTGTGGTTTTCTTTTTATTTATTTTTGGAGGTAGGGGCTGCTGATGTACAGACTTGTTTTCCTATTGGTTGAATCATACAGTGCAACACAAGTCCTCAGAGGTAAGTTTCACTGATGTAGCTAGTTTAGCCCATACAATATATCCAACCTTTATTTCAAATCATACAATAGTTAAGGTTGAAAAGAACCTGTTTATGGTAAATTGTTTTAGAGATGTGGTCATAGCCGAACTTTTGTGTTGAATTATTGAAACAGTATAATTACCAAAAACTGTGCATCTAATGATTTATCTTTGCTGTAAACATGCTCTTTTCTGAGGCTTACAATAGCCGACTCACCACTCATGTAACACACTTACCCCAGAACCTTTGGTAAACTGCACTGCCCCAAATCTTCTCAGATCTGTAATAAATGCTAGAAGACAGTATTTACCAATGATTATGAAGAATTCATTTCAAAAAACCCTAAAGGCTATAAGGGTCATACAAGGCTGCATATTGTTGTTGAAATAGACCTTTATCAGGAGTAATATTAATGTAGCCATATCTTATTCCTTATTGGTAATTATCTGACTTTTCTATTTGAAAGTTTTCCAGAAGATAATATTCATACCAAGTTTTGCAGTTTAAAAATACCTACAGAAAATTGCCTCAAAGGGTCATCTGCCAACCTCTTGTTTGGATTTAGTTTGACTAAGTACCAATCATAAAGACCATTATGGTGCTCATTTCATGTAAAGTCAAACTAATCCAAGTAGTGTATATGCCACGGTCTGGGATCAGTGAGGTTCACCACAGCTATTTGAATGTTAAAAGAAATAAAAAAATAAAAAAAAACTGCGCCGAACTGGTATAACCACAGCAGCATTTTGGAGATGTGGATGTTTCATACATTGTTTTCTCTATTAAAGTGACAGTTTGCGATAGCAGCAATAAACTGGATTTAGCCCACAGAATTCAGTCTTAGATAGGAAATTGAGGTGGTCGGAGTTGTCACCCTCCCCTTGAGTGTTTATCAACAAATGTCAGTTGCTAGTATTTCAGTTATATTTTCATTACAGAATTGGACAATAAATAAGCACTCAGTAAGTGATAAGAAATCCAACCCAATATCAGTGACAAAGATGACAAGCTTTGAAGCATGTTAAGGTAGTTATTCATTTTACAGGTGAGGATAATGGAGATGTTATGACAATGACTGATGATTGGTGATGACTATTGATGGCTCTGATAATGATGATTATGGACATGCCAAAAACCAAAGCTACTTTATTATCACTGTTGGAGCTGCTTAAGCGGTGCTCGTGGACATTAGCTGTGATGTCTTAGTGTACTTGGCGCAAGAAGGGCTCAACAGGCAAAGGCAACAAGGTGATGGTGATGGCAACTCGGGAGTCCAGGAGTCATTGTTTTTTACTATTAAAGCTAATTTATTTTGTAACTGTGTGTGTTCATTTCCAAATTTTTAATTCTCTATAAATGTATAAAAACTGTTGGTTGCCTAGTAGGGTATGTAAATATTCTGGAAATTTCCTCTTATGTGGGTAAATAAAACTGACAAATCTATATATTGAATTGCAGGTTATAGTAAATAGAGCATCAATAGTATTTTACATGGCTGAGAAAGATTGATTTTAGCAGAAGAATCTGCAGAATTTCTGTATAAGCTTAGATTACTCCCATTCATCTGATAATGAAGTGTTTGTATAAATGATGTGATATGTTAATTTTTTATGAAGTAAATGTACTAATGATATAAAGTTGTAAAGCATATGAAATGTATATAAATTTACTTGAGAGAATGAAAGACAATAAAAGACTATACTAAAATTTGACATTATATTTTCCAGAACAATCTTTCTTGAAGAGTTTGTTGGTATATCTTGGAAGGATTTTGGTCTGAAGATCCAAATTCAGTCGGCTTGCCAAATTTACAGGAAAACAATGATTGATCCCTCCTGCCACAAGTAAAGACACGCAGTGAATATCCTCAGTTGCCACCAGTTGCCAAAAACATTTTATATATATATATATATATATATATATATATATATATATATATATAATTGAATGACAAAAAAAATCCTAGTTTCCATCCATAAACTATTTCCAATTCCATTTCCTGAGCCACCTAACCCATGAATTATCACCCATTAGAATCCTGCAATCCAGGAAAGTGATTCCAATTGTCAGTATTAGAGGTGGTTCGGTATCTTTGGACAACTGGACCCGAGTTGCCCTGCCAAGAGCTGCCGAGTGACAGATTCTCGCTGTAAATATAACTATATTGATAAAAGTGCATAAGTATGTTCACTCTGTGGTATTTACTGTGTTGTATAATACAAATAAAAAGAGTTGAATTTCTTTTTTTGGATCCTTTTATATCCTCAATCTTTTACAAATACTTTGATAAGAGCATAAAGCCTTACAAAGCATTTACAACACAGAATTGATTGTACCTATTAACTGACACAGCAAATTAAGAAAGGGCAGTTCTTGGAAATACCTTGAGGTGTATGAGGTAATGAACTTCAGCACTGGAATTCAAATAGTGTCCTTCACATTCTTTCAATTAGCCATATAGATTTGTAACTTATGGACTACAACATATAATTGGATACATTAACCAGTTTTGAAGGTCTTGCATACCTAAAACAAGTCCTCAAATTTTTGTCAGTTTACCAGTAGCAACTTAAGTTAAAAACATTAGGAATTGGCAATCAGTATTGCTAAAAATTCTGAACTGTTAATTACTTATTTAATTATCACTGTGCATTAATCTAGGTGTGGCATATCATGATAAAGTGTAAAATTTATTGGACCAGATCACAAATATTGCATATTAAGTCATCATATAAACAGTTAAGAAAGATGAAGCAAAGGGTGTACAGAGCATGGAATTCTTAGGTTTGGCTCATCAGACACACAAATGCAAGAAATCAGTATGGTCTTGATGAAAAGGTGGCGTGAGGTAAAAATAGGTATCGGTGATTTGTAATATTGGATTAGGGAGGTTGTAACACTGGATAAGGAAGGTGTTTTGACATGCTATCTTTGACATGCTATCACTCAAGACAAAATTCTAAATTCAGTTTTATTTCTTTGACAGGTAGGAGACTAAAAAGTATTTGAAAGTAATGTAACAACAATTTTTCCAACTTTGGCTATTTCATGTGTAAATCATCATTGTGAACAAGGTAGAATGTTTAGATGTCTCCATTTGAATTATTTAATCAATGGGAGGTGTCAGAAACTATGAAATGGAAAAGAAAAATGTAGAAATACTGAGAAAACAATGGACTTGGTCCTTTAGCAAACAGTAAAATGAAACAAAAGCTTTGTGAGAGTTCATACAAGGAAATTTTTTTGTATACTAGGAGATTTCTGAAGGATGTAATACAGCTTGCAAGGGTTAAATGTAGATTCTTCATGACATGAATTAAAAATCATTAAAGATTCTAGCAACTGAGTTGATGATTTTGATAAGTTTGAAAGGAGCATTTGTGAAATGTAAGTACCAAGAAAGATGATACCGTCATAATGAATCTGAAGAAATACATGAATGAATTCAGGTGAGTAGAGGGCTTTAGGTATATACTGTTCAGATGGCTCAGTGTATACTTACTTCTTGTCCCAGAAGCCCCTTCTATCCTAAGAGGTTCCTGCAGCAGACAGGAAGCTTGCCACATCCACAGGTCTGGAGCACAGGTCATAAAGTGTTGTGATGTGTGTGCATAAAGTACAGGGCAATTGAGTAATAAGTGTTTAGTGTCACCTTCATGGTAGTAGTATCATGGGGATGAAGGGTCTTGGGATATGTTGAAATGAAGTCTGTAGTGTTGTAATGATGGGTGATTTCCAGAACATAAGTAGGAAAGTGTGATTCATTTTTGTCTAAGGAATGTGATTTCTGATGGGTGTATATTTGGTGGGTTAGAGTGAAAGACTAGTTGGGAGGTCAGCTCTTTAGTACTTTTATTTTTAATTGGGTGTTGAAGGTTGGTTAAAGAGTGGTTTGGGTGGGAATAGTCTAGTGCTGTTGCATAGAACTGAATGCCAAACATGTTAAGGTGGGACTACATTGGAGGATCTGTGTTTCACTGTAAAGGTATTGAGTGTTTATGGTGTACTATTTTGTGTAGTTTGCGGCTTTGTCATATTTGCTTTTGAGAGGTTAGAAGACCAGGTAGGAATGGCAAAATTTAAAATGGAGTAGATGAATTGTTTGTAAAGGATATATACATATATATGCATATATATATATATATATATATATATATATATATATATATATATTTTTTTTTTTTTTTTTTT
>JAYMFT010000035.1:421205-435952 GCA_038088735.1 Panulirus argus | reverse complement strand
CCAGGCTAACTTCCAAACTTGACCCCCTTGCCCTACGCTGCAATGTTGGTTCACTTTCCCTTTTCTATAGGTATTACCTTGGCTTTTGCTCCTGAGAGCTGGCTGCTCGTGTGCCCCAACCACTAGTTAGACCCCGGAATACTGGGCAAGCTGCTGCGTCACATGATTATTGTGTGGCCATTGGCAACTCAAGGGTGTGCCGTTTTGAGAAATGCTTCTTTCCCTACATGTTGAAGCTTTGGAACTCTCTTCCTTCTCATGTCTTTCCCAATAACTATGACCTGCCTCATTTCAAGATACATATTTTTCACTTTCTTAAAAATTTGTAAATACTTTCCTTGTCTGTTTTTCCCCCTTTCTCAATCCTCTCTATATTTGAATTAGGGCCTGGCCTTCATGAGGACTTTTGTCTGTGACTGGAGCCTTTAAAAGAAGAAAAAAAAGAAATATATATATATATATATATATCTGACTTCTGCATGGTAATATCATAGACCAGGGCAGGTTGCTGTATGGTCCTCGAGTCCTGTGAAAGAGGACATGTCAGCCCAATATGTTTTATGATGGTTGAAAGGGATGACTCTTCATGGCTGTACCTCGGTTTAAGAGATGAAAGGTTGGCTTAATGTCCCACCGAGGAAGTATTCTCGCAGATGCTCAGAGCAATCTGTCTGTAGTAGAGAGTTTTTTCATCCTTCAGACCTTACATCTCTTAACATTTTACTCATAGTTCTTACACTTGCATCCGTGGATTCCTTTCCCATTGATGAACCTGAGGCCGTTGTAAATAAAAATGTCAAAACATCATGCCCATCTCTCTTGTTCACAAATTGGTTTGTAATCACCAAGAATGCTGGAATCACTTAATCAAATGTTGCATGGCTTAATCTTTTGTTTTTCATAATGTACCAAATAATACATAATTTTGCCTAATGTTTAATTGTTTATCATATTGATTTCTGTAGAGTGACCAATTTTTTATATAATGTTAAAGTACAAGTTTTTATTCATATTGGAATGGCTAAAGAAATCTTGTAAAATGGCAGTATCATTTAACCAGAAAAAATGTCAAGGTATTGTTTCTTTGCCTTTTTAGAAAATCAAATATTCATTGAAATGAATTACAATCACTGGTTAATCTGTATATCTCTGATGCCTATTCCAATTGGAACTCCCTCAAAGGGGTGGCCATGGCAACAGTCTGGATAACTAAAGAATTCCAGTGCTGCTTCTTAGCCTTTAGTGCCTCACCCTTAACAGGCCACTGGCAGAGGGCAAGTCTAGCGCTGTGTTTGCAGCGTTTAATCATTAACGCTATATATTTAGCTGAATGCTACAAGCTCTAAGCATTCTCCAGGCTTCTAAGCTTTAAACCCTAACTAAGGGTCTGACAGAATATAAAAAAGTAGATGAGAGGATTGTTTTCTTGCCTTATGATATTTTCTTTTGAGTGTGAAATGTTAGATTTTTCTTTCAGGAGCAATTTCATTTCCTGATACAAGTGATCTGGAAAAAGTAAATTAAGACTTTTAGTTCAGTGTTAATTTTGTCATACTCAAAGCTTTGAACTTTTCCACATCCTTTACTTTCTGTAAACTTTGAAGTTATTTGTTTTTCTTTTTTGATAAAGACAAACATGTGTACATTAATAAAATTTATTTGAGAAGTCATTTTCTATGTGTACATAATTATCTCCAAGATTGCTGCATTAGGTTGAAATAAAATATATCTGGTAAGTAACCACATTTGTTGTGAACAGCTGGATGACAGGTGGGATTAACTTTGCAACTGGATGATTCTTAGAATCTCCAAACTGTACATAATTATAATACACAAATTTGTACATTCTACAGCGATGAACCATCATCTTCACCAGTCCCCTTATTACAGTATCACAAGTACTGAGATCCAAGACGTGAGTGTTGAATATCAGCACATTTAAGAAAAATTACATTTCATTGCTTATCTCAAGTTTAAAACTCTGCCTTTGGCTTTATCCTGTGTATTTAATATGCAAAATACAGATTTCATGGATATCAGAACAAAACTACCCCTACAGTATGCAGGAAAATACAGTATTATGTGTATCACATATTAGCACTTGATTATGGAAGGTCATGTTTCAGTTGAATGTATTTCACAATGCAGATTAAACAGCTAATACTACTGGCCAACTTGAGCCGAAATATATCAATATTGAACAAAACTTGAGAGATCCCGAACAACCACACCACGAGATATTACCTTTAGCTCTTGTGTGGTTTTCATGGATTAAACAGTATCGAATATTGAAAATATAAAATGAGTGGACCATACTTTTGTAGATAACTGCAGGTAAATCACAACTGAACATTTCTGCAATTACAGGGTTAGACTGTAACATCTCACAACACATCCATCAACAGTATTCCTGAGAAAAAAATTCATCATTTAAAGCATGATTTTATCTCTTAGTTTCAACATTACAGCATCTACCTTACTGTAAACAAAAGCAGACACAAGTTGGATGTCTTGTTTACATTCACACTTTTATATGTTGTTTAATAGTCTTAGTTGTATAAGCTTAACCATCTTTTCATAAACTAGAATAACTGACACTGAAAGAAATGAGCATTGTTTATACTGTAGCTTCATTTTTTGGTAAGAAATTATTCAAATTCTAATTTTAGTGTCAAGCAGCTATGAAATAATTAAGACTTGAAATGACTTGAAAAAAGTGACAGATAACTCTGAATTTGGATTATTTGGTAAGCGGATGAAAACTACAGTACTGTTGTAATGTATGCAAGCAAAATAGCAAAAGGCAAATAAACTTGTCACATGGTAGTCTCCAACTCTCTATGCCTAAATTTGCTTTGCCATGGCATAAGCTCAAAAGCTGGAAATATGCCATGGCATAAGCTCATTAAGCTGAAAATAGGTAATTAATTGGATTAAATATTCCAAATATCAGATGTAATTATCTATTTATACAATATGGAGAGGGAGTTCTACACTTGTGGGGTCCCATGTCATGTTCATTCAACTCTTACCTTAAAGAGTAAAGCCATATATATTTAATTCTATATCTGATGTACACAGAATATATTCACTTGTTGATTAACCAATATAATATTATTTTCATGCAAAAGTTTTTTAGATTAACATTCTAAATTACATAATGCTAGTTCCAGACATAACCAAATAGTATAATTTTGTAAGTATTATTAAAATAATTAGCATTCATAAATAAATGAAAGAATATAATTGTGACCTATCATTCATAGAAATTCTATTGAAGAAACTAGAGGATTTTACAGACAACAGCAAATTATGCGATTTTCTTTAAAACACAAGTTTACTGAAAATACAGTAATTACTTATCACAAAGCTTTCTGATATCAAGGAAATCCTGTATAGTATTTCATCCAAATAATGAAATTTATTTCTACATATTACATCTGAATTTTCAGTTACAATACATGTATTTTTTAAACTATTGAATTTTACATATGTAGGTCTACACATGCTAAGACCATGTCCAGTATATAGATTAAAAATGTTCCTATTCATAAAACTGGCATTTTTACACTGACAGTCAAAAGAATACAATTAAGAACCATAATCATGCTTTGAACAACAAAATAATTTTTTTCACTGTCTGGGTCCAGCCCAGCTATCTAGGGTGAAGATCTAGGAAACTACTGAAGTTTAGGCATCTGTGTTGTCACTGAAAATACTACAATAATCAATTACATTTCTTTCTTATCATTTTTCTTCTTCAATCACTATAATATCATATTGTAAATAATGAAAGGTATACAGTACACAGTTAACATAACTTTCATGAAGACTGAACTGACTTTAGTTATAGGAAAGCTTAATTGTTCTTAATGTCTCATGAATATATGAACATTACTTGAATGTTTTAGAAATTACCTACAGTTGTTAACAGTTCACCGATGCTGCATGTTTAATGACACCATAGATATTATGTATTATTTCTGAACAGAAAACAATAACATAAGCTATTTAAATGCATGATTTGCATGGGACCCTTAAAAAGAAAACAAAAATGTTTAAAAGACAACTTTGGTTAGCGTTCAGAAAATCCATAGGGACACCAAGTAAATACTTGTCTTTACTGCAGTCAAAAAAGTTACACACACACTTATTATAATGAGTAATCTTAAAGGGGTATTTCCTTGTATAAATTTCTATATAATTAGTAACATGCAGCACAAGAGTACCTGGCCTGTATAAAAATCAAAACTGGGCATACAAAGTGCCAAAGACAATAATGATACACTCATTCTGTGGTCTCAGAACAAAATATGTAACTATGTTAACATACAGGATTGCACTTACTACCCTGAGTCTTTATGCAATTAGCCTACATGATGCTGCCATATGCCTTTGGCATCTTCATTCTATTTGATGTAACAGGCTATAAAATTGAACGGAATCTCAGCATTACTTTATTCAAACACAGGGTCTCCAATGTTACTTAAATGGCTCTGCAAAAAATGTATAAATTAAAATATAAAAAATAATTTAAGAAACAAACGTATGAGAACTAAATAAAGGTGGGAACTGCCTCTGTACATTCACGAACATAAAGAGACAATGAACAACAAAGTTTAGGATAAAGATATATAACCTGAGATACTTGAGAGATAATGTACATTACATTATTCTGCTGGATTAAGTTAAATAAATTTAAGGGTGATAAGAATTTCCTAAAAAATGTCAATTATTATAGTTTGATAACCAGGAATTTTTTTTTACATAAAACCATAAAATTTATTACTAAAGCAAACCTCATGAATTTTTAAAACAATCTTTTCATTTGATCATAACTAAAACATTTATTATAGCCAAAATACAATGATAAATGAAAATAAAAATCCTACTGAAAAATCTCAAAATATGCTACGAAAATGCATAAGCATAATGATTGAGATACCCTAAAACTGCAACAGCCTCCAAGTAAGGAATGTGGAATAAAATACTGATAGGTAAGAGATGCTGAAGAATAAAAATATATAATATCTAGAATCAGAAGAGCAAAGTTTTGTCATTTTCCAAATTCTTTGTAGATGAGTACATATTTAAAAAAAATCTGCAGACTATATTTTTTTTTACTTCCTGAAGTCACTAATATTCTTAAAAACATTCGTAAAAATATTTGATCTGTTTCATACAGAAATATTTCACATATCCTGAAAATAACTTCAAATTTCCAATTTGGTTTTACCTGTGCTATGTGTCCACATCAACATCACTATTGTCTGATGCACTATTAGAGGTTGATCTGTCGTCGTTGATCAAAAGCTGTGCTGGTACTGATGTAAGGGCTAGACTGACAGGTTTCACAGCTAGTCCTGCCATAGGATTGACTCCAAGTCCCTGTGACAAAGGAGTTTGTACCATCCCACCTCCTAAACTTATTAACTGGTGTACACTACCAGCCACTGCTTGTACACTGCTCACAGCTTGAACGGCATGCATAGCTTGCACTGCACGAATAGTCTGAGGCAATGTTGTGTTTGTAATGACGGCAGAAGATGTGGGAGGTGGGATGATACTGCCTGAACTAGTGGTAGGGGTACTGTTGGTGATGGATGAAGATGAACTGCGGCCATGTACTGGCTGCACTTGATGAATCTGGATGTTTGCTAATTGAGGAATAACAGGTCTTACTTTTTTCCCACCAGGTCGATGGGGGTTACGGCAACCTCTACAGCGACACTCTATACACGCTTTAGCTTCAACATAACAAGGACATCTCTGCCCACAACAAGTTAATTTCCCAGGTGTTGGTGTTGCATTGCCACATCGACATCCCTTCCGCTTTGGTTTTGGTTTAGGTTTAGGTTTCGGCTTTTTTATTAATTCCTGATTTGCACAAGGAACAGTTTCTTGTTCAATAGGAACACTTTTATTGTTGCTGTCAATATCAGGAGGTTTCCTTTTGATAGTTATTTTTGTACTATCACCATCAGCATACATTACAGAATACATGGAGGACCCATTGTTTACTGAGGAATTATGTTTAGGGTAAGGTACTTCCTTAACAACACCATGCTTAATCATATTTGTACTTGGAATTATTGTACCTGACACAACACTTGATCCAGATGTTCCACTAGTGGTTGTGGTTGTAGTTGTTGTTGTTGTTGTTGCAGCAACTGTTTGTAGAGGAAAATGATGAGTCGTTTGTATTACAGGTGGCGGGGTAGATATCACTGCTTTCACTGAGTTTATTGAAGAAGTTGGTAGACATGGAGCTGGTGGCACTGCAGAATTTATTGGTTGTGAGGAGACATGTACCAGACCTAAACTTACTGTTGATGGTGTTGATTGCAATGATGGTGAAGTCTGTGTTGAAAGTGGCCACAAGGGTTGTTTCGGAACAGGATGGGAGGTATTTATAGGCGTGACGAGCACACTCGTCTCACTTGTTTGAGGTACTGAAATATTTTCCTTACTATCAATCTCTTCTTCACACTGCACACTGTTTGTTTCATCACATCTATTATTACTATTATCTATAGCTTCTTCTATCATGTCAGTAAGACTAAACTGGCCTCCATTATTGTATATGGAGCACAGTTTGCAATA
This sequence comes from Panulirus argus, assembly GCA_038088735.1. Lineage (NCBI taxonomy): Eukaryota > Metazoa > Arthropoda > Malacostraca > Decapoda > Palinuridae > Panulirus > Panulirus argus. The sequence goes on along the minus strand of JAYMFT010000035.1, from coordinate 429,349 downwards.
TATTGGTGTGAACTTGATATATTCACAGAGTTTTCTGTAGCATTGTAACACAAGTTTAATTTGGACATTATCAACATACATACTATAATCTTTGCACCAGCTACAGGTGGGCTTAAGGCGTTTTTTTCCACCCAAACACTTTCTACAAACATGGTGCTGACAGCTTGTTTCAGTAGGTGTATAAGGTTCAGAAAGTAACTTCCCACAAACCGTACAGGAAAGGGACTGGCGAAGGTAAGGCAACAACTTGTACAGCTCTGTCCAGGTATCACGATTTTCTGGATCGGCCTGCATGACCAGCCGACAAGTGGTCACATAGAGATTAGTGGCATTCATGTTTCATCCACCATCGGTTCTACCATGATCAATTAATTACGCCAGTTCCAATTCAAATCCAAATTCGAAGCATCTCTATTGGGTCTCATCCTTGTAAACAAAACAAAGGTAAACATAAACTGTTATAGGTGGAGCGAAAAGGATAAGAAACAAAAGAGGATCATAATGATGAGCAGGAAACGGTGTGTAGTCTCCTGGTACCGTCGCCCAGCTAGGCCAGATCCTCTGAGGATATACCAACACAATAGATGTTTAGACGGTGTAAATATTATGTCAGTTATACCTGGTCAGCATCAGTAATAACGTTGGTGTTAGGGTAGTTGCTACTGCTATTGTCTGTCACTCGTACACCCTTATCTCCACACACTGCCACTGACACCATGAATTGGAGTCTCTCGTGTGATCTTCAAAGCTGGATGTTAGTAGTGTCTGTTGCGGTGTCTGTGTTGATCTTTATCAGTCTAAATTGTCAAGACGAATCTTGAACCATTATTTGTAAAGGCACTTGAATAAGAATACCTAGATATCCATACATGTACCTACATATTAGATTAGACTTGTATGGCATTACTGTCTTTATATTTTAGTAACACCTTTGGATTGGAAAGTTGTGTACACTTCATGTAAAGTTATAACACAGTAAAATGTGTACAGCTATTTGATGTGGAACCTATGATGAAGTGAGTAGTGTTAAATGACAGGCTATGAAAGGATGTTCCCTGATTCCCACTGAGTGTGAGAAGATGAACAAGGTAACATTGTACTTTCTATCTTTATTATCATATTCTTATGTTAATGGTATGAAACAGCAAATATACAGACAAGTTGAAATTGGAAATGGACAGTAGGATGCATTGAAAAAATTTTAATATGGAAAATGCACAGATTGTCATCAAAACATGAATGTATGTTTTTATTGACAAATATTCATCATCGGAATGTGAGCATGTTATTTTTATGATGCTATCATTACCTGTAACCTATTATTATTTGTAATTATCCATTTGTACTGCACAGGAAGGGCCTTTACTCTAGTTGGAACCCATCTCTTGGACACTCTCCAGCCATACAACCTCTCTAATTTATATATAATGTCTGTATTAACTTTATTCTCAGCCATTCTATTCCATTCACTTACTGCTCATACTTTAAATGTATTTCTTTGCATCCTTATACCCAGATTTTTCTTCTATTTCATGCTATGTGCTTTGGTTACTCTCTTCTTACATCTAAAGAACTGTCCAATGTTCACTGTGTTAATCTTTTTTGAAAACTTAGAAGGCTTTGGACAAGTCATTCTGTCATCTGTCTCTTTCAAGGTGGGCAAATTTAAAGCCTCCAGCTTGCATGTGTCATTGGAACTCCAGCATTAAAAAGATATTAAATCACTGCATGTGCAGTTACTGTATGCTTGAGAAGCTTGATTTTCCAAACCTTTTATTTTTTTAAGTTTTGTACAAAGTAATTCATGAATTGTTTGTGAGAGATGCAGTTGATTGATGTGTTGCTGGAATACAATAACATTTTACAGTGCTGAATTTGTTTGTAATCTTATTTTCTTGCTGTGTTTCAGGAGAGGTGGTCTACGATAGTATTTAATGAAAAGGTGCTCTGCCTGTCTGAAATGGAAATGCTCTTGAAAAGTTGATTTCTGAGACTGGTGTTGTCACCCAAGTAGTTAAACAAATGATGAGAAGCTTCAAGTCAGTACAGATGCACAGCACACACAAGCAAGAGAACATTTGTGAAGAAAGCACCTCCATAGGGTGCAGCATGAAAACTAGACCAGTCAGGCATAGTTCCTGTAACCCTATAAGATATCAAGATGTAACTAAGAAGCAGTATGAAGAATGCAGAAACTTGGTAAAAATATTTAAGAGATATGTTCTGTTTAGCATAATACACTCTTTGTGATGCCCAATTTGTAATTATTTTTTCTCTCTCTTACCCTCCTCCTTTCTTCTTTATCAGAATTAAACGATCACAACATATGTAAAAGCCTCAGGAATCTGTATGTTGTTGTACCACCTAGATTGTACACAACATCACGCTTTTTATGAACCACCTTTAGATATCTTTCAGGTAATAATACCTACCTTTATCTGCTCTAGTATGTTATACATATTAATCATAGGTTTTGATGTAAAGAGCTCCTAATGTTATGCAGACAGTAAACCCAGTCATTGGTAGTGCTTGTTTGCCATTGTCACCTTTCCCTTGGTAGTAAATGATCATATTTGGTACTGGTGGTGGATATATTTAGTGTGTGGTTGACTATTGAGAATTGTGTATATGTATCACACTTGTCATTCTTTAAAGTTTCACCCACTTTGTGTTGATGAAACTTTTTCCAAGAAAATGCCAATGTGTATTGAAGGAAACATAAATTTAATTAATCAGTGGGTGATTTAGCTCAGGGTGTCTAAGAATGGTACCATTTTGTTCAGTGGAATCCCATATGATAATCTGTGGGGATTTAGGTTTGTATGCTGGTAATAAAGTTTTTCATAGTACTTCCCAGGGTGTCTGCCCAGGTTGCAGGGGTGCTTGTGCTCATGCCAAAAAACAGCTTTCATTTTATTTCAGGAAAATGACATAGTCATTATATTTTGAAATTATCATATAAATCATCTGAATTGAATAATTTTTTATTGACTAATAAAAATGGCAAAAGTAACAGTAATGCACACAATCATCTGACCACTGCAGTTAACAGTATATATGAAAACTCATATATACTTGAGCAAATTTTATCTTATATCTGTGGGGTTCTCCTTGTAGTAGATATTTATAAAATAAATACAGCCTCAAGTCATTTTTTGAGCATTGTTTTATCTTCATAATGTATTTGTCTGTTATTCACAGCCCTTAATTTCAGTAGTGCTTGCAGGCTGTGATATGCCATTAGATTATGAACAGGTTCACTAAGACAGTGTGGCCCATATTTTTACCTTGTTAATAATGATGTTCTTTATTATTACAGGATAGCGTCTGGCATGAATGATAAAACCTGGACAATCTGCTACTTGTATTCAGGAGGTACTAAAAACTTGATGGACAGCATGTTAATTACACGAACCAAAAGTTAACACAAATGAAAGGTAAATAGGTGTCTCATTCATACACAAGCATGATATTCAACTGATAAGAATATCAAAAAGCAATTTGATTTTGAGGATAGTCTTAAGCTTGTATTACAAACAAGGTAAGGTGTTGCAGTATTGTTTTTATTTCCTAATTGTGAAACTACTGAGTGCTTCTGGTGCTGAACAGTAAGAATGTAACATTTTGTGCTAAAAGAATGATCCTGCCAGATTACTTTTTCTGGACTCACATGAAAGTAGTCAATGGAAGATGAGTTTTACATGACAAATGTTTATTCTTAACTATTACTAAGAAACACCTAAGTGGGTAATTTAGGAAACTGAGCAAATCCAGCCTTCACTGCTCATATTGCCACCTACCCAAATTTGGTATTTTATTCATGCAGGTGGAGTCCAGCAACATATATATATATATGTATGTATGTATTGTGCATATATGTTCATTTATGTATATATGCATGTATATGAGTAGGTGTGTCTTTCTTCGTAAGTTTCCTAGCTCTACCTCGCTGACGCGGGAAACGGCGATCAAGTATAATAAATGAATAAATATATATGAGAGTTGGGGTGAGAGAATATCATTGATCTTTAGGAAGAATAAAACGATGTTTTGGAAGGAGGTAAATAATGTGCGTAAGACTAGAGAACAAATGGGAACATCAGTGAGGGGGGGCAGGGGGCTGAAGTGATAACAGGGAGTGATGGAGTGAGAAGATGGAGTGAGTATTTTGAAGGATTGTTGAATGTGTTTGATGACAGAGTGGCAGGTGTAGGGTGTATTGGTCAGGGTGGGGTGCAAAGTGTGAGAGTCAGGGAGAGTGGTGTGGTGTAGAGAGAGAGAGAGAGAGTGGTGAAAACCTTGTGGAAGATGAAATGTGGCAAGGCAGCAGGGTTGGATGGTATTGCAGTTGAATTTATTAAGAAAGAGGGTGACTGTGTTGTTGATTGGTTGGTAAGAATACTCAATGTATGTATGGGTCTTCGTGAAGTGCCTGAGGATTGGCGGAATGCATGTATAGTGCCATTATACAAAGGCAAAGGGGATAAAGGTGAGTGTTCAAACTACAGAAGTATAAGTTTCTAAAGTATTCCTGGAAACAGAGAGTGAGTATTCAAACTACAGACGCATAAGTTTCTTAAGTATTCCTGGAAAACTGTATGGGAGGGTACTAATTGAGAGGGTGAAGGCATGTACCTCAAGAGCATCAGACTGGGGAGGAGTAGTGTGGTGGTTTTAGAAGTGATAAAGGATGTGTGGATCATGTGTTTACTTTGAAGAATGTTTTTAAAGAATACTTAGAAAAACAGAGGGATTTGTAGGTAGCTTTTATGGATCTGGAGAAGGCATATGATAGGGGTGATAGAGATGCTTTGTGGAAAGTCTGAAGAATATATGGTGTGGAAGGCAAGCTGCAAGAAGCAATGAGAAGTTTTTATCAAGGGTGTAAAGCATGTGTATGTGTAGGAAGAGACTCCGGAGAGTGGTTGGTTCCCGGTGAAGGTCGGTCTGCGGCAGGAGTGTGTGATGTCCCAATGGATGTTTAATTTGTTTATGGATCTGATGGTTAGGGAGGTAAATGCAAAAGTTTTGGAAAGAGGGAAATGGATGTAGTCTGGTGGGATTAGAGGGCCTGGGAAGTGAGTCAACTGTTGTTCGCCGATTATACAGCACTTGTGGCTGATTCGAGTGAGAAACTCCAAACGTTGGTGACTGACTTAAGAAAAGTGTGTGAAAGGAGAAAGTTGAGAGGAAATGTAAATAAGAGCAAGGTTATTAGGTTCAGCAGAGTTGAGGGACAGGTTGGTTGGGATGTAAGCTTGAATGAAAAAAATGAAGGAAGCGAAGTGTTTTAGATATCTGGGAGTGGACTTGGCAGCGAATGGAACCATGGAAGCAGAAGTGAATCATAAGGTGGGAGAGGGGGCGAAGGTTGTTGGAGCGATGAAGAATGTGGAAAGAGAGAACGTTATCTCGGAGAGCAAAAATCAGTATGTTTGAAGGTATAGTAGTTCCAGCAACATTATATGGTTGCGAGACGTGGACTATAGATAGGGTTGTACAGAGGAGGGTGGATGTATTGAAAATGAAATGTCTAAGGACAATATGTGGCGTGAGATGGTTTGATCGATTTAGTAATGTAAGGGTAAGAGAGATGTGTGGTAAGTAAAAGAGTGTGGTTGAGAGAGCAGAAGAGGGTGTGTTGGAATGGTTTGGACAAATGGAACGAATGAGTGATAGAAAATTGACAAAGAGGATATATGTGTCAGAGGTGGGGGGAACAAGGAGAAGCGGGAGACCAAAGTGGATGTGGAAAGATGGAGTGAAAAAGATTTGAGCGATCGGGGCCTGAACATGCAGGAGGGTAAAATGCGTGCACGGAATAGAGTGAATTGGAACGATTTGGTATACTGGGGTCGACGTGCCGTCAGTGGACTGAACCAGGGCATTTGAAACGTCTGGGGTAAACTATGGAAAAGTGTGTGGGGCCTGGATGTGGAGAGGGAGCTGTGGTTTCGGTGAATTACACATGACAGCTGGATATTGAGTTTGAGCGAGTGTAGCCATTTTTGTCTGTTTTCTGGCGCTACCTCGCTGACACAGGGGGTGGCGATGCTCTTTCCTGTGAGGTGATGGTGCCAGGAGTGGATGAAGGCGAGCAAGTATGCATAAACATTTGTATGTATGTATTTGCTTGTGTATGTATATGTATGTATATATGTACATGTTGATATGTATGTGCTTGTATTGTGCATATAAGTGCGTGTATTTATATATGCGTGTGTATCTGAGTGGATGGGTCTTTCTGCGTCTGTTTCTGGTGCATCCTAACTGACACGAGCAACGGCGATCAAGTATGATAAATGATGATTGAATATATATACCCTAGCCTGAGCCAGGTGCCCATTCTATCGAACAACTCTAAGGAGTGGGTGAACTGCTGGGTTGACTGTGGACCGACTGCAGCAAGCAGGATTCGAACCCATGCGCTCGACCCTGAGCAGCCCGCGAATGCGTCACGGTCAGGAAAGCTAGCCGCTAAACCACGGGAGACCAGCCAGCAATACGTGTGTGTAAGAATCAGATCCAGCAGCATACATGGACTTGTAATGCTCGTGTTCAAGGAAATGTCTGGAAGTGTTCAGCCGAGTAAAAGAACGGCAAGACCTGGAGTTCAGCCAAGGACACGGAAATATGTGGCTGAAGAGAATACTGTGTGTAAATAAGAACATTAATCTGTTGTAAGAAGATGTCTTCTTTCGAGGAGTTCTTCAACACTGTTTTCCATGTCGTGGATACAATATTAAGACTCGTAATGTCCTTTAACTTTGTTTGGCTGAGAAAAGAAGGTAGACAGCATCAAACTTATTGCAAGGTAGTGTGAATTTCAGGTGGAGCTATCATTCAAGTGTTCCATAGGGTTTCAGTCAAACTACTGTTTTATGATTTCTCTTTTCACCAAGCCACTCGAACAGCAATGATCGACCGGTTCCTTTCAAGACTGTTTGTACTGAGGCAGAGATAAGAAAGCCAATGATCAACGTAATAAGAGGAAAAAGCGCGTTTAGATGATTTAGAGAGATATATCATTAAAGCTGAATGCAGTTAAGGAGGAACGAATGAATTTAGTCTTGTTTTTTGATCAAAGTTTTCATCAGATCTATTCTTAAATGTATCTGTGTTGCTGCTTTCAATCACTCTAATTTGTATATATTCCAAATGATAACAATTCTCATAAAGAAAAAGTATTTTGCCTCATTTAAAGAAAACGTTTGTCCTTTAGTTCTTATCAATTACTGCGGGTGAAATCAAACGAATACAGCATCAAGTAACTGTTTAGGTCAAGATTATCGAAGCCTTTCGTAATGTTGAATATCTCGTAACGTTTTGTTTGATAACCTAGCTAAGTCATATGGTTGGATCTCATAGAATTTGTTTCTCAGTCTAGAATTCATTGAGCTCCCTCGCCGCTGTAATCTCTTCGTCCTGTCTGTCTATTTCAGGCAGAGTGACCAGAAGTGAATGCAATTTTCAAGGTAGGGACGCATTATTGCCTTCTAGAGAGTGAGGATGATTCCCTTAGACTTAAATTCGGAAGCCCTGCGTAGTGATCTCGGAAATTGATCGCCTATTCTTACTGCTTCTATGCACTGCTCACTTGATGTCAGGTTACCAGAGATCATCAGACCTAAGCCTTTTCTTTATTTACCTCCTGTACCTCAACACAATTCATACTGTAGCTTGCCTTCCCGTTTTTATTATCAATGTGAAAATCTGCACTTATCGACATAAAATATCATTTGCCCAATCCATCAGCTTCTTTATGTCAATCTGAAGCTCTGAACGTTAGAGTATCCGTTGCAAATTGATTTTCCAGGTTATCATCCTTTTCAAACTTATACATCTTACGATTCAACCTAATTGTCAATATCATTAATAGATATGAGACATGGAAGTGGTGCCAAAACAGATACCGTGTGGCACACCACTTGTTACGGCTACCTCTTTATTTAAGGCCAGTGAACCAACTTTCTAACAACCGAAACATAGGCCCATCTGTTCCATTAAACTTGTCGTTTGCTCGTAATCTTTGATGCAGGACTATCGAATGTTTTCTTGTAATATATTCATGTGTGTGTGTGTGTGTGTGTGTGTGTGTGTGTGTGTGTGTGTATGTGTGTGTGTGTGTGTGTGTGTGTGTGTGT
>JAYMFT010000035.1:404527-417511 GCA_038088735.1 Panulirus argus | reverse complement strand
ATATATATATATATATATATATATATATATATATATATATATATATATATATATATATATATATATCAAAGTAAATGACCATTCTTCCTAACTAGTATTCCCAGAAACACTGATTACCACAAAACACACGACATAACACGGAGTCCGGAGTTTTGGAGACTGCAATGATGTTTCATCGACGTGCCCCCCAAAAATGGAGTATTGGCAACTGAGGACCAGGGAGGGTGACTTGGCTAGGTTTGTGGGGCAATGCTTACTCTTTCTTTCTCACTTTCCCCTATCTTGTATCATTTACACACATTTTCCTTTCTCTTGAAAAACCGGAGTTTGCTATGAGGTAGACAGATATAGGGCTACAGTTCTTCCTTTCTTGTAGGTATAAAGTTACCACCAGGTGGATAAATGCAACAAACCAAACTTCTGGAGGGTGTGGGTGGGTCACCACTGGAAACAAACGGCAACATTTCCCTTACTCAACAACGTATTTTCTTCTTCGTCTCATTTACTGATATAAACTGACAGTGCACACCTTTTCTGCTTGGCGAATAAAGGTCATCATCAACAAATACGTGAAATAGTGAAAACTTTATGTTTCCAGAACCGTTCGACTAAGCTTCAACAAAACGTTGCACGGTTTCGCTTGAATCTTAACTTATATTTATTAATACACGTTATCTTCTAAATATATGGGAATCAAAACGAGAAATTAGCCGTTATACAACAGTTACTCTCTTCACTTCAAGAGTCGAGATCTTTTCTTTATTCGTAATTCAAAAGCATATAAATCTTCTCAGGAGACGTATCGTTTGAAGTCTGGTGGTAAGAGGTGCCCGGAACTTACTGAAAACGAGAGTAATATTATTTTTCTCAATTTTCAGTTTTACGAATCTAAGGTCCGTATTTGACTAATGATAATACATTACACTTTTACTCTTACTCCAGATGTGGAAGCCTGGGCCACATTTAAACGAACACAGGCGAAAATAATTGCCAAAACGCCAACACCTGTGGCAAAGTTGGCAACTCACATCCTGAAGCCGAGACAGAGTTACTCTATCTGAGAAGCTCGGCCAGTTTATATCCCGTTGGTCTAGATAGCCAGGGATGCTGGGATAACCTCTCGGGATACCAGTCCTAAGTGGGATAGAGACTGGTAATCTTACAGGAAACAGCTTTGCAATTCAGACCCGTGAAGCGTACTGGCGACGGGCGACAGTAGTGCGTAGTACAGTACATCGTGAGTGGATCGTAAAGCAGTAAAATGTTGGTCTGGTGCAGGATTCTGCAGTGATGAAATGCGTGCATACGGGACCTAAACATGCTTCTCGGGTTGTCCCAAGTGACAAGGAAAAGGCTTGGGGGCACAGAGGTCTCCTCAAGAGCAAAACAGAAGAATATGTGCAGTGATAGAGGCAGTGGTTGTGTGCGGGTGGAGTCCTGAGTGCAATACCCAGAAAGTGGTTGAAAAGAGAAATGCGAAATGAATAAGCATTGTATTCAGTTGTCTTATAGATACGTATTTTATATAATTTTGATGACGTTTGAATAAGTTTTGTAGTTAAACTAAGCTGAACTCATACTTGACAAGTTTTCACGTTATTTGAATTAAAAGATTCATTCAAGTGGTCACTCAGGAGTGGAATCAGATGTCAAAAGTAATGTTTTTGTTTTGCTGTTTTACCGAGCGTGTTGTGTGAGGCGTGTGCTGGCAGTTATGACTGTGATGCCGGTGCACATACTTATGTTCCGTGTTCACTTGTTATTTGGTAACCCGTAATGTGTGCTGGGATTATTATCAAAATTTATCCAGGTAAATAATGGTAAAAATATAGTTTACAGAAAAGCAAAAGATAACAGACAGACTTAAGAAATTTCGTATCAAACAGCACGTGAAAATCGCTGTCGCATCTGTGAGAATACGTGGCTCTGTCAACAACAGAAGTAGTGATCCGTGATCGATGCGCTGAGTGTTGGGGGAAAACAAGCCTCACCTGCTGCCGCTCGTGTCAGCCTCCGGTATGCTTGCATCACCAGAGCTCGTGAACCCACTGTAGCACACTTGCTGCTACATTCTATTGCACCTGTTTCAGAACTAAACCTGGGGTACCTGTACTACATGTTCATGAGCCTCAGGCCTTCTGCTACCCCTGCTCCAGGTCACCTAAAGCACTCCGATCAGTGTACCCTGCCCTTGGAGGCCGGCCACCCGTGGCCAGGCAACCGTGTAAAGCTACTGACGGAGTGTCCAGGAAGTCATGCTGTGTTACAAGTCCCGAAACCCGAGATTTTGTTTCAGAATTTGATGATCTGACGCTGTGACTTGTCTTTCCTTGCGCCCCATGACAAATACCTGGCTTTACAGGTACAGTCAAAATATTATAACGAGGGGAAAGTAGGTCTATTGGCCCAAGTTGTCGATTATCATTGGCGATTTAAGCTACAACGCGATTACGTGTTGCAGTGAAATTACCAGTACTCATAAGAAGTGACCTTGCAGTCCCAAACACTAACTTAGAGCAGTTGGTATTGTACATATAGGTGGAGATTCTTACACTAATTAATTTTAACGTGCGAGTGTCAATAAGCGATAGATATGGTATGAAGATAAATTCGAAAGAATTTGTTTCACGCGTCGTATGTCCAGACAGGAACACCATGTAGCGAGAACCCAGAACCTGGGGTTACGATCACCCTTCATGGTGAAGAGGATCAACGCTCGAGTCGCAACACGGGACCCTCAGCCAGTGAGGTCATGTGACCCCTGTGTGTGGTGCACATCAGACCATGCCAGAGGTAGTGACTGACTGAGTTGTAGACGAGGTGCGAACTCCTGAGTGTTGCTGCCGCTGCCAGTATGGGCAGTAGAGTGAGGCGGCGTCACACTGCTGGCAACACTCAAGTTGCTCCCTCCTCGCTCTCTGCACCGCTGGACGAGTGAGGGAGGAGGAAGAGGCCACTGGAGGACGGTGGAGGAGGAGGAGGAGGAAGGTGATGGAGGGCCGGGCAGGAGGGGCCGCCACTCTCCCGCGCAACAAGGGCGCAACCCTGCCCGGGTACCGCGTGGGCTCCGTGCGTTATGGCGTACGTCTGGCGCCCCACGGTGGACCCGGGGCGCCCCATAGTGGGCCCGGGGCGCCTCACAGCGGGCCCGGGGAGCCTTCAGCCGCCAGGCGGTGCTCTGAGGGCGACCTGGGGGCGGCGAAAAGAGGTTGTGCGGAGACGCATGGGAAGCTGGCAAGGAACGTCTCCGCCAACAACACCCTCCAGCCACTTGTTGACAACGGTCCGGCGGAGCTCGGCGGCGGCGGGAGGCCGGCGGCCACCAGCCAGCACGACCCGCCTGGCGCGGGGCCCTCGCCACACCACATGAGAGAGGCCCAATCGCTCCTCAATAACAGGTGGGCCCCACTTACCGTGCCATCGGCCACGTCCCTGTTGCCCCCCACCACGCTAAGACCTCATGCCCTCAGACGGAGCTTCAATTCCTCGCCCCGGCCGTGGGTGGCGCCTTCGGGGCAGTTCGGACAGGCTTCTGTCACGGAAGACGCTGATAATAGAGACAGTGACAATAACAGTGATAAGAGCCGAAGTGTAGGTGGCAGGTGGCGAGTGACGTCAACAGATGGCGTGAGCGTACACACCAAGACTAACTCTGACACTGCCCCGCTAAAATTATCCGCCAACCCACCACCACCACCACCACCCGAGGCAGGAGGGTTGTCCTCCGCGTGGAGCGGTGCGCGCCCTGCGACACCCGTCAACACTCCCGCTGACGTCGCCACGTTTAAAAGCGAGGCTACCATATTGGTGACTCATGGTGACAAGGACCCAGCCGAGAGGGTAGGAGGGCAGGGCGGCCGCTCACCCATATGTCGTGGGAGCGGTGTGGGAGCTCTCAGCTTCGCCAGGAGTGCCCCTGACGACGGCGAGGGCGTCAATGGGTCACAAGTGGTAACGGGTGCTGCTGTAGGAGGCGCAGCCGTGTTGGAGGAAGTGAGGGTAAGCGGGTTGCCTCCCCCCGCCGCTAAATATACGTGTTGTGTGGCGGGCCGCTCCCCCCGGCACCTGGTGCCCCAACATGCCACTATGTTTAGCTGCCCGGGCCCGGCGCGCCCCGCCATCCCCAAGGAACCCGCCAGTACGCACCTCACCAGTGACCAGTGCAGTGCTCCGCCGCCCATCACATCCAGTCATGCCCATGGCAGTGCAGTGCAGTGTACAGTGTTTCCCAGCGGAGGAAGCGGCAGTGTAGCCTCGGGGGGCAGCGGTCATAGGGACCGTGTGGCCCCCCCGGCGGCAGTCACTCCCCAGGACGGCTTCCCCAGCAGCACCCCAGCACGCAGGCCCGTCAGACCTAGACCAGAAATACCAGATCATTTGTACCGCCGCTGGGCCTCGCTGCTCCCGTCTGATGCAGACTTAGATTATCGCAAGCAGAGACAAGAGCCGGAGGTGGGGGCGGGAGCCTCAGGCGTCGCTCCCGGCCCGTCGGATGAGGGGCACCGGCCGGTGACGTCGCCCGACCACAGCCCCGTGGCAGGAAGGACACAAGGGTCTCAGGACAACCAGCTGGAGCACCAGCTCGACCTTTCCTCCCAGAAGTCGGCTCGGTTTCGACTGGGCATCCCAACCGGCGGGCTGGGTGGCGGCAGGAAAGAAGGGGGGCGTGGACCCCCTCCAGCACGCCCACCCAGGTCTCGCCAGAACCATCTCGAAGAACTGCGGAAATGTACCGAAAGGCTCAAGACGCCGTCACCCGATAAGAAAGTTCGGGCTGATTCAGCTCCTCCGCCGGACACGACGGTGTCCGTCGCCGTGGGTGAGGGCGATGGCGTTCCCCCGCGAGGCAAAGCCAAGAAACGAAGCAGCGAATCCCCCCGATCAGTCTTAACCCGTCACCCGTCGCTCGGCAAGAGCCCCAGTCTTCCCCCGCAGCTCCCCTCCGCTAAGGACGTCGAGGTCCCGAGACTATCGATGACTCCCATCTCAAAGGACCAAAGGGAAGCCTTTCCCCAAGATGTCCGGCGGGAGGACGAAGACGTCTTCAACGAAGGGGCAGCGAAGCTCCCTCCAAGACCTCGGCCAGAGTCCCGTCTCGTCTTCCCCCCGCGACTCATTCCCTTCAGGTCGGCGTCCGTGTCTCAGGTGGACGTAACATCAGACAGTTCATTTTTCTCGCGCACTGGCAAGTCCCCCACAGCCATCCGCCTCTACCCGTTCTGCAAGGATTACCTGGGCTCCAACACCCTCCCCAAGCGTAAGCCGGCCGTAGCCACTAAGGAGGGCGGTGCTGCCGCAGGCGGACCTAACCACCACCACCACCACCACCATCCACCGCTCACCAATGCAGCCTCCATCAGCGACATGACCAACGTCGGTGCCAAGTCGGGGCTGTCACAGCCGGAGAAGCTGGAGAACAAGTCCAAGTCTGAGAGCGAATTGTCGATGGCTGGGCTGAGTAGTGGCGACGGTGGCCTTGCCGATCTCCGGGATAATCTCCTGGGCAAGAAGGCAGAGGCCATTGACACCTTGAGAGCCTTAGGAAGCGAAGCCAAGGAGGCAGGTGGGGCAGAGGGTGAGGCCAAGGACACAAAAGGAAGAGAGGGCATCGTCAAAGTCATAAACGCCAAAGAAGGCGACAAGGAAGCGCAACACCCACCTGGTGCAGGGGAAAATTGTCAGACGAAGGATGGAAGTGGCTGGAAGGAGGCGGCGAAAGATGATGCGAAAGATAAGAAAAATGGTGAGCCAATAAATGAAAGAGAAAAGGCAGATAAAAGTCATACTGTTCTTAAAAATGAGACAAAGGATAATGCCGAAAGAAAAGGGGAAGGAAAAGAGAAAGAGGGAGCTAAATCGAACAGAGTAAGTTTTTCCGATGAGGTTAAAAACATCAGTTTTGACTTAGACGAAAATATAGGCCTGAGACAAGACGATATGGCCAGGGTACCAGTGTGTATAGAAGGCTCCACGTCAAAAGAGTTTGCCACTAATTCTAGATCCCACACAGACGGAGGGAACGTAGAGAGTGAATCGCAGAGACGTTCGTGTGTCGTATCAAAGTGTGAAAGAAGCGAGTCGCACAAAGTAGTGTTTACTCTCTATGACGAGGGAGAGAGTAACGTGTATCATCCTGCAGTGACTTCGGAACACCACGACGGAGATCGTAAAGAACGCAGTGATTGCATGGGCGACGACTTGAGTAGGTCAGAGCTGTCAAGGGAGGACGTGCCTGGCCTGGAGGGAGGTGCTGCTGGCGACAGTGCCGCTGGAGGACCTACACCGACGACAGCTGAAGGCTGTGACGACCCTGGGGTAAGTGACATTGGTAGAAACACTACTACATCGTTGTTAACTGACGGTAGAAAGGATCTTAGTAAGGGTAACACTGGAGACACTCCCCCGGGAGGGGAGATAGCCACCTCTGGGGGACTGGTTCCTCCGGGGCACACACCCAGACCAGAACGTTTGCTTCGTGAAGGAGGCGGCCCAGGGGATATCTTACGTGATGACCCGAGTCAAATGCCCTTACTTAATAGTACCAACCCACGACCTGAGGGTGACGACAGGTTAAGTAGTAATACTGTACATAATAAGATTAAGATGGCGAGTGTGGAGAGTGGCGTTGGTCAGTGTCCAGATCACAGACAGATAGAGTGTCAGGTCTTGCAGAAGGAGCCGAGACTGTCGCAGTGTTTAGTCATTAAGTCCGGATCGCGGGAGAGTGGCGAACACACCGCGGGAGGGGAGGGGGCCACCTCCGAGTGCCGCGTGGTCAGATCCAGGCCTCGCCTCCCGCGGGAAGATTCCGACGGAGACAGCGGCGAGCGAGAGTCTTCCCGCTTGTATCTGACGCAGATGAGCGACGATGGCATCTTTGAAGAGGAGATCAAAAGTCACGAGCCACGCGACTCGTCCGATTCGTCGTCCCAGGACAGTGTGGGACAGGACCGGCCACATGATGCTTTAGTACATGGTTCTGCCCCTCTCGAGAACGTCCCCATCAGGTCAGGATCTCGCCGTCGACGACAGAAGACAGAGGAGGGCAATGAACGCTCTCTCACCTTTCCGCCACCTAGAAAGGGACCTCATCTCGACTCCATTGGATATTCGTCAGTGGATAGCAATGGCCTGCGTAGCTTGGCCACATCAGGGGGTTACGTGGATCGAGGCAGTAGCGAGGAGCAACGTAGCTCCTTCTCCCTCGCCGGCAGCTACTTGAGCGAGACCAGCCAGCCACCTGACACTCGCCAGCTCCTCCTTATCTCAGATTCCCGACCGATGGACCGAGCAGAGCGAAAGAAAAAGCATCACAGTGACCCGAGTTGTGAACGAAGCGGCAGCAGCGACGCTCTCCTCTATTTGAGCGAACCCCACCTGGGAAAAGCTAGCTCCCAGGGCGAGAGAGAGAGAAACTCTAACAAAAGCGTCGTGTCTCAGGCCTCTACAGACTCTGAGGGACGTGATGAACGTGGGGAGCCGCCATCTTCTGGGCCGCTGAGGGTGAGCACACCGCAGGTCCTTTTGAGTGGCCACGAGAGCGACGGTTCAGACTACCCGCCCTGCCGCACCCCAGCCAGGAATGCTTCCCCGATACCATACCTGCAAGACAGTGACTCGGGCGAGCGCAGTGCACCACGCAGTCCCCATGGCCCGCGACGTTACTCTAAGAGGCCTCTGCGAGGTCCTTATGGCGAGATGCTGGAAGCAGAGATGAACAAATCGAAATCGAGTTCGACCTACCTGATGGAGGACACTTTTCTTCGTGTGCGCGACGCCAAGAGTTGCTCGCCGCGTCCCCCTTCCCCAGCCTCCCCGTCGGTGACAGTGGACGAGAGTGAGCGGCCCTCCCTCATCATACCAACCCCACACTCCCTCGACGACTCCGCCATCAGCATCAATTACGGCAACACCTCGGACCTCCCTCTACGACACAAGATCAACGAGGAGCCCGATCCTGGAGCTACCTCGCCCATGGGCTCCGCCTGTGAGAGTGATGGAGAAGGAACACTCTCCCCTCTCCCTATAGGACCCATGCACCAACGCACAGCATCCTCTCCCTCAAAGCTCTTCTCTGAGGGCTTCACTTCCGAGGAGGAGCAAGAGCTGGTGGATTACTTCTCGGCGGCGGCGCAACTCTTGGGTCAACAGAACCACAAACAGCGCCTCCCGCCTTACCGACCACCACCACAGCAACAGCAACAACAGCAGCCACAACAGCAGGAAAAACCGCAGCAGCCCCAGTCACAGCAACAAGTGGGGACGGAGCTGCGGCACCCCACTACCCACGAACACCGCCACACCTCCGACCACAGGCACTCCCACAAGCGACACAGGGTAAGTACCGCTCTTCTAGATTACCCCTCGGTATATATATAGGTGGTACCTCAACACTGTCTGATTCCAAACAGTTTTCAGTGATTTCAGAAGTGCCTGCTTCATGACTACTTAGTCCATGAAGTGCGCTGTGTTCTTCATCAGGTGAATAATAATTTCAAATGTTATTTCACGAGAACTGCTGTTGTTCAAGGTAGTTATGGGTCATAAAAGTTTACTGGAAGTCATAGCGAGTTTAAAAAGTTTACAGATGTACTTAAGCAACAGGCGAGTTAGTGAGTGTCCGGGGCAGGCACTGTGCTGCCGCAGGACTCGCTCCTGCCTCTACAATTGCCTCACAATGATTGGCGTATCGAGGAACGAGTTCCTGCCTGTAACCTAAGATGGATTCTTTACCAAGGAACTGTCTCAGGAAGGTTACAATTCACTGCTACCATCTTTATGTCATTTATGTGGTATCTACATATATCCTGTGGTGAAGGATTCGGTAAACTGTAGTATAACTACTTCAGCGCCAAACTTGATATATTTTAGAAGTATATTTCGTGATGGGGTTCCGAAAGAACAAGGGGAACCGCTGGGACCACTTTGGTTTCCCGTGGTGCCCAAACTGATCTCGCGTCTGACCTAATGAGGATTACCTAATACTCTGTTCGTCCAGTTATACTTAGACAGAGCGTAGGTGAAGGGCACATAACATAAGGGAATAGGTGGAGGCCAGCATAGAGCGTACAGTGGGTACAATAGGAGCGGGGTAGTTGGAGGTAAATATAAAGCGTGCAATAGGGACAATACCTTGACATAAAAGGGTAACAGGTGGGACCCAGGTGGACTCTTCATCTCGTTGGAAAAATCAAAAGGTAAATGTTCTCGGCATTGGAATAGTACAAAATAGGGCCACGGTACCTTTAAAATGAGGTGTACCAAGAAATCGGTGAGTATTCAGATACGTGAAGGATAACGTTCAGCTTACACTGAGGCTGAGAACAACACAAAGGAGAGTCAGAGGACGAGATATAAGGCATTACGATACACAAAATGTACTGGCATTGGTAAATGATACAGGCGATGTTCCGGGTACACCCAAACGCAACGTGTGTCATATATATGGTACGTAGCGACATTGATGATTTCATGAGACAGGTTACATGAGGGAGGGCATAGTTCAGGGCAGAGCAAACTTTGGGTAGAGTGAAACAATGGCCTAAAGAGTATAATTGATTGCAAGGTTCTCGATAACCCAGGACCTGAGGCCTGAAATCACCGATAATTAAGACACTCAGTAATATACAGTTCGTGTGTGTGTGTATCAGTTGTAGAGTACAGCCGACCCTTGGACTGCTCGGAGTCAGAATTTTCTGTAACTCAGTAGATGTACCTGTAACCTAGAGGTGTACCGGCAGAGAGGGTCACACCGCCTGGCGCAGTGTCGATGTGTTCCTGAACCATTGTTTCTTGGGTCAGAAACGATCATTATCTTTAATATAACAGTTGCCAGGTCTTTGCATCTCTCGAGGATCAGTTCCTACGGGCTTTTGTGATGAGGACGATGTGGACTACGGCTCTAGTTAAACCAAGTCAGGTGGGAAGAAACAGGCATTTTTACCAAGGGTAACAACAGTTTCATGACATATCTATCATGTGAGACTCTCCGTAGAAAATGGACATCTTAAACATTATTATAGGCTTTCACAATCAGGGTGTGAATGGCGAAAGGAAGGGTTTCTTGCTTGGCAGTCTCACTTGAGAACGTTGCGCAAGCTGAGCTGTTGTCAGGGATCACAGCATGAGCTGAGAGTTGGACAGTGTAACTCGGTACCATGAGAACACTATATAGTCCCTAGATGGATGGAGCTGGAACAGTTGCTACGTTTTTCTTGTTTGGAGTGGATGAGACAGTTGGCGCCAGAGTCCAGCAGAACTCACACCGGCTGCTCTGCTAATATCCCTCACTTACTATACCTGCACAGCTTTGTATTTTACTGTACACACGACTGTGTTTGTTAATGTATTCCTAAATCTCTCTCTCTCTCATACCCTTGAGAATTAAAATGATTGTCAAAAAAGTTCTTTTTTATTGACGGTGTGAATATTTTCTTCCCGTACCTGCCATGTATAAAATCCAATGCTGTCGTCACATCACTGTGTCCGCGTGTGTTCATCAGTTTGCTTCAGTGGTAAGGGTTCGGAACAAGAGTTACTTACTCAGGTTTTAAAAACATTTCCGAGGTGGTTGAGAAACACAATTAATAAACCACTGGATGTAATCGACACACAGGGAAATGCTTCACAGTGGTAGTGCAAGGACTGGATTTTACAGCCACTAACGCCTTGGTTTATCAGTGGGAAGAAATGAGTATGGACATCAACAGAAATCTTGGATGGCCATATTTACTTTGTTTTCCCTATAATTTCAGACAAGGCTAAGGAGTCGTTGCCACACAGTGGCAGCCTGACACACACATGACCAGGCAGGGTACAGTGTCATCCTCAACTCCTACTCGATAACCTTTGGTGACTTATGCATTCATAGCGAGCCAGCCGAACTCACGCAGACAAAGGCACCCCCACACAGCCTGAAGCCCCTGCCAAAGACTCGCCTTCCACAGTAGCTCCTCTCATCATACACCAGTCATAAAAGAGCGTTTCTTACCTTCAATGTTTAATGGGTGTGTGTGTGAGGAGCGACCGCGGAAGGCGAGTCTCAGAAGGACTTCAAGGACGTGGACGGGTCTCCTTATCAGCATGAGGACAAGTGGTCAAGACATTGTTCCAGTGAAGTAGTGTATCAGTGAGAGGATATTCTGGCGACAAGGTAGCAGCGTGGGAGAGTATCATGCCTTTGGAACGATATTCTGGTGAGAATGTGGGAGGGTGAGAGGAGCAGAAGGCGTGGCACAGCTCAGGCATGAGTCACATGGCTTCACCAGGAACACCTTTAGGTATATGGCCGGATAAATCCGTCGTGCTGGTGGCTCATCCCCGCCACCAGGTGGCCACCCTGCCCCTCCCACCCGAACTTTAGGCCAGAAACCAATTTTGTGATATTCTTATTTCCCAATCTGGCGTTCATGGGGCACGCCACACGCTCGCAGACCCTGAAAGGACCATTGATGGATATATACTGGGTTACCGTATGTCCGTACACTTTGTTTGTTAACGTAATATCTTGTTCAAGCCTTAAATAGGGCCAGTACCCACCATACACACTCTGGTAGGTCCAATACCCACCATACACACTCTGGTAAGGCCAGTACCCACCATACACACTCTGGTAGGGCCAGTACCCACCATACACACTCTGGTGGGGATAGTATCCACCATACACACTCTGATAGGGCCAGTACCCACCGTACGCACTCTGGTAGGGCCCGTACCCACCATACACACTCTGGTAGAGCCAGTACCCACCATACACACTCTGCTAGGGCCCGTACCCACCATACACACTCTGGTAGAGCCAGTACCCACCATACACATTCTGGTAGGGCCCGTACCCACCATACACACTTTGGTAGGGCCAGAACCCACCATACACACTCTGGGAGGGCCAGTACCCGTTATATACACTGTGGTAAGGCTAGTGCCAGCCATACACACTCTGGTAGGGCCAGTACCCATACATACTCTGGTAAGGCCAGTACCCGTCGCACATACTCTGGTAGGGCCAGTACCCATCATACATACTCTGGTAGGGCCAGTACCCATCATACATACTCTGGTAGGGCCAGTGCCCACCATACACACTCCTTTAGGGCCAGTACCCATCATACATACTCTGGTGGGGTCAGTACCCATCATACATACTTTGGTAGGGCCAATACCCACCATACACACTCTGGTAGGGCCAGTACTAATCATACTTACTCTGGTACAGCCAGTACCCAAAATACACACTCTGGTAGGGCCATTATCCGCTATACACATTCTGGTAAAGCCAGTACCCACCATACACACTCTGGTAGGGCCAGTACCCACCATACACACTCTGGTTGGGCCAGTACCCGCTATACTCACTCTGGTACGGCCAGTGCCAGCCATACACACTCTGGTAGGGCCAGTACCCATACATACTCTGGTAGGGCTATTACCCACCATACTCACTCTGATTTGATTTCTTTGGTTTGTGCCAGGAACCCCGGCAAGTTTATTGTGCACCCCATACTCATCCTGTGAGCGGTAGCGCAAAAGGATTACAGGGGTCACAAGGGGTCTTAGTCAGACCCCAGTCGGTTGATATTACATGCATTACGTAGTTACATAGTTTCATATGTTAAGTTCTACCTACTAGATGTAAAAAGTGGATACAAACTTAAAATTTCAATTATCTTGCAATTAACAATAAGGTGTTGTGACATTTCTTGCAGGGTTTGTTTCGATCTATCCCTAAACAACTCTTATTTTTTCACATTTTAAGACATAGTGTTCTAGTTTGTGTCCAAGTCTTTGACCACAAACTTTACAATTTACGCAATTAACATCTCCAGATAGGCCAAAGCGCCAGTGTACTAGTACCTATAGCCTAGCCTTAATCTAGCAATCACAAATCATGTAATCTACTGATCTTATCACTTTCTCCATATACATGTTTTACTTTACACATTTCACTGTGATGGAAAATGTTTCTACTTGTGCTTATCTGAACTC
>JAYMFT010000035.1:389051-399133 GCA_038088735.1 Panulirus argus | reverse complement strand
TATATATATATATATATATATCCCTGGAAACAGTTCAAACTAGGTACAAAATATGACTAACCTAATAACTTGAGAATGTTAAACACAGTCCGTGCGTCAAGGAGGAGCCAGCCACCATCAGCAGCGGCGCCACAAAACTACCTCAGTATTAACATGATAAAATAACTTATTAAGCACTTTGCTCTCTGCTTCATAATATGTTGATCTCAACTCATTAAAACACTCCCAACCTCATTCGTTTTTCATTAAACAATTATGAGAGTAGTCAAGTGATTTAAATACCCAATTATCGGTTATTGCGCATGATTTCGGTCGGCAGCTTAACGGTCCGCTCAGTAGTAGCTAAAACTGTGCAGTCTCGCCACACATGCTCAGACGGTGAAGCCAACGTCTGCTGCTTTGGCATCAACATTCGAGGTAAACCTGGAGCATGAATCCTGTTCTACAGTTATCAAATGAATAACTGTAGAGACCAAGTCTCTTGGCGGATAACGACAAACGAAGTATTATGACACAACATAATACCTAAAGATGGGAAATTTCCACAGGTTCCTTTCGCTCAGTGTTACCAACATCAGAGTCCACGAGCGAGGTCCAGACTATACTAAAATACCCTTACACGTTTCCCGCTATGAACCTTAAGCGTCAATTAGATATTAATTACACTTGATAATAAACCTTCAAGAGCGTTTCTTGATCGATTACTGTGGGCAAGACAAGGCCCATCGTCTCGGAATATTTCTCAAGAAGGCTCTGGTTACACTGTAACAGTTACCTATTGGCTAAATCACATCACTAAAGTTTCCCTTCTTCTCTGACGTAGTTATTAGCTGCCCGAAATGCTGTTATGCTGAAGTTCAACCACATTGATAATCCAGCTAACGCGATCACGGCCGGTAATCACATCCCATTCGCCATCTCATCAATATCTTGAAAAATTTCTATTGGCTGAACTCGAGTGAAGACAACAGCTGGAGCCCAGGTCTCAACCGTCGGGTCATCTCTGCGTCCAGGGGTCCCCCCCCCCCTCCCTCTCCCTCTAATATGAAGCACGGTGACTGCGTTAACGCCCTTGAGTACGACAGAACAGGCCTTGAGCACCACGGTAAGACAATGACGACCTGGCCTTTTACTTGGCTCTTTAAGGGTCGGGTCAGAAGGCCAGGCCATTCTCCTCAAGGGTCGTCGTACCGTCGTGCTCAGAGGGTCGTAAGGCACCTTGACGCTCACTGATCGTAAAGTCGATCTCAAAAGTGCTAATTTGGTTTAACGCCAAGCTAATCCAATCCACAGATGTGTGTATTAAGTCATTCGAGTCACGAATCCAAACTTGTACAGGAGATAATTCTAGGTTACGCTGCTACCTCTATCTACTACTACAGCAGTGTGTAAATGGATGCTTTGCGGTGTCAGCATGATAGGCCCCAGTTAAGTACATAACAATATCCTTCAGGCCAACACATACATAATAATCTGCTTCGTATTCCTTTCTCTACAGCTATCTAGGGAGCGCTCCGATGGTTACCCATCACCTCCGTATGTAGTAGTAAAGGCACTCGTTTTCGTCTGTGGATGAGCACGAAAGAGTATGGGGCCAAAGCAAAGCCTCAGGAGTCCCTGACATTCTATACTAAAAGCCTACTGTGAAATTAGAGGAAACGGCAGCGATCGATCATCTGAGCAAGCGTTCCTTTAAGTCTTCTCATTGTTGACATAATTGTATATGTACAATAAAATACAGAGAACGTTTTTTTTATGTTCATAACGTATAAATCAAGAAGATGACGCACACAGAGTTACTGACAAACATTACTATTGGGAGACCTGACACCGTTTATATCTAAGCCAGCTTGTGTTTTTTTGGGTGAGGCGAGGTGACAGTTCGTGAACATTCATAGAGACGTGGAATCCGTTTGCCTTCATTTGTACTTGCTTTCCTGCATTTTATAGTAAAGGACACCATTTTCTTCTTTTTTTTAAGCTGAAGGTTCCAGTCACGGACAACAGTACACATCAAATACGAGCCTTAACTGAAATACAGAGAGGCTAATGAAAGACACAAAGCTGTCTTTTATAATGTGGCAGGTCATAGTTGTTGGGAAAGACATGAGAGGGTGGAGGGTTCCAAAGCTTCGAGCTGTAAAGAAAGAAACAATTACCAAAACGGCCTACCCTTGAGTTGCCAACGGCCACTCAGTAATGATGTGATGCAGCAGCTTGCCGAGTTTTGCGTGGTCTAGCTAGTGGTGTGGGCACACAATCAGCCGGCCCTTCGGAGCAAAAGCCAAAGTAATACCTATAGAAGAGGGAAAGTGAACCAACAAGGGGGTCAAGTTTGGAAGTTTGCCTGGGATAGTTGATAAGCAGGATCACTTTCGACTCAACTCTGTTCAAGTAAGGTCACAGAGCTAGAACCATCCCAAATGCGTGGGCAGTACTTCATACAAGGACGATTCAGTCCTTTGTATAAACGGAGCAACTGTTCAGAGGAAAAGAAATTTCGACAAGACACCTAAGCAGGACACCCAGTTTCTTAGAGGCAGACCTAGCTATTTCCGAAAAGTGGGGTTTGCATGAGAGTGGATGTTGCAGTAATAACAAGAATGTTCAGCGAGTTAAGAGGTGGAATTACAGAATCGTCGAAGGAGAAAGTTGTGTCTAAAATAAGAATTAACCTTTAGAGCAATATATTTCCTTTTTTTTTCAGTGGTGTCTAAAATAAGAATTAACCTTTAGAGCAATATATTTCCTTTTTTTTCAGTGGTTATTTAATCCCATCCACGACATTTCAAATAATGTCGTCCTTTTCAGAAGACCTTAACATAAAGTAACTGTTCATAGTTTATCATTCATGTTCTTCCGCTTCAGATTAAAATAGTTTCTTTCCATGAAATAAAAGTTTAAAGGAAAAGTCATCCGTGTAAAACGTCTTCATAAAATGTTCCACTATTGCTTCTACAGCACTGGACTGTGAACCAAACTCACTCACGTCAGTAAATTCAAAATTTTTCACATTTTGCAAGTGTTTATCAAGTATGACTCCCAAATATCCAATTAACAACTTTATCGCGAATACTTAACTATTCGCTTGATCAGCGTGTTCTTTAACCTAAAGTCCCAGCTTAAAACTGTGCGAAAAAAGTAGAATCTGTTCGTAAAACCACCATTAAGCTGCACCCAGAGCTCGTTTCTGGGCTTCAGAATACCCTCCACATCTTCCACCATGTAGTCTAAGAAACCATGCACGTAAATTAACCTTTACTGATCCATCTAGCTATTAGTGTGCAACAAGACATTTTTTTCATCATAATGTCTCACCATCCTCCAAAACTGCTCAAAAAAAAAGTCAGGTGTTGAGAGACTGCCGCCGGAACAGAGGATTTATTTTAAGTTAAAACATCCACGACATATCCATGATCCAGAGATTTTATGCATAAAGCTTCCTGGTGGATGGTGGTGATGATGATGAGGATGATGTAAGAGATTGAATCTAGGAAATAAGAGTCTTTCTTAAACACCATTGTAAAGGCAGGAGGAGCGGAATCACAAAGGCATATATCACTTTCCGAAGCACAGTTCTTCAGTACTGACAAATGTCCTGACCCCTCATTCATCTTTTCAATGGCAAAGTTTCCATCATTTCTTCCTTAACGAAGAATATCAACGACCTACAGCTGAGCATTGTCCATTATTCCATCATTCTATTGTCACCAGACGCTGAATATTTTCTCCCGGATGACATTATCCCCTGTTTACTATCGAAACTAATAAATGGGAGTCAGAAACACATGTTACATCTCTCCACTACCCGCCGTCTTTTTCTTTTTCTTTTCCAAGAACGCGAACAGGTTTTCCATGGCGCTATCGGCGGAGCATTTTCTAACTCTCCTGCAACGTATTTAAGAACTATTTTGCCAAGATGTTAATTTTCCTTTACAGCATCAAAATTTCTTGTTTCTGTGATTCATCTGGACTCCCATCACCGTTTCTTTCCACTGCATCGCTAAAACTGCATATTATTACTATGACAATATAACCCCAAAATACCTTTTACGGGGCTCCTGCAGCTTCGAGTCTGCAATGTAGCGAGAAGGTCCTTGACAAGACCGTACTCCTTTCCGTCCATTGACAATGGATGATTCGGTCTTGCTGTATGTGACTTCCTACTTGTGGTGTCTGGTGATAAAAACTGCGCAATAAATATACACATTTACCTCTACTGTCAGTGAAACAAAACTGTTCTTTCCCACTCACTTTAACTGGCGCGTTATACTTTACACATGACAGAAACTCCAAGGACTTGTCCACCCATATTTCAGTCACCGAAATCATCTACGAACTTAGCTGACCCACACTTCACTAACACTAAACAATGACTCTGGATCAAACTAACTTTTACTGATCGTCTCAGACCCAGAGAACCTAAAGATTAGAGACGTTAAAGTGTTCCTTAACTTAATGTATTATGTCAAAAAGACGGAAAATATTCTAAAAAAAGGGGATATAAATTTAGGAAATGCCAAAAAGTTTGCCATTAAAATGAAAAAAAAAAATATATATATATAAGGAAGGATGAGATTAGCATGGGTCGACAGATGCATTCAGAGTTTACCCTTGCATAGTTTTCTAAAACCTATAGAAATCGGTCTTGAATAGATTTCTAATTCTATGGCAACCACACCCTTTCCTTAGCCTATTTGAACAATCTCTGGTATTTTGTCTCTACATCACTACACTGCAACACGGGCATGTTCTCATAGCATCATTTTCCTCTACACATCTACGCGCCCTGGCTTCACACCTCTCCACGCCCTCGGCCTTTACTAACTGGAGTACCCAAGCCGCCCACACGCCCACGATTTACCCAGCCAACACGTGTGCTGGGCCAGCGGCGGGAGCGGACGTGTGAGACAGGCCATTGGGTTGGGGCGCCAACACCAGCCGGCTGGAAGAGCGGACCCCTTGTTAATATTGACATCCTATCCATTAGGAGTAGTACAGCGGCCTGACCTTCCCTCTCCTGGGGTCACCGCTTGGGGGAGTGGGGCCTGGGGAGAGGGCCACCAGGAGATGTAGTGGGGAAGCGTGTAGGTGGAAACAGTACAGTGGTAGTGGTGCTCTGGCGGGGCGCAGCGTTGGGGGAATGCAGGAGGCGCCCTAGACCAACTAGATGCAGCAATGGTGAGCAGTGCTTTGGCGGGATACAGTTGTGGGGTGTATGGGAGACGCGTCGCAAGACACAGGGGCCTGGGCCTCCTCCTCCTCCTCCCTCCCTTGGCTCCAGAGTGCTAGATCGATATTCTTTGAGTAAACAAAGTCTCCCACATCTGATGGCTTCCTCCTACACATATCTGACGGCTCCTTGCATCACCCTCATACATCTGTTGATTCTCTACTCCACCCTCTCTCCCTCACCCTCATAAATCTGTTGCCTCCCTCCACCGTTCACGTACATCTATCGGCTCACCTCCTCAATCCGCACATCACTGTCCGTAAAGGACAAATTGGTAATTATTTTACTTCTCTTCCTAAAGTCCCGTCAACGCCGAGAAGTTTACTAGTGCCTTTGTCACATTTATCACTGCTCTTCACCTCACCGTTCAAGCACTTGAACCTCCATGAGAGATTTATTGTAAAATAGTTACATGATGCATTAAACGTAAATGCGAACATTCTTACACGTAAATGGAGCTGTTTAAGCTTGAGGATACTACCCCAAGCTTGATGCTTGCAAACAGAATTTTGCCATTCGCTTTTGTTAAACATGTAAATACTGTGGTTATTTTCTTTCACTGTGTACAACCACAACACCTGAAGTCCATATATAAGTATGTATATATATATATATATATATATATATATATATATATATATATATATATATTTTTTTTTTTTTTACAAATTCGCCTTTTCCCGCGTTAGCGAGGTAGCGTTAAGAACAGAGGACTGAGCCTGGGATTAACGACTTGCGACAGACTCCAAGCGCTTTCGAAACAGAAGGATACGAATCTTGTTCTATTGCATTGCGATGAGCCTGAGTTGATGAAATCAGAATTTTCCTAACAGTTTCAAGGGTATCGACTACAGCCTTAGCCACATGGGCAAGATGGTCCTTGGATATGAGAGTTTGTCCTTTAACGTGACCCTTAAAGGTCAAGTTAAAGGATGGCCGTTATATTTAAAGGCTGCACCCTCGCACTCAGGGTCATCAGCTTCATACAGTAAAAAATTTCGTTTATTGTATTTAGGCAGCCAATCGGCAGAACATACACAGTTGAGGTATTACGGATGATACAGAACTGGGACGTAGTGATAGTTACTACTTAATTAATTATGCAAGAGCTTAAGATTAGGGTAAGGTGGATATTTCCACGCTTTGGACAAGTATATTGGTGAAGTACATCTAGATGAACAGGGTGGCAGATATAAAGGGATGTTTACAGAGTAAAGCGTATGGCTCATACACTATGAACTTGATTGAACATTAACTGATAACTGTTTCTTTCCCTACACGTCGAAGCTTTGGAACTCTCTACTTTCCCATGTCGTTCCCAGTAACTATGACCTTGCACCTTTTGAAAAGAGAGGTCTTTCAATTTCTCAAAAATTCGTAAATACTTTCCCTTGCCTTTTTTTTTCCGTTTCATAATTCTCTACATTTCAGTTAAGGTTTGTTCTGTGTTGTGTCAGAGGTCTATATTTTACAGTATTAGGGGTCTGTGTGGTGTTGTGTCAAGGGTCTGTATGGTTATTGTGTTTGGGGTCTGTATGGTGTTGCACTAGAGGTCTGTATGGTGTTGTGTCAGGGGTCTGTATGGTGTTATATCAGGGATCTCTATGGTGTCACATCTATAGTCTGTATGCTGTTACATCCGCAGTCTGTATGGTGTAGTTACAACCGTCTGTATTTTGTTGTATCAAGGGTTCGGATGATGTTATGTCAGGGGATCTCCTTGGTGTTGTTAGGCGTCTGCATGACGTTTCCTCTGGGGTCTGGATGGTGTTGTGTCAGTGGTCTGTATTTTGTTGGTCAGGTGTCTATATGGTGTTGTTTCAGGGGTCTGCTTGGTGTTGTGTCAGGGGTGCATAGAGTGTTGTGTCAGGGGTCTGTATGGTGTTGTGTTTGGGGTCTGTATGGTGTTGTGCTAGAGGTCTGTATGGTGTAGTTTCAAGGGTCTGTATTTTGTTGGTCAGGTGTCTGTATGGTGTTGTTTCTGAGTTCTGCTTGGTGTTGTGTCAGTGGTGCATAGAGTGTTGTGTTAGGGGTCTGCATGGTGTTGTCTTAGGGATTTAGTGAAACGTGAGGAGGGGGTGCTAGGTAGTCCACAGGAAGATAAAGGTTTATGTGTGGTGGTGGCGGTGATGTTAGGGTAAGGGTAAGGAGGCCTGTGTTGATTACCCCTTCCATCGCCACAGACTATGCGGGCGGAGACCTTACGAGGACATTAAGCTAAGTGGCCTTTCACTCTGGATCGTTACGAGGGGGAATATATGCCTGGGGGTGGGGAAAAGCTGACGCTCAGGGTGGGTGGGGTGCGTTTACGCACCTGCTGCTGCTCTCTCACACCCATGCATCAGTGGTCATGCGTTTTGGGGACGGGGAGTGGGAATTTTCGCGGAGTGAAGGTACAAGTCTAGCAGGAGGAGAGGGTAGAGGAGTGAGTGAGAATATTTGTTTTGTGATGGCCGACCTACGGTGGTGGATGGGATGCGTTGGCGTAAAGGGTGCGATGGTTAGCATGCGGCACGAACGGGACTGATGTAGAGGGAATGCCATTCGTAACGGATAATTGGCATGATCTAGGGAGTACATGGAAGTGCATGTAAAGGACTAGAAAGACATCTGGTGGTCCATGAAGTAGTTGTATCTTTCAGGAAAAAAAAAGTATTTAGATTTCCCTCTCCTTCTAGTCACTGATGCAGAAGAATGAAAAGCGCGGTGCAAATAGGCATGCCGAAGGAAAGGATGAGGCATAGTAAGTAAGACTTTCATTGGGACAGGATAGGCATTGGTATCAGATTATAAGGTGTTGTTAGTGCTCATGATAATCACTTAGACCTTCGACTTGCTCAACTAATATGTTTTTCATTAGATCTATCTCTCTTCACTCAATCCGATTACTTCATGATTATCAATAAGCACCCAAATCGATTCGTATTTTTCTCTCTTTGATATAGTTAACTACTTGGGAAGGAAAATCATTATTCCAGTCGATGGGGTATTAAGTATATGCAGTCCGTAATTTGTTGATAATGAATTTATGAAAACATGTTCTATTGGATTCAAGTTAAAGTATCCTAGATCTTTCATTGATAAATCCCTTAAGCTGGCAAAGAAATCATTTCGTAGAGTTAAACCCAAACCTTCCCTTGATACCAAGAAACTTTTAGTTCTTCGATTTAGTGATAATTCTATATGAATTCCCTGGATGCTTAAATCCTTTAATGTAAATGTAGCCTTTAGCGATAACAATACAATAAAGAATATCGTGATCAGAAACTCATCAGAAAGTTCTGCGGGCTGTGTTTATGGAGTGCCCTGTAAAAATCGTAAAATGTTTTATGTTGGGCAGACTGGTGAGGATCTTTATGTTAGGCTTAAATAACATGAATATAAATTGTTTAATCATGCTAAAAATTACGATCATTGCATTGACTGGAGTAATGCCAACTTAGCCATTAACTGTAAGTCCTTTACCACGAGAAATATCATTGAATCTTCTATCAGTAAATACACTAAGAATTGTAACATTAATTTTTGTGAAGGAGTTTTTAGAGTTTTATTGAACTTGTAGTTTATCTATACATGTGGCACAACATGTTTCGTGGAGACAATCCACCTCATCAGGTGCCAAATCTTAATAAAGCTATTTAAATCTCACATCACACCAGAGACAACGTCCACCCTCTACCTTCATAGACACCACACTGGCCTGACTAACCGCGGCCGCTGAAAGGAGAGAAGAGACTGATTAAGGAGGGTTTGGTGGGGGGAGAGGGGTTGACTTGGGTGGCTGGGTGTGTCCAGGCCCACTTTTTTATTTTTTCGTTTTTAGTCAATTCTCGCATAATGATTTGTTTGACGATTGGATGGTCTTTGAAGTTACCTGTGGACAAATCAAAGTTCTTAGTATTAGCAATGAAGATGAGTTCAATGATATTACGTGTTGCGTATTCTTCTGATGGATAAAGAATAACTGGGTCAGTAAGGTCTATTGGATGATCGTTTTCATGACAGTGTTTAGCGATCGCAATATTGTGGTCACCCCTGCGTACTGATTGCTTGTGCCAGTAGGATCTCTCTGTTGCAATTTTTCCGGTCTGGCCTTACATTTGATAGCGTAAACTCGCCCAGTTGTTGAATGATTTGGTCTACTTCTTATTAAGGTCTTACTGATAGTGTTATGGTACTGGAAGGCAACATTACAAGAATTGTTCTTTAGTACGCTTCTAAGATTAGCTGAGTTGGGAGAATAGGGAAGAACTACATATTTAGAACTATCCTCATTTATAACATTATTGTTACTGGGTGCGTAAAATGTCCTCCTAGCTTTCCAGTAAGCTTTTTTCACAAACCAATTAGGGTAGTATAACTGTCTAAATATACGTCTTAAATGACTACATTCATCTATCAGTCATGTGGGATCACATATCATTAGTGCTCTTAAAAACATGGACATAACTACAGACAAAATTCATAGAATAGTCATGCAATGAAAAATAATGAATATAGCTTTCGGAGTTGGTAGGCTTTCTGTAAATCTTAAAGGTCAAATGATCAGATTCTGTTGTTATCAACACGTCAAGAAGGGGCAGTTTGCATTCTTTTTCCCAATTTAACCTTGAATTTAATGATGGGATGGACATTGTTTAAATCATTAAAGAAAGCATCACAATCTTGGGAAGATGGCCACAGGGACAACACATCGTCAACATATCTAAACGAAACTTTCGGATGATTATTAATTGAAGTTAGAATTTCGGTCTCAAAGTATTCCATAAATATATAAATAAATATATATATATATATATATATATATATATATATATATATATTTATATATATATATATATATATATAT
>JAYMFT010000035.1:373109-388951 GCA_038088735.1 Panulirus argus | reverse complement strand
AATATATATATATATATATATATATATATATATATATATATATATATATATATATATATAATTCACATAATCAATATATCTTCAAGATCCTGACGACCAGGTTACAGCTTAGCGCACCTGGAGATCAGCTGAACATGTCATGGAAGACATTGCCACAGAAATAGGGTAAGGAACGGCGCGGAAGGGAAGACGCGTAAATAATCCCTCGTCTCAATCTCGGCGCCTCGATGAATTCTCACGTGTATTGTCGGGATATAATAGGCTCACCCAATTTGATGATCGAAAAGTCAGGGGCAAGTTGTGCTACTTCTGAATAGTTCCCCCGTGCCGCGTTCAGCACTCGCTCGCTATACTTTCTCCCTTCCAGTAAAGCCGTTCGAGGGCGAGATTCTACGATTACTTTTCTTGTAGAATTCGTCTTGCGGTGTCTGGAGACCGTCTCGCAGATCTCCGCGCCATCTAGGGATTGAAGGAACCACTAAAGAGACTCCTTCCAGGCTCGCCCGACGTCCGAAGCAATGTGGAAACTCGGCCAACGGCTGTGGAAATATCCGCAACATTTGATCTTTTTATGTGAACATCAAAAGCAACCTTTTAATAATCACGTGACTCAGAAAAGGCAAAATTTTCTAAGAGCTTCTCATTTCTCATTTTTATTCGACCCAGGCTCGGCGCTGGGAGTTAATTAGGAGCATGAATAGCCTATCTCGGCGACCCGTGCCTTTTGCCAGGGAAAGGGGGGGGGGGGGGGGGGGGGGGGGGGGGGGGGGGGGGGGGGGGGTGTGGGGGGGGAGATGTGTAGCCTTTTTTTTTTTCCTAAGGCAGACGTGCTACCCCCTCTCTCTCTCTCTCTCCCACCACCGGCTGTTCTAACAGCATCAACACCACCGTAAGACAGCGGTGACTCTCTCTCTCGTATGCGTATCCTTGGGCAAGGGAGCCGACCCTAACAGGGACAGGAGGGGGAAGGTGGATGGCGGCCAGAGGGAACAACCTAGCGACCATTTCACCACCCTTGGTGTGCACGAGGGAACGTTGTTCAGCCTTGGTCCTTACGTGGGAAAGTTTGGCATCGACCTGTACGTGGAAACGTTCGGCATCGACCTGTACAGGAAACGTATGGGGTCGATCTATACGGGGGACGCAGGGTAAGGCATCAATCCACGCGAGGAACGTACTACCTCGATCTACAGGGGAGGAAAACATGGCTCTTCACGAACAAACAATTCGTGTTTTTCAAACGTAGTCTGAAGCCATGAATTCTTGACCTTTTTGGTCTTCCTTCTGAGGAAACTACGCTGTTGGCAAGCGCTCCTGTATCTGGTGGTGTGACGCCAGGTTGAATGTATGTGTACGGAATCTGAAGCAAAACCGAAGAAATCCCAGGTGTACTTTAACATCCTTAGAAGAGAATATGAACTTCTGTGTTGCTAATCAACTCATGGATTGGTAAAAGGTATAATTCTAAGATGTCTAGAATCACGAGCAATCACGTATTCGAGTACTCTGCGAAAACTTCACCTAATCAAGCGAATGCTGGTACCTAGATCATGATTTCAACTACTTGAGCTCAACGGTACGATCCATAATCACGACGGTAAGATCCTTATCTTTAAGCAAGATGATTACGTGTCTGTATCCACGGTGTTGCGGCGACTCCTCGAAACACGACGGTACGATATTTAGGATACCATGATGGCCTGGCAGCCAACCATGAGGTCGAATGCATCAAACCATGTCCCCAACAGACAGCAACAACACCAGACAAACACACACACACACACACAAACACACACACACACACACACACACAGAAGGCTACTTCACGGAGGTCTGACAACCCGGGTTGAAAAATGACAAGAGGTGGGAGGGAGCAGAGCCAAACAATTGCGACAACAAATAGGAACCCGGCCGACAAGGCCTCTAAGCACTGAGCGAGTGATGCGAGATGTGCTAACCCCAAGAAGGACAGGGAAAGTGACGTCTTTAGAACAAATATTGGACTTTGCAGATCCTTCTGTTTCAGCCGTCACCTCTGATGTGGAGGAACAAGAGGAGGTCCTTATAAAAAGAGGACACAAGAGAACGTTAAAGAAAAATCTGATATATTCCACGAAAATAGTTGAGAACAGTAAAAGTATTGTCGAAATTCGGAAAATAAGTGAAACAAAATGTCGAAATGATCTACACGTCAGTAGCTGAGGTGCGTGGCATTACCGGCAAAATACCGGTGCACCTGTACTTTGCCTACCGTGGTCTGTGATGCGGTACTTCTGTGCTGTACCGGTACACACAACGATACACATAGTGGTACACTTCGATAGTTTCCGATGACGGAAAACCTTTAAGAAAATTCCGAACATTAAGTTCTTGGTCTTACGAAGCTAAGTACCTAATTACACTTAATTACCTCATCAGTAAATGGCAATATTCTAGTTTGAGTGCGCCATTGTAGTTCATTATGACTAATATTTATCATCTGGGGTTCTTCCAGCGACCATGGGTCGGGCGAACGTCCTTCGGGGGTTGCGCGAAAGTCTGTGACGATCAAAGACACTTAAGGAAGCCTAGCAATTCTTATATACAAATGGAGGTCTTTTTAACTTCAGGTTGGCTAATGATTGCCACACAAATTAAGAGAGAAGGTAGAAAGAATGGATGAAGATCATCATTGGAATAACAGACCTCCAAAAATCCACTCGAGATGAACTCCAAATGTGTTGCTTAATTGAGGTTCCTCGACCAAGAAAAAAAGGTTGAAAAATACTGCATTGATTATTGAGTTGAACGGAACTGATATCAGAAAGTTCCTTCAAACTGAGTTGATTTTACAGGTTTACAGCACGAACTGATGCTTTGATTTATTTTCATTTTTACAATAATACATACGGCGAGCCTTCTTACCACGTACTGTGGTACATAACATGGTATTCGTTAGAAAAAAAATATGTATACAATGCAACTTTTCTTTGCGCAGTGGTACCCAGCTCTGTTAAGTAGGGTAAAAAGTATTCCTCTTTCGTTAAGTAGAGTAAATAGTATTTATATTTCGTTAAGTAATAAGTACTCTGAGTTCTTTAGTTAAAGTTATAAGTATTCCTATTTCGTTAAGCAAGGTAAAAAAAAAGTATTTCTATTTCGTTGAGTAAAAAGTATTCATACCTCGTTAAGTAAAAAGTATTCCTTCGTTAAGTAAAAAGTATTTATACCTCGTTAAGTAAAAAGTAATCCTACTTCGTTACCACAACTGCATTTTGCTCCTTTTCAATCGGCATTACAGTCCTGTCCCCCTTACCCAGGCTTATGAACAAGATGGCTCCTGGAGTACATCCTAACATAGTATAAATGTGGACAATGTGAGGGTGGCCATATTCCGATCCTCTTCTCTCAGCCGACCCATTGCTGATATATATCCCACATTGACTAATCCAATTTAATTTGGTCCAGTTGCCTACTCCTCCTCCTCCTCGCAGTCTATTTCGTCCTTTCCGTACCCGATATACTTCCTGTGCCTTCCTATTCTCTCGTCAAATTTCCGAAACCACCACCATCATCAAATACATATCTATCCGAAGCTTGGCAACAGTTTACAGCACCTGTGTTGAAAGTAAAACACATCTCATGATTTAGAATGAAAACTTTCATGTCATTGTGACAAATACCAGCAATGATGAAGCCATCTCTACTGAAACGAGTAAAACTTATGATCCTTTAATGTCAGGAGAGATAACTATAAACAATGTATTGAAAAAAAAAAAGATACCACGATCAAGATTACTGATGCACATGGTAAAACGTCTCTCTGCCCAGACCAGGATGATTCAATGCACACCTCATTCACAACACCAATTGACCATTATGAGGTTCTGCTTTAACAGAAAACCTGAGAAACATATCATAACTAATGTTTAGCTTTTAGACAGTGAGGTTTATTCCGAATAGGTGCGCAGCTGATCATGCAGCTCAAGATGTTATGCAAACGTTAGACACGATGAATGTATCATACTCGGTACAACACCGGAAATAAACATGCAATCAAATCTTTTGATAACGAGTCTAGACTGTTTTGCTTCAAATTATGTAAGGGTTACAGACATCAATTTGTATGGCACTAGGGGCAATTAATACAATTTTGTTGCACTATTCTTTCGAAGTAAATATCTTTTGATAATGTCTTCAATAAACTAGGATTAAGATAATATAATAAACTAGGATTAAGGTAATACAGTCATTATGCAATGGGTCATATACAAAGTGAAAGCAAATATGATCTTGGAATTATCTTTAACACGTAAAGAGGGTGTTAAAGACTTTTCGGTTGGGGGATGGGTGCTACTATATTATGCGGTCTACCACGGTATCAAACACTATAGCATGCGGTCTGCCTCATTTACTACCTAATCTAACCTAACCTAACCTAACCTAGATTATGTTAGGTTAGGTTAGGTTAGGTTAGGTTAGGTTAGGTTAGGTTAGGTTGGGTTAGGTTAGATTAGGTTAGGTAGTAAATGAGGTATAGTGTTTGATACCGTGGTAGACCGCATACTACAGTAGCACCGGGGGATGTATCTTTACGTTGACGGCCTTAGCTAATAACCTTAGTCGTTCACTGACCTATAGCTCAAGCAACCATATAATGTGTAATGATAATCTCAGTCATATCTAGTCCAACAATTCTATATTCTACAGCTCCACAGAAAATACGTGTTTGTTTAAACCTACCTGAACTGCAGTTAAATCCATCCACCCTGGACCTGCACAAAAGCACCAGTAACTATAAGCCTCATATGGCTTCCTTGGGCAGTTCTTGGTTTATGTCCGTGTACACTGAAATTATCTACTGTAAATACAACTTGCGTAGGGGCTCCATGTGAAATCTACTAACAACAGTAGCTAGATTAACATATTTCTATCTATCTACCTTTTTTTGTGCCTAACTGCTTTCTTCCACCTTAACGAGGTAGCGTTCATGAACAAAACAATATCCTCAGTTGCAAAAGTGACTTGTGTCCGTGACTGAAGCCTTCAACATAAAAAAATCTTGCTGTCGTGCATAATGCATCGAAGCCAGAGCCCTTATCAACAGCAACAGACATCTACACTGGATTAACTAGTAAAATTTAGTCAAATGACAATATTCTAGGTATCATAGGTACTAAATAAACGTCTATCCATCCATTTACTTTTCTGCCTCCTTGAGTAATCTATTGAAATTGGGGCAAAAAATAAATATTTTAGGCACCCATGAAAATTACTTTCATTTATTCTTAAGCTATAAGAGAAAACGTTAACGCATGGAGGACTAACATCACAAGAGTTACATAGTTACATTCAGTCTTTTTCCTCTTATCCCATACAATAAAAAGAACATAAGGAAATAATGATATCACCGACATTGATTCATCTCTGAGACGTTCACAAAAACTCTCTCTTGTACATTATCAGTTCCACAGGCGAACAAAAACATATACAGACGCTAATTCGCGGATCAACTTTACTCAGGGATTTGGGTAAAAGCAAGAAAGGCAGGGAATATCTCGGAACGGCATTTTTACATCACAAAAATTAGGAGAAAAACACAGACAAACTTTCGCATTGTGGAAGAGCTCATATTGGCAAAGATTATTTATATCACAGTCGTCCTAAAACGCCTTTATCCAGTGATTTAAGGTCCCTGAATACCGAGTTCCGAAGGTTTCATTTCACTCAAAATGATACAAGTTACGGAAACAGATGTGACCTTCACAGTGCTTAAAGAATGAAGGATCTTGCCTCCTTCCTCTGTTCCTTCTTTTGGAATGTAATACAATACATGAAGTTTGATCATTTATATACTTTCCTCTCGTTTCACTCTAACCCTTATGGCGAGAAAAGAACTCTCGAGACGTTGTAAAGATCTTGTTCCTCTCAAACTGATACAGTGTATTCAAGCACGAAAGCAAATACCAACTTCTTCAGCACCAATAGTTGACAACTCGACATTAATGAGAGAGAACTTTTTTCTTTTTAAGTGCACCACAGTGGAATATGATTCACACGATACAGCATTACGTCAACTGTTTAACATGTCTACCGACTAAGATGTGAATCCCATGATCAAGAACTAAACATCTGTTCTTCCCACCGACAATTTTGGGAAAAGATGTTAACGTTACATCGACATATCTAGACCACAGTGGTAGAAAGGACAGCCCATTCGCGTTGATATCAATGACAAATTTAACTACGCTCTATACGAACCTTGCCAACAACACTCTTCCAGTAAGTGGAAAGCGTTTATTAAAGATACCGTTCAACACTCGCTGCTCTTTCAACAATTTCTGCAACTAGATTCTGTTTAAAAGCAAATGGTCCAGTGCTGGAAACTAGATGGTGATATCACTCTGACTTTGCTCCCCTGACCAGGCACCAACAAACGCGTCGTCAGCAGGGAAGTTGATTGATCCTATCAGTGTTGAGAAGAAATGCCTCCTAAAAATGTGTATTATAAGTGATGATGGTGTTTGACATTACGGACGTCACTGTAGAAATTAAAACGAATGTTCTGATGATATCAAGTCTTCTTCAGTTCAGTTCTAATACTTTATTCCTTGATAGAGGAATCGGTATCTAGTACTGTCACTTTCTGTGAATAATAAGAGCATGCTCTTCATCAAGCGAATTGGTCGTCCAAAAAAAGTCATTTCAACGAGTAAATTAGCAGCAAGACACGCAATATCGGCTGACGGCAAAGGAAAAACAAGACAAGAACCGTCGTTGCGGTTCCTACCACGGTAAAATGACAGTGTTACAGTCTGCTGGACATGCATGACGATCCAACCACAGAAGACGTATCGTAACCCAGTGGTAGGCTGGATTAGATGCGGAATAACGTGCAGACGTTGGAAATATCTGTACTGGTAGTTGCGAGCAACTGATATTATTGATAAAGATCTCAATTTGTAAATGTCCTGCGCGCTGTTATAATAAGGTGTGAAATATATGTAAGCGCTCCTTCTCTAGAAATGAAGTTGAATTACCTATACAAATGCTGATGTACAAATTAATATGGTTCTGCATCATACACTATCACACAAATGGATATGGCTCTCTAACTTGACACGAATTTCGTTTCCCACTTACAGATGAACTATATTGTTTTAACCTTTCTAGAAATATAAAGAAGCTTATCAGTTACTTACCGATTGATGAAGTTAAAATCAGCTTTATTATAATCCATTAATGGTAAACCTAGTTTACGTGTGTACGGGAGACTCATTTTAGCGGCCGTGCAATGTGTGAACTGAATTAAGTTCTCTTTACGGTAATAAATGAGTTGGTAGTGGGGAGGGCTATGAAGACCAGAGGAAATAAAGGATTAATCTAAGTATTATAAGCAGGTAAAACATTTAAAGAAATAAATAAAACATAAGAAAATCTCACGTACTTTCCCCAAAGGGTTGAATGGTATATATGAAACATAAAAAGCGTCTTTGTCGTCTGCCGTGACCTACCACATTCTGAAGACTTGTACGCACGAACGCGCTCAACGGCCAAACGCTGGAGTTAGAGACTGTAACACAACACCGTTAACATAGTAACATTACACAGTTTTCAATAATGAAAGCAAGGTAAATATTCGCTGCTAGAGGAAGTTAGGTGAGGTTTAAAGAGGTTCTTCTCGTTCCTAAACGAGTTTCAGTTATACATTTCTTTTTTTTTAATCTCCGCATTCAAAATCTTCTCCGCTATTGACAAATATATAATCGAAGAATTAAAGAAATATGAAAATCACGATCCGCCACTAATTTTTTCCTCACAGTATCACTATTAGTGTATACTAAAACACCTCATACTTCAAAGCTACTTCTGAGGCGCATCTTACAGGAATTTTCTATGAGTATTATGAGGATCTGTAAAATTAATGATAGTATTATCATCTCAGGCTAGTAAAATAATGATGTTAGAAAATCATCGACATATCGGTAAAACTAAATACTGCTTAAAGATTCTTTCGCTAAAGACGTATCACGTTTTCGAACTGTAAGTCCTTCTGTGTTTTTTTTTTTTTTTGCTTCGTCGGACATCACTCACTAATACATTTGTATTTTTAAAGGATTTTAAAACGATGAAGCCAATATGTTTCACAATCTCCTGTTCTTATACTCGAATCCTACATTATACTTTGACTTAATTTCACAAAATTTTAGGTTATAGAGCAAATGAACTGCTTTAATCATGCAGAACTGATTGAATACTTTTTCTCTACGGAATACGGAATTCTAATCAAACTCAAAACTATGTCGCGATTATGATTTAGAGAAAGTCGTCCAACCTTTTGAACTGGTTCGTAAACATTAATCAGCTGGGATAACGGTCGCGTAGTGTGAAGTTACACCGCTATGTGACGGTGGCGTTGCATCTCGTACCAGTAACTTATAGTTGTAAGCTGTAACGGCTACGTGTATAAAAGAGTTGCCAATCTGGGCCAACAGGCTTTCCGGAGTATCCTTCCCTCTTTTCTTTTTCTATGACCTACAGTCAGTTGAAACACGATCAACACGCAATGTTCAACCTGAAAACCAATGAACAATCGAAACGTGATCGATAAATACCGTTCGCCATGTACCTTGTGATAAGCTAAAACATCATTTTTCGAAAAACACGATATATCACCTATAATCAATTGAATTATCAATGGCCAAACAACACTAAACATATCACCAATAATCGCTCTATACATCAAGGCCAAACAACACTGGACATACCACCTATAATCAGGTGAATTATCAACTTAATAAATAATAATGATATCACTTGCCTTCCCCAAGCCGGCGGGTGATAAGGCCGTGGAAGCGCCACGAGATTGTGCCATATATCGCATTGTTTCACAACACTTTTGTCCATATATTGATCACCAGTCACCATACACGATAAACTAATATCTCCATATTTTGTTCAACTCACCGACTCGCATAAGAGTACATACTGCACTTAATGAACGTTCTTCCAACCCAGTCAGTCACGGAAGCTCACAAATATAACCAAACCACTCTGACATGACGACTCACTCAAGGTGCAACGTGTTGACGCGGTGTCTCGGAATGCGAGCGCGTCACGAGTATTTATCACATTACAAACACACTCTGGACGTACCCTATCCCCCTTCCTCTCCTCTTGCCTCAACGCGGTCTAAGACATGAGTTATAAATTTTTACCGTATCCTGAGACTCGGACGGCGCCACAATACAAACGGTTATAATGAGCATTTTGACAGTCGAATAGATAGTTTCACTGAGTAATGTTGTCAAGTAAGAATAACCAATTTCTGTCATAATTACAGAAACGTATTAGGAAATGAAAATGAGTGTATTGTTAAGGTTACATCGTCTGGTTATTGGATTTTGATTAACATATACAGGTATATCTGCGGACGGTGTACACATGGAAAACCGCGTATCTTTCTAGATGGTTCTAGATGGATCCGATGAATTTCGAAATGATCAATTTGACAAATTTCCTACTAATTGTGGCAGCCTCAATTTATAGTAATTTGTATTGAAAACAAAGTCTGGATAACATTTATTATGGTAAATGACCAGAAATGTCGCTAGAATTAGATATTATTACATTATGAAAGCTAGACCGATAGGCATTTCTCAAAATCCTTCGTCCGAGTCATACTGTTGCGCACACAAAAAGTGGTAAGATAACTTTTTTTTTTTTTTACCGTGTGTACGTGTCAGGTGTCGTGTGCGCGACGTGTCACAGTCACCTGTATCAGGTACAGAGATGCTCCCCTTCCTACCACACACACACACACACACACACACACACTGAAGACAGCTTAACTATATCAGGAGCCGATTAGCTTATCATACACCAGACCTCAGTCCCTTCCGACAACATTGATGCCTGGTATTTTGGAGGGTCCTTAACAAAAC
Source organism: Panulirus argus (assembly GCA_038088735.1). NCBI lineage: Eukaryota > Metazoa > Arthropoda > Malacostraca > Decapoda > Palinuridae > Panulirus > Panulirus argus. Next base: position 379,028 of record JAYMFT010000035.1, on the reverse strand, counting down.
ATAGAGATTTATAAGAAAATAGCACGATATAACTCATTAAATCATACTATCAACACTAAAATTCTGAAGTGTAATGTACGACAGACGCGGTTTAAGAGCACTGATGTTACGCTTTGCAGCGTTGCCTTATGCTCAACAGTGTAATGGTGATGGATCAGCCAAGACAGCTAACAATAGCAGTCTAGCAAATGCTGACATCACACAGAGTTTTAGTCTTTTGATGCACAGTCACAGAGCAAACTACCAAACGCGGTATGGAAGACTAGCCAGAGCCATGGGATATGGGGCCTCGAAGTTTTTTAAACCAGTTTGATTGCGTAGACAGTGAAATTTAGGTTCAAAAATATAAAATTGAAACAACCAAAGGACGTAACATGAAGTTAAACAAGAAAGTTGTTCAAATGGATGTACAAGAATAATTCTACTGTAATATTGTTGCATAAATGGAATAAACTAAATTAGGAAATCGTAACTTCAGAGAACATCCAGAAATTTTTAAAAAGTTGCATGATAGTAGAGAAGGCTCAAGAGACGAGTGTGAAACTCCCTCCCCGTACAGGAAAAATAGATAATTGCAGATAAACTGGATAAGGAATAGAATACTTTGCCAATTAGTCAATCAAATCGGTGTATGTAGGATGCGGAACAACCAAGGGATTTGGTTATAGAGAAATGGGGAATGGGAGGGGAATAAAAAATTCGCTAGAATTAATATCAAAAGTTTAGACCAACAGTTGTGTGTAAGAACACCCTATCTTAGATAACTTAGAACTGTGGGTCTTTTGATTATTTAGGTAACTTAGATTTACTAGGAGTGAACAAATTTTCTTAGAACTGAGTGCAACTGTACAGACTTAACTTTATCATGAGACCGGAGACGATTTTTGAATGACAATAAATCTATGATATTTGTCAACATACAACAGCTGGTAGCAATACTCTAGGGTATTTTGTCCAGTGGAACAAAAATTATGTTTATGCATTTAAAGAAACTTCTTTATTTTAAGCATTAGTTGGAGTTTCAGGGTATTTTTCACCCCAAAAATCTTTTTGTTTGAAAATTGAAATATACCACAATGAAACTCTTCTGTACCTGAAATAATCACGAAAAGGCTCAAAATGCTTTCCCTTACTGAAAGATAGCCAATAAATACTAACAGAATTATCACAAAATCTTTGAAAAATCTTATTATTTTATATTCAATTACAAGCTCTAATAATCCGGGGAACAAACGATTATATAGACGTCTTCTGGAGTAAATTATGCACATATCTATCTTTCATCACATGTATACAATAGTCATATAAGGCTAGAATCATACAAAAGATGGACACATTTCTTTATTGATATTTATACAAATAAAAGTTGCGTCCTCCCACAACGCTTTCGTTTTCTATGAAAATATCTTCTCTTGTTTTCTTTTAATTTGAGGGTAACAACGTTATATTGTGATGCGTTCAGGGAAGGAGTAGTACACTTACCTACTATATACTACGAAATTCAGCCATATAACCTGATTTCAGTCACATGTCAAGTAATCTTATAAAACGTCTCTGTAATTGTTCCATGCATGTTTCTTTATTTCTCTTAGCAGTATACTGAATAGTTGTTCAAGTTTTCTTGTTGGACGGTCATAATTCTGTCTGATTAATTTTCTGTATATTCCATGATACTCGGAGATTTTATACCCCTCTCTATCTTACTTATGGAGAGGCATTCAGGTTTAACATATTTTTCTTTTTATACCTTAAGACTGTTGCTCTACGGTTCCAATTCTTTCATGTTAGTTTATATGTTCCATCCCATTAGTTTCACTCGTGAAGTGCTTCTGAAATCTCTGTAATATGTTTGTTTCTATTTGCTTCGTTGGTGGCCCTTCAGTACAACAGTATTCAATCTTGCTTCTTGTATATGCATTAGATATTCTCATCAAAAGGTTTCTATTCCTTGTAGTGAAAGCTCTCAGAATTACACCTCTCATCACTTTAATTAACATTGTTATCCTCAAATGATGCGCTCTAAAATCTAGTTTCTCATTTATAATGACATCCAAATCTGCTACATTTGCTCCACTTTCTATCACTTTCTCTTTGAGTCTTTTTACGGTACTAGGAAAGTATTCGTCTTTGTTCCCTAAATAATTTGTTCAAATTACCCCTCCCCCCTCTCCTTTATTCTTAGTCGCAGTTTCCCGCGTTAGCAAGGTAGCACCAGGAACAGACGAAGAAAGACCGCATCCTCCCACCTTCATTCTCTAGTTGTCATGTGTAATGCACCGAAACCAAGACTCCCTGATCAAATATTTATCTTCATTCCTGAGGTTCACTTTTCTTATTTATAATCACAGATCCTCCTCCTCCCTCCCTCCCCTCACCATACACGACATCAAAAAACAATTGCTCAAGTAGATGGTCCGACAAGCACTGAACACAACCAATCCTTCAAACCCAGTCTTGATCAAAGGGAGGTATGTGTTTTATGAAGCTTTACGAGTACTCCTCAAAAGGCCTTGTGCTACCTTGAGCTCTCAGGAAACACGCTAAACGTCAGGGCTTATTGAGGTCATAGAGAGCGCTTGGGGTAGCGTTTTGTTTCCTCGTCTGTTTGATGCTTGACAGAGAGATGGTGAGTGAAACGAGTCTGTCCTACGTCTCCAACGGCACGATCGGAAACAGTACTGACGTTAACGAAAATGTTTAGATTCAAGAATCCTTATTCTTTAAATTTCTTTCCTTCTTTCACAAACAACGTCCTAAATACCCAGTAAACTCTTACTATTTGCATTCGTTTAATTTCCTTTTTATTGTAGATGCTATTTACCTTTTTTTTCAGTAAAGGAAAACATTGTTTGCTGATGATATAGTAAGCCCCTTTCTCTAGTCTTGTCAATGTGCCAGTGGTGACGCGGGGGTCCCAGGAAGTACTGACATTTTCCTCGCTCTGATCAAGAGAGCTTCGTGACGCAGCCTTGAGGGGGAACCCCGCCTCCCTCCTCTCCCATCCTATTAGGAAGGAGTCTCCTGCAGGGGTAAAATTACCAGTGTCGCTCCGCCGTGCGTGACGTGTCAACGCCCACTGGAATGAGAGAGAGAGAGAGAGAGAGAGAGAGAGAGAGAGAGAGAGAGAGAGAGAGCTTTCTCCACTCAAAGGAATACGATACTTCAGTCAGCCTCCATAAATGACAATTTCCAAAGATTAATTACGGCCACACACACACACACAGAGCGAGAGCGTATATATTCTGAGACTTATCTTGAAACACCCGGAGAAATCGTTAAGATTTATCGAACGGTTGCTACAACTTCACTCCCGCTGCCTTAATTAATGACTAAGGTATGACGTAAAAGCCTTAGAAAAATAACCAACCAAAACCAGAGTTAGGAATTAGAGAGAGAAATGGAGGGCAGGCGAAGAAGAGGCAGAGATACAAAAGAAGAGGTGAAAGCAAATAAGGTTAGATATCTATAACTCTGAGCTTCTGAAGGCCAGCCACAACCAACAGGGGAGCAGCTGGGCAGATGCGTAAGACAGTCCTCCTCCTCCTCCCCCTCTTCCCACCCCACCCGCTACCAGCACTCCCAATCCTCGAAACAATCCCATGACCCAGTTTCCCTCACATTGACCTACTCCCCATTCATCATCCTAAGAAATGCTCGTATTCAATCTTCTTGGAAAAGCCTACAATTAAAACACTAGTAAAGTTTGTGCTGTTGTCTACAGAGTATAAAAGATATATTAGGTAAACGTCTTCACCATCGACTTCACAAGAAAACTGGTAATCCCCTCAAGTGGTAATCCCCAGTAATCCTCACAAGTAACGGCACAGAACATTCCATCTTGATGAGGTCACTGCCGTACATAACCATAGCGACCTTGGCTAGTTAGTTACCCCCTCCGTCACCATCCACATCATTGCTGACTATTGTCCCTTTACTTATTCACTTTCTCATTCATCTTCCATGGCAGGGCCAACCCTGTTCCATAGGATGGCTGGAGCTTTTGTCATAGGCAATGATGATGAACTGTTGTTTGGTAATATATACTCTGTCTACAGTGAGTCGGTGTACTTAGCGTTAGATAAGGTACATATGGTTAACCATCAAGTATTTTATAAAAGTGGCCGAGCAACATTTTAAGAGAGAGAGAGAGAGAGGCAGATTCCAGATTAACGAACGAAAGCATCTATAAACAGCCTCAGAAAGAGAAGACACCGCTTCTATGAAAAGTATAAAAGGTTATGAAAAGCATAAAAGAGTCCCGCCTCATTCTTCGTTTTCTTTTAACTTGTGGTACATTTGCAATAAAGAACTAATTATAATTCACATCATCTACCACTTTCTTTAACAATGGTTGGAGCTATTATGCACTTCCAGAAAGATGTTGTGTACGTCCGTATGAATACCAAAATAAGAAGAATCCTAGATATGGTTGGTTGGTTGTTTGGGCTTTAGGCCTACCATCTGCCAGGGTCATTAAGGACGTCAACGTCAAGCCACATCTATTATAATGAAAATAATCCTTAATTCCTTCTTCAGGTGTTGACGATAATCCCAAGACCACATACATTCTCACTACGCCAGTGGCCCACGTCCTAGATGTGCTATGAGGAACGTGAGCCGTATCTTCCAGTGTAGAATTCGATTCATTCATTGATTTCATTTGTTTTATGATAAAATATTTGAACATTATTTGTTCAACGTGGTCACGTCTATGAGTAAAATTTCCATATTCTGAGAAATCTATTTATAAATTTCTAAATATTTCTAACTGTATATAACAAGTATCTGGTACTATATTACTGCAATATATATACATATATGAACACAGGCAAGCGGGCAAACGCAGTTTTAAGTACTTGTCCGCTGTTCCTTTTCATGCGAAGCTCCCGTTATCCTCTGATGTTTTCTGATAATCTTACGTCACTGCACAAACTTTTTACCGCTGTCTACTGCAGTCTTATCGCTATGATCTTATCGTGTAAACATAACATTCAACCTGCCAGGTAACAAACCGATAGACCCAACAGGAAACTTATAATTGTTTCCTGTGCACCACAAGCGGTTGCTCTTCGTTCTGTGGCTTTGTTCAGGTCTCGAACAGCCCCCGTAATGGCCCTATTATCACGGTAACGGAAGCCCTCGAGCTCACTCGCCGTAATATCGGGCAGGTAGTGGCAAGACCTGCCTGGAGGCAACGGTAGATTGGAGCAACAACCACCGTTCCCAAAACCGCACATACAGCGGAAGAGCCAACCTCGCCCACACCAGCGGAAGGTGTTGTTGTCTGGTGACAGGCAAGGAAGGTGAGGGAATGGTGTCTGAATTCTGTCTTTAGGGCTACCACAAGCTCCGGGAATTTCATGGTTACAAGCACTGTTTCAGATGACTTTTTTTTTCTTTTAACTCCTTTGAACACGACGGTACGATCCTTTTAGGAAGATGGTATGATCCCTGAATACAAAGGCACGAACGATCCTCGAGTACGATAATACGATCATTGTGCACGATGGCACGATCCTTGAGAACGAGAGTATGGCCCTTGAGCACAAAGTTCCGACCTTTCAGCTGGACTATACAACCCTTCTCAGCACGACATCACCACCGTTGGGTATGATGGCGTGACCTTTGACCCAATCCTTGAGGTCAAACGTCGTCAGGTCATCACACTCAGTGATCCCATATACAGACAGATCATCAATGTTTGTGTTTTAAAGGTTGAGTTTCCGACCTAAGCTCGTCTTCATCTCCACTCTCTGTGGTCCTGTGTGGCGCCGTGGTTAGTAATGCGATCCATGAATCTCACTTCATTCACTGGCATGTGTTAGATCCTCGGACCCGGTAGCTGGCTCACAACTAAGCTAGCTATGATATATATATATATATATATATATATATATATATATATATATATATATATAT
>JAYMFT010000035.1:352644-373009 GCA_038088735.1 Panulirus argus | reverse complement strand
GTCCTGACCCCACACCAACCCTCCTGCTTGTCCTGACCCCACACCAACCCTCCTGCTTGTCCTGACCCCACACCAACCCTCCTGCTTGTCCTGACCCCACACCAACGCTCCTGCTTGTCCTGACCCCACACCAACCCTCCTGCTTGTCCTGACCCCACACCAACCCTCCTGCTTGTGAGTACTGCTCAGGCTGCTGGTGCTTGCAGGTTCTGCTCAGACTGCTGTTGTCTGTGGGTGCTTACTGCCCAGGCTGCTGGTACTTGGCGCCCGTGTCTGTACATTCATTACCAGCTGTGTGTGTGCGTATGTGTGTGTGTTTGTGTGTGTGTGTGTGTGTGTGTGTGTTCATTGGTTCATCATGTTCAGGATGGTGTATCCTGCAGGTAGTTTATGTTGTATTGTATTATACTGTATTCTACAGTGTATGTTGTATTATATATTTCTTGCATCACCTTCCGTCGTATTGTTAATTCCACCATTACTCTTTGTTAGTTTCGTGTTTATGTCTTGTTGACAATGCGTCATTAAGTTATATTTGTTCCCTTGCTTGCCTGTTAGAGACAGTGTTTGGCGCGTTCTCGGTCATTGCCATATTTCTTAATTTCATTGTCCGTTAATTATGTACATAGGTGGTGTAATGAAGTTCGTTCTGACTGTGTTGTCATGTATTTTTGATTGCCTTGTTCGCCGATGGATTTTATGATAGGCTACTTTAAGCAGCATGTCCTATAGCAGGTGCGGTGGTAAATAGATCGATATAACGTTCTGATACAAGTTTCAGTCGAAATAGGAAGATGGTTACATTTCTTTGTTTTGGAATGTTAGATAGTTATATTTAGATTATTTTTGTTGGAGTAGTCAGAAAGGTAAAGTATCATAACATTCCAAGGATCTTGTTGGGTTGGACAAATGTGTATAGATGTCTGGTGTATAGAGTGGTTAGTGTTGGTCCAGGCCAGCCTAGCCTCCCTCCATTCTTGCGGTATCTCTCCTGCTCCGCCGTCATGCCCAGTTGTCATGCAGTAGGCAGCCACGTCCTGTGCCAACATAGGATATTGTACTAACATAGGATAGTGAACGAACATAGGATAGTGTGTCAGTAGGGCCCGGCCTTGATGTGGACTTTTGACCGTGACTGGAGCCTTCAACATAAAAAAACAAAAGGTAATTACGTACATATTTGCGCGTGTTTGCGGATGATGCTGAAAGTATATTCGAAGTATGAAATTACAATGACTGCAATAATCTAAGAATATATTGAGGGGACGCTCCCGACGAACATCTGTTAAAATGATTCCTGTTTCTTAAACAACATTATAATGGGAAATAGAACATCGTGTCCCGTCACAAAATGGACCTCAAGAAATTGTAAACTCGTGATATATTATCATGGAATAGATAAGTGAATGTTGTTAAGTTGGTACCCATGACACTCCTTCCTGTGAGAGAGGGGAGCCTTCTGCTGTGTACTACCTCTGCTATCTGCTTGCGTACTACCTACCTGTGTACTTCCTCCCAGCGCCCTTCAGTCTCAAAATGAGTCGTACGTTGTCGGCTAACTTACCTGGTTAGCCAGGGTATGGAGGCAGCACGTGTCTTCACCCAGCGGTTCCGTACAGCCTGACTGGTCAGGAGCAGTGGTGTCAGTTGGCCCCACACCGACAGGTACAGACGACTAGAGACAAGCCCCCGAAAGTCAGTGGAAGACACCTTTCTGTGTTGGCTTTAATTTTGTGGTTTTTAGATCTGGTAAGACTCCATGATGTACCCCTTGACCAGCGCGGTACGACCCATGGGTCAAAGGGTGGTACCGTTGGATTCAGGTTATTCAAGATTTCGTTCTAGTTTTGCAGGACGATGAAGCTCATGTGTTGTTGACGTGCACAGTTGCTCAGTAGTGTTGACGTGCAGATGTGTGGACTGGAAACATGAATATTATTTCGGAAATTTATCGATCAATTCATTTTCTTTTTTCTTTTGGCGTAAATCACGCTCGGGCTCGCACCGGGTTCGATTCTTGGGCGGGGTAGTGGGCTCACAGTCAATCCTGCTGTTCATCCTTCCCTTAGGGCTTGTAAGTGAATAGGTAAACACACACAGGTCCGAATCCGGTATGGTCGGGATTAGGGAATAGAATTGCTCGTTTCATCTCGGACGACATGAATGAGTATATATATATGGGACCGGAGGGCTGGAAATCCCCCCCCCCCTTTTTTTTTGCATTTCTATCCAAAACGAGGAACATTGGAAAGAGCCAAATGAGAATCTTTTTTTCCTCTAAGGCTCAATCATCTCTTCTGGACGCTACCTTGCTCACACGGGAAATTGTGAACACGAATGATATATATATATATATATATATATATATATATATATATATATATATATAAAGATTTTATCGGATTTACTGTTTGTTTGCCCAGGAGTGCAAGTCTTTGCTGGCGCTCTTGTTTGATAGAGTTCGTTTCGTTTGATTTTTGCCGCAAGAGCAACGAATTTAACGTGCACTTCTGCCCATCCTGTGGGCGGGGGCACAAAAGAGAATAGAGAGTGCACAAAAGGTCCAGGGGCTGTAGCCTCAATGATTCAGTTGCAAGTAACAAAGTGAGGAAAACTGTTAACAAGGATTGGGCAGCGGTGAATGAATTATGCAGTGATTTACATAGAAAGTGAACTGTACAAAGGTTGAGCAACGGTTATTGGATGATGTAACAAGGTGAATAGCAAGTTACCTTTTTCTCTTTTACGGCAAAGTCAGGATATTTTCCAAGATCCTGAGGTACAACACTGTTATGGATGAAATGCTCACACATACCTTGTCGTGTTAGGTAGGTATCATCTCTGAAGTCAGGAATTTTACAACAGTCCAAGTACAAAGTGTTGTGGGGTGTGAGAATTGCTCTGCTGACAAAGGTTGCATTTGGTTTCTTTAGTATTAGCGGGAAGGGCAGACTCCCAGGAGTATCTGTAGCTCAGCCAGAGTGGGACAACAACAACATGGTCCCGTTAGTGGAACCATATACACATGGTTCTTGTTTGGTGGCGCGTCTGTCTGATGGCGGTCCAGTTTGATGATGTCCCCGTTTGCTGACGTTCATGTTTGCTGGCCTTGTTTGTTGACGTTCCTGCTTGATGGCGTTCCAGGTTTATCATGGGTGGTTCCTATTATCAGTGTCGCGAGTTTTGACCTTTTAAGCAATATAACTGTTTTGATGAGGGCCGAAATTCATTCCCGTAGTGGAAGATCCTGCCTGGTGAGGGACGTAACTCAGCCGTGGAGTGCCTGAGCCTACTAGGTAAGGACCGTAACTCAGCCCCAAAGCGGTTTAACCTACATGTTGAGGGCCGTAACTCAGCCCCAAAGCGGTGTAGGCTACCTGTTGAGGGCCGTAACTCAGCCCCAAAGCGGCAGAGCCCACCTGATGAAGGCCATAACTGAGCACCAGAGCCTACCTGGTGAGGGCTTTAACTCGTTTCGTGTCCTACCTTATCGTCACTTTCCTTCAGTGGCTTCCAGTCACTAGTCTGCCACCTATAGCTCTGCTCTGCCGGCTTCCTGCTTCCCCTTGCAACTTGACCGACCCAGATATACTTTGAGATGACATATCGATAGTTCGACCACCTGCCACACGACCCTCGCCGTCTGTAAAATAGTTAATAGACTACCTGCCCCACTCCTTTGGCATCAGCAGGAGCAGCGTGTGGAACCAGCAGATTTTGTGATTGATTGTTTTCGTGTGGGTCACAGGCATGTGTGTGACCGGGGCACGCAGACGGAGGCCGTGTTGGAGAGGAGGCCGATCCTCCGTCGCCACGGCAGGTCGATGACTCTCCGCGATGGCCGGGGTCTCCCGTTCACAACACAGTGCCGGGGAGGGTGTCCCTCCCTGCGGGGATAGTGTCGATCTCGTTGAGCTCGTCTCTCTCATAAGGAGCACAGTATGTGTAAAGATGATGGGGGATTACGTCAGGCTGCTCCCAACCCCGGCAGATCCCGGGTCCCGCCACCCAGTAGCAGACCCAGCAGTTCCTTGGGTGTGTTTTTCTGACGTGGTTAACCTTTTATTGCGGCTGTGGTCCTTTATGTAACATGATGGCGTGGAAGCTGAGACTACCCCGTAGAAAACTACCACATTACCAGTAGCCCCACTCCGCTCTGTGTAGCCAGAAGACCACCCCGTCACCAGTAGGCCCGCTCCGCTCTCTGTAGCCAGGTATTTTTTTTTTCTTTTGTCGTTCGTCCAGTTGTCCTTCAGAGTTTAGAGCCGATGACCAAAGCAAAGAGCATTAGCCAAAGGATTTTTTAGTTGTGCTGCAGTCACTCTATGAGGAAGTGTCTGTCGCCTAGTTGGTGGGGGTTCGGGTCTTGTACACGGTTGGCGTCCAGTTCTGGGTGGTGCGTCTTGCGTACAGTCCTTGGAGACGAGTCCTGAGTCATTTCCTTGGTGACGAGTCCTGCGTCCAGTCCTTGGTGATGTGTCCTGCTTCCAATCCTTGGAGCTTATTCATGCGTCCAGTACTTGATAACGAGTCCTGCGTACTGTCCTTGGTGACGAGTCCTACGTCCTGTCCTTGGTGGTGAGCCCTGCGTCCAGTCCTTGGTTGTGCGTCCTGCGCTTCGTCCTTGGTGGTGAGTCATGCATCCAGTCCTTGGCGGCCAGCCGTGCTTATGTTCTCTGATGGGCCTAGTGATGGCTTAGCGGGTGCAGCTTGGGTAGTGTGACCCAGGCGGTGCGACGTGGATGATGTGGTGCAAGTGGCCTGCTGGAGGTACTGTAGCCTTGAGGCTGTGTAGGAGCCAGTCTGCTTGGTGTTGGCGCTGTGGCCCTGGAGGTGAAGCCCAAGTGGTGTGGCCTGGATGGAGACACAGGGCCACCCCCCCCCGGCTTTGTGACCTTTGAAGACCAGCCCCCGCAGCAGCAGCAGCAGCGATGTGGCCCGCCCACCAGTGGTAGCGGAGAGCTTGGTGCGGTTGTGGCTCACTCCTTCCCTCACACACACAACTACACTTCAAGTGGCAGGAGCTACCGGGAAACAATGGGAAGAGGAAACGTTAAGAAAAGCTCTCCTGATTGTTTCGATTGGTCGAGAATCATCTGGGGGAAAGCTGCTGAACCGGATCAAGTGTTCAGTGAATATGACGAAGGCACAGTCAGGATAGTGGAGGACGAGAAGGCACGGAGAGAAAACCGTGATTTCTGATGGACGAGTTCTGATAATGTGAGAGTTTAACCGCGGGGAGAGGGACTGGCAACACCTGGATCTTCGTGAGGGGAGATTAGCGTGGAGGTGTCAGTTTTTCGATTGTGTTGCAGAGGGACGTGTACCAGGGTGTGCCTGGACACAGGAGAGCCTGGGGGGACTGTACCCCATTACTAGTGACTCTCATGGTCATGTGCAACAGCCTGGACTGCAGAAGACATCGGCTGTGGTACTCCACTTGGGATAAGTGATCACCCACACCTCCAGTCTTAAGTATAGGGTTAGCAAGAAAGGCATCACAGAGGAAGCCCAGCTTCAACAGGAGGTATAAGGAAGAGTGACGTACAGGTGAACGGTTTCAGGGACATGGATGGAGAGAGGAACTCCATCGTGAGGGTATGGAACAGTTACAAGAGGCTGTGTAATAGGAGGTCTGTCAGTGGCCGGGTATCAGTATAAGGATGTGGGCAGATGGGTATAGAAGGGAGAGAGAGACTTGGTTCAGTGGGACTGAGGAGAGTATATAGATGGCGCAGTAGCCAGGCATCGAGTGAATGGTGTAAATCAGCAGGTTTTAAGTACAGTATATTAAAATCGGAAAGGATTGAAAAGAATTGGCATAAAAGCAAATTAAAGATCTAAACTGTTCCATAAGTTTATCAGAACTTAATTAGATGTGATATTGAAACCAGGAGTAAAATATATGAGGAGCTGCATTAATTAAATTCATAGTTTCTCCACCAAGGAGAGATTACCTCTAGCGATGACTACATGGCAAGAGGGAGAGGTCATGAGAAGCTCTGGGATCGTTAGGTAGTATACGAGGAGGCTTGTGAAGGATATGCATATGTATAAGGCACACGGCTCTGGCGATTTCTCGCCCTGTGTACTCAAGGAGTGTGCAGAAACACTCGACAGGCCACTTAAGATGTGTTCAGAAGCTTAATGAAAGAGGGCTCAGTACCAGGCGAGAGCAACAGAGTAAATGTACTGCTGAGATGTACAAGAGGATATATGGAAAATGCATTGAACCACAGGCCAGAATCACAGGAAGATACAGTCGATGAAATATTGTTAGAGATAATCAGAAAGGATATGGATGTATATGTGCAAAATAGGAAGTACTTGATTGAGAGGCAGGTCGGGTGCAGAGAGAAGTCTTGAATCAACGAATATTTTGGGTATGTACGTGAGAGTGATGGCAGGCCTGGGGAAACCCTGATGTTTGGGTATCCTGTGTGACCTTGGACTGCCAGAAGACACTTAATCCCCCACCGCATCCTTGCAGAAGGCTGCCTAATGAGATGACCATCCGGGCATAAAAGAAAGACTACTCTGCTGGATCGAAAGATGCAGCAACAGGGTGGAAGTGAGGACGCGCATCAGAGGTGCCTCTTCATGCTGAGTTGAAGTATACAGTGGCGTCCTGCAAGGCTCAGCCTTAGGGTCGCTGCTGTTCTTGACTTCTGTAAATGACTTGCCAGAGACTCTCAGATCATATCTGAATGTGCCTGCAAGCTGATGCTAACCTTAAGAGGAATTAATGTTTAGGATTTGCATCGTAATACAAAAGTAAAAAGTAAGAGAGGTTTGAATTTTGAGCAGATATGATTTAAGAAATGACATGGGAAAGAGTGAGGATATGGCAGTGAAGTAAGGCCAGGTTATGGGCATTGTCCCGCAGGAGATAGGTGGTATGGGTGTACGGACGTATAAAAATAACTTTAGGGTTGTCGTAATCCCCAGTTTATTACCAGAACACCACATTAGGATAACTGGAAAAGAGATAGATGTAAATTGCATATTGGTTTATACCAAAAGGATCTTTAACACTGAAGGCAAGGATATAATCTGAAGAAGATTTGTACAAACAAATGGTGGACTTCAGTTGGAGTACAGAAGACCAGTTGTTCGTCTAACTTGAGGAGGTTTATGGACTTGCGGAAGATGGTTTAGCGACGGGTAACGAAGACGTCATCTGAAGTGAGGGGAAGTGACCTACACATTATAAGAGACAGGGATACAAAAGTTACGCCCCTCAGGTCTCGAAATCAGATGGAAAGTGTGGGTAACGCGCGGCTAATGATGTAGGCAGACCACCCTGTGTATATAATTAGAAAGTAGTTCGAAGAGATAGGAAGAAACAATTCCAAAGCACTGGACTGCTGGTTCATGATTAGTATAGAGTGACGGAACGGTGATTGCAGAAAGCGTTGGAAAGGGTAATTGTATAATAGGAAAAAGAAGGTTAAGAGCCGGGTTGACATGAGTGTAAGACTCCTTCCTCGTCTTCACCAGGAGTTACACACACACACGACCGGTTTATAGAGTTAAGTGTAGAATATTGTGTTTCTATATAGTTGGGACGTTAAGGAAACTGTCAAGAGTATTTATTGATAATGCTGTCAGCTACCGTATTGTTGTTGATGGATCATCGTCGAAGATTAATACGCACGATTTACTTACAAGTCGAGACGTTAAGTGCAAGTTAGCTAGAGAGCGCAGCAGTCTACCAGGCCAGTGAGCGACACCTGAGTCCATGTCAGCGTGCCACTTTGCATGTCGGCAGCGGTGGTGGTGGTGGACGGGTCTGTGGCTAGGTCGGGTCGGGTCGGGTTAAGGCTGGGATGGCGGCGGACCTCGCCAGCAGCTGGCTGTTCTCACGCTCACATGATGGCCCAGCAGCAGCAGCAGGCGGGAGGGTAGGGGCGAGGGATGTCCCCGGCAGGAGCCAGGCCCACCAGCGTGTTGGCCGAGGCTGCTGCTCTAGTGTCAGCCTCCTCGCCATCCCAGCCACACCTCTGCTGCTCTCCGCCCGCCATGTGCTGCCCTCCTCGCTGCCTCACTACATGCTTGACGTAGTCGGCAAAGAATGGCGCCACGAGTCTTTGTCGGTAATTTAATGAATCCCTTGGACCATGAAAGTTCCAGGCCCTCACATGGAGAGCATCAGATCACACGTCGTTCCAGTTCACATCAGAATATGAGCAAGATCCCCTCGTGGTAGATATCGTAGTTAAGTGGCAGACGTATATTGAAATATATTCGTATAATTGTTTACCTCTGTTCATGCAGGATGAATAGTGCCTGGAGAGTTAGTACGAAGGAGTAATGTGTGGACACAGAGATGATAACTGGTGGTGTGCTGTTGCGAGTGGTGTTAGCGAGAGAGGATCTGCTGGGTTGGGTCTGCTGCTGCGGTAAGGTACAGCCCTGGCCAGGGCTCTAAGCCACACTTACCATCCCTTCAGTACATTGAACAAAATCTTGTCTGCCTTTGATATATTGTCCAGGATGACGGTGAGGTGTGGCCTCACTTGTAAATGCAGGCAACTGGAGGGAGATGGAAGATTAGTACTGTCCACCTGTGTGTGTGTGTGTGTGTGTGTGTGTGGAGGGGAGGGGGGCTGAAGGCACGAAGCCCATTGCTACCGTATGGCAGGTCCGGCCCTGACGCCCAGTACTGCCAGGTGTCTAACTATGTGGTGCTAGAGTTCCCCGCCTCCGTCACATCATCCCTCCTCTGCACCGCCATCGTACCAGCGTTGAAGATACTGAAAATCTTAGTAATAAAAGGCTCCTTGGGCCATCAGTTGCGGGTGGTAACACTGTAACCTGAAGCGACGGTGGCACTCCTCAGAGACCCGTGGTGTTCCAGGACCCAAGAGAGCATCCGTGCGTCACTGGGGCCCACGCCAGCCGCTGGTTCTTGCTTCCCGCCCGGCCCACCAGATGGCTTCTGTGTGACCTTACGCTACCACGAATGTAAATGCCTTGCCCTTGTAGCTGACTGGCCGCTATTGATCAGTTTTTTGTGGTCGAGTTGCAGCTGGTCCGCCCAGTGCTTCCTGACACCCTATACCGCCCGAGGTGGGGCGGGTGCCACCAGGTGTGGAACTCAGCCGTCCCTACCAGGGTCCTCACAAGGACTCCTGGCGTATGGCACCAGCTTCCGCACCTTCAGTAGCTCTTGCCATCTCGTAAACTCGTTTGTGTTTCGGGAAGGGTGCGTGTGTGTGTGTGTGTATGGAGGGAGTGGAGTAGTGTATGTACGTTTGGAGATCGGATGGATGTGTGTGGAGGGAAGATGTTTGCTCTTTCTTCTGGAAGAGATGAGTGTGTATGTGTATGTGTGTGTTGATAATACGTATGTAATTACCTATTTTTACAGTGCGATGAGGGAGTTATACACTCGTGGGGCCCCATCTCTTGAACATTCTCTAAACTATCACACAATTTCTCAAATGTATGTATGCTGTCTCACTGACCATGTTCTGAGTCATCTTATTCCAGTCATCCACCACTCCTCTGCTATAAGGTACTACTTTACATCTTTTTTAACAAGTTTCTTGCTTAATTTCATGTTACGTCGTCTGGTTGCCATAGCCCTACATCTCTCGAAGAACTGTTCACTGTCCACATCATCGATCTGTTTTAAGAACTTAAAGGTTGTGATCAGGTCACCCCTCACTCTTCTCTCCTCCAACTTAAGCAACTTTAAAGCCTTTGACCTTTTCCTGTATATATGTATGTACGTGTAGGTGTATGTTTACGCATGTATAAGAATTGATTTTTTATTCTGTGTGCGTGTGCGTCAAAGTTGCAAGTATGCAGGTGAAAATGTGTGTGTGTGTTTGTGTGTGTGTGTGTGTGGTATATCAGTGGATCGCAGAAACTGATTTTTATGAATAAAAAGGCACCACTCACAAGTGACAGTTCTCTCAGAAAGGAAAAAGAGATAAACTCGTATGACCCGTGTCTTCAAATGATGATTATAGTCTTGCCTCTCAGAGGAAGACAGACTGCAGGAGCTGGCTGGACTTGAGGTCAAGAGTCCCACAGTTTGGCTGTGGCAGGGAAAAAGCAGATGTCGATTGAGACGATCGGCGAGTCACCAGCGGTCACACAGCAGAAGTTAAGAATATTATTAGTAAAGGAAAGAGACAGAGAGGCTGCACTGGGGCGAAGAGAAAACGGATCGCGTTCAGCAGTGAGAGAGGGAGTTGATATACAAACTGCTTTTGGCTCGCCTCGTCGAGAAGGTGGGGAGGGAGTGCGGAACCCTTGCCCCGGCTGTGTCAGCCATCCTACATACACAGTTGGATCAGGTCTCTCCTACACATAGCGCAGCTGCTGTCAGAGAAATGCATTCCAGATTTGGACATAATCGTCTTTGTTTCCCACAGACAGCTCTTTCATTGGTATGGAGAGATAAGAAGGTTTGCGAGATTTCGTGGGAGATGAACAGTGAAGTCACTTGAGGAAACAAAATCACGAGGAATATTACTGGAAAAAATAAATTTTGCTTTGGAAAAACTGAATTTGACTGAACTGGATGATATGGATAACGATCCCCACATCACTCAGTGAAGGGAACATGCTGGAGGAGCGCCCATATCGCCCTCCACGTCCCAGAGGAGCACACATCATCCTCCACTGCGTGTATCGCTGTGACGGTTGCATGGATAACATTTCCTCTGCTTCTGACGTGACAAGATGCGAAGTAGGTACAGAGTTTGTTAATCATTTGATGGTTGTATTTGTTGTAGGGAAGGAAGAAAGAGGACCGCATGAGGGTAGTGATGTATCACACTGCCCACATCTCCTGCAGCCTCATTTGCTCGCTGTGTGCCTGGAAGTGTTTCCCGTTTCATGCTGGTGTGGTGCATCCAGAATCCGTCAAGTGTTTGAAAATTCAGGCGGTATATGATGGCTATGATTCCTGTTTGGAATTTCCTTCCGTGATAAGTAAATTTTCCGTACTGAAATGTTGTTAGTTTTATATTCATATTTCGCTAGCAAAAGAAGGGCTTCAATAACACTGCAGAGTTAGTGCAAGTGTCGTCGCGTATTAAAGGATTGGTCAGTGTATTAGGACATGGTGGCAGCCAGGGGTACTGCACCTGACCTGGTGTTACCCATGGCAACAGCGGTGGCAGACAGGGGTACCACACCTAACTTGGTACCACCCCACACAGCCTTGCTCTGATAGACTAGTGGAGGACAAATGTGATGCGTGTATTGGTCGTGAGACGGGTGGCGTCAGATATGTGTTGTCGTGTGATGTCGTGAGCCAAAAAGATGACATGACCAGACTATAGTGATGTAGGGATCGTGACGTGATCATGTCTGCATTAGAGACAAGAGTTGTACGCCGTCTGGGAGTTGCTCATGCAAGGTCTTTTTAAGGTATGGTGCAGAGAGTTAGTGTAGCAGAAGTGTGTATGTCAGGGTCTCTTGCTCCTTGACCTTTGACTTTTTGACCACCAAATCAATAGCAGCCTTCCCCCGGCCCACATGACAGCTTTTTATGGAGTCCGATGTTCATTAATCAATTTTTCTTGTAAAGTTATGTTGGGAGACCCAGGCCAGGGACGAAGGGACAGACACACAGGGAGGGAGACAACCATAGGGACGGTCTCCTGTCCATCCCTCCAGCAGGTCCTAACGCGAGGCGTCACAAGGAGAAAACATACTTTACCGTCCTATCTCCTGTATTTAATAGGAATGTAGGATGCTCTTACTCTCCTCCAGCAGATAACCTCGTCATAAACCATCAGGCTCTTCTGTTATCTCTCCCTTTTGTACTGTTACGAAACAGTAAACAGTAGATTATCGGGTAATGAGCAGAAGACACGATGAAAATATTAAGTGTGAATAGAGCCAGACAGAGTGGATGATGATGTACATTACCCTCACAGTCAGTAACTGTAAGACAGGCTGGGTGATCACGTGCTGGCCGAGCCTCCTCCTCCTCCACCTCCCGGGTGAGTGGGGCTGGGTGCTCGGCCAGGGGCCTCGTTCAACTCTGTCCTTCCTGGGGCGGCTGGCCGACCCTCTGCACCCACCCTCCTGCAGTGTTCTGAGCGATGACTCCGCCAACTTGTTATTGGGACAAAGTAAACTCCCAAATACCCGAGGTAGTGATGGATGAAGCGCCCTCTTAAGGCTCCCCCTTGAGCATGGCGGAACGACCCTTGGGTGTAATGGCCTAGCCTTTGACCGGGCCCTTGAGTCAACCACTCCAGGCACCCCTGACTCCACCTTTACCTTACCCTTCCTTATAAGGACCTTCCCCCGATGAAGACCTGATCTGCCTGGCTGTTTGTTGCTGCATGTTTGTGGTTAACATACGTCGTTCGCCGTGGTTGGTGTGGAGCTCGGTATAGGAAGGTGTCCACTTCCTGTGTGAGGGGACGTTCCACAGGTCTCCCGGCGGCGTTCCTTAAACAGTGCACGGGACTTGACTTCAGCCATCTTGGGGCTCTGATATTGATGCTGTTTTCCCCAACATTTACCCGCAACATTTCTGGTCCTCAGTGCTCTTAATATACACATTCCTTCCAGTCTGTTAGTCCAGGAAGGAATTACCTTTCTATGCAAATGAGGAACTAGATCTTCCAGTGTTTTTAGGGTGTCTGCTATGATTTATTTCGCGTCTGCTTCCCAGTGAGTAGCCGTGCAGCTTTCAGTTTATGTTCCAGTAATGTCCGTGTCTTACTGAATCGTCTTGAACACGGAGACAGACAG
The DNA here is from genome assembly GCA_038088735.1 of Panulirus argus. Lineage (NCBI taxonomy): Eukaryota > Metazoa > Arthropoda > Malacostraca > Decapoda > Palinuridae > Panulirus > Panulirus argus. The sequence continues at coordinate 360,277 of JAYMFT010000035.1, read as the reverse complement.
CACCTTCTTACCTACTGACCCACCAACCTATCTACGTACGAGTTATTTTCTCAAGCAGGGCTGGCTCGCTAGAGTGGGATTCGAAGACCTTTCTTGTTTTGATATTTGTCTCAAATCGGCCTACCATCATCTTCCGATTTATCCAGCATCATATCGCCTAAATCTCCCCATACATCAATATTTGACCCATCCCTCGCTGTACATCAATATTTGACCCATCCCTCGCTGTCCAGTGTGTACATCAGTATATGACACAACCCGCGTCGTACATCAATATTATACCCAAATCTTGCTATACATTAGTGTTTGACCCATCTCTCGCTCTGCATCAATGATCCATCCACCCGACCTCTCCTCATCAGTCGCCGTCCCCTCACGTGATTGTTCGCCCCACCTGGAGCGTGGCATGTTTCACCGGCCTTGGAAGTGAGGTGTTGACATGGCAGTGCTCTGGCTAGTGGGAGTAGCAGTGCTTGGAGCGGTGTTATCACGTGTATTGCATCTCATTCTGAACGTGCGCAGGAGCCAGCCTGTCACTTTTGCGGTGATGGTCGCCGAACGTCATGTTGGTATAGAGTCACCCAGGGTGTTGTCGTGGGCCTTCCCAAGTGTGGTGAGGTTCGTCTCCTTGGGTATCTTGAGGTCTGGGTCCCTTCCAGAGCACGGGACAGTAGGTAAAGCTTAATGTCCGCTGTTCATTGTTCCTAAGACGTGTTACAGACCAAAGCTTTTAGTCCCGTACTTTACTGAATTTTTTGTATGGTACATGAGAAGTAGTACCTCCACATACACACAGCTGATGGTGGGCCCTCAATCTCTTCAGTAAGATGTGTCGATCCTTGGGTATGATGGCCTGGCCTTGACCAGACCCAAGAGTCGTACAGTCAAACTCAGAGGTTGTCACCATCGTGCTAGAGGACTGAACCGTCGCGTGGTCGAGCTCAGGGGTCGAACCCCCCCTGCTCAAGGAATGCGAGGTGGTCGGGAAGCAGCGCTTATTCAGGATGGCGGACAGCAGCGAGGTGGACGGGTGGCTGCAGGTGACCTTTGTCATTCGCTGCCAACCTAAACAATAAGGGTAAGTAGTGCGACCCCAGGGGTGTCCATGGTCAGCATGGGTGACCAGCGACGCCCTTCATCCACTGCCCACCCGAAGCCGCCATCCCAGGCCCCGCCCGCCGCCGAACGCGCGCGCGCGCACACACACACACACACTCACACACACACACACACACACCAGTACCACAGCCTCCACCCACGACCCCGGGCTACTACATTATGTTTCCTGTAAATCCTGTGAGGTTTTATCGTACCGAGGGGATTGACGACCAGTCGACCAGTTCTTTACCACAGTCAGCCGTAGCACTAGGTTGACCTTGTGCGGCCGCTCCTGTTGAGGCTGGTGAGTCTTGTGTCTGTGGAGGCTGTTGGTGTGGCTGGTGCCCGAGCATGTTCATGTGGCCACACGGACACCCGCTTGTTGCTGGTTCGTCAGTGCTCCGTCTATTGGGATAGACCCACTGTCAGCTCATGTTAAATTGTTAGTAGTCCTTGTACCAGGTGGGCTGTTGGATGGGTTCTTCTGGAGAGGCTTCCGGGTTCAGAAGAGACTGTCGATGGCCGAATTATCTCCATGTGTTTAGTGATGTAGCGATCCACACCACCTGCTCCCTTCTCACCTCCCCACATCCCCTGCTAAAAGGAAAGGCACTGCATTGCTAAGGGAATCTAGGCTGAAAAGCTGTGGGAGTGTGGATGGTGTAGGCGTGGTGTGTGGAAGGTGTGGGGGGAATGTGGGCGTGGCGAGTGGAAGAAGTTGGGGTGTGGGCGTGTTGTTGAAGACCCTGTAGCAGGTGGCAAAGCCATTATCAGCCAGCAGTCAGACAGCATTAGGCCTACGGTCGGTTATCCGGCCTGCCACCCTCTCCAGCATTAAGTAGGTCTAGATCTACTTAATTTAATTTTAAGTGTTGCTTTATTTAGCTTTAATATCTGGATACATTGATTTTTTTCTCGTGATGCAAGATGAAAGCTGCGTAGTTTGTTTTTTCAAAGTTGTTAGTGCAGACGAGTTGTATGGACTGGACATTTAAGTTTTAATATTGATTGTTCCTCTTCCTTTATGTAGGCTAGTGCATTGCGGTACAGTTTCTACCTACTTTTTGAATGACGCACATTGATCCGACAAGCATGACGGTACAATCTTTGAGCGCGAAAGCTCGACGGCCAAATACGACGGTACGATCGTGAAGCTCGGGTCATCAAAGGCCACTCCTTTAATACCCAAGAGTCGTACATTGTACCCAACGGTCGTACAGTCGTGGGTCAAGGGTCATATCGTCGTGCTCAAGGATGGTGCCGTCGCGTTCGAAGATCACATCTTGATGTTCAGGGCAACAGGCAGTCAGAGTGGCAGAGTGAGGCAGTAAGGCAGGTGTGGGGGTGCATGGGAGAGGACGCGAGTGTTGTGTGGTGCAGCAGCCCTCTTGCCCAGGTTGTCTCCGGGCCACTTTACTTTCAGTTTCCTCACTTTCTCGGCCATTGGGCCAGTGAAAAACTGAAGCACGCCTGTTTGTCTCCCTTCCCGTCACGTTGATCTGACAAAACCGTCCTGAGTGTAGAACAGAAGGGAGGTTGGTGGGAAAACGTGCTAAGCGAAAGAGGACGGTAGGTGTTACAACCCTCCCTTGTGGTAGCCTAATAGTGAGCCTTCTCAGCATTCGGAGAAAAGCTCAGTATCGCCTTTGTTCTGAATTTCACTTGGACTGAATGATACACTGCATAAGAAGACCGTGAGAAGCGGCGATCCCTCTCACCAGTGCAGGACTCTGAGCCATATTGGCAGGCATGGAGAGGGTTGTCTAGCATGGCGAAGCACGTGACGTGAGGAGTCCCACTCACTTCTGCCGCTGTCGTGGTCGTGGCAGACACTCCTAATTACCCCAGTTACCCTCATTTAACACGAGGGTGAATTAAGGAGTTAATTTAACCGATAATTTAACTTCACAAGTTCAGTGTTGCGGGACGAGGTCGTTTTGTATGTTGGCAGGGAGAGGGTGGAGGGGGGGGGGGTCTGTGGGGGTCGTGGAGGTGTTGAGGCAGTATGGGAGCCCCATGGTGTGCCGGCCTCCAAGAAGGTGTTATTACAGCAGGGAGAGTGAAGTCAAGGATGGCATCTGACACAAGTTGGAGGAATAATAAGGAAACAAAATAAGTTCAGAGAACGTTGGAGGAACAAGGAAACAAAATAAGGTCACAGAACTGCAAGGCAAGTGTGTGGATCAGATTTCATATCGTGGAAGATGATTTGATCGACCTTGAAATGAAGATAAATGTTATGATGTACAAAGAAATTTTGTACTGAAGAACAGAGTGAATTGTTGAGTCACAGATAATGACTTTGGACGAAGTTAAGGTGAATATAAATAAGTAGGTTGATTTTGACAAAGAAATTGAGAAACTTGCAGAGGAAGTAAGAAATTATATATATAATTGCAAATTACTGTTAGAATGAAAGCAGTGCTGAAAATGAGTGAGAGTAATATAATCATAAAAGAGAATTGATCCATAAGAAACAAGGTGAAAATGAAGGAAATGTGATGTATATTTACAGGATGAAGTGACAGCTGGATGCAGTACACTATAGCAAATCCGTTGACCAGTTTACTTGAGCTGTTATTTAATGAAAAAAAAAAAGTCAGGATTTACAGTATCCCTGAGTTGAATTATGCTACAATTCTGTTTAGGGAGAGATAAAGAAGATGGCGTTTAAAGTTTAGGGAAGATTGGAATATTTACATTCATGTTACAACTAATTTATTACAATATCAGTTATTTTATTTTTGTGAGTTTTTTAAGTGGAATACTTAATTTACGGAGAGCTACGCTATGTCCTCGTAAATTCACAAAATTTTTTATTGTTTCGTGATGCGCGACAAAGTTGAAAACTAGGATATTCCGATCGCCCTGTTCCTGTTTTACATAATGGTGCCCCGTGTTAAACACATAGAACAATATCTCCCGCCCGAGTTCGGGTTGTGTAAGCTATTATCTAACACAGTTGTTTTCCTTGCAGGTGATCTAGTGGACAGCACAAGTGCCCTATCAAACCCCCTGTTAGTGACCAGTGCAGGTGGCTTAATGGTGACCAACCCTGCCCTCTTCACCCACACCATGCTCAGTGCCGCCCCAACTCTCCTCCTCGGAAATTCCCCTGTCCTTGGGTAAGCTGGCAGAGGTTTGCTGTGATACCTTAATGCTGAAATATCATTTATGAGATGGAATTCTTGTCTTCCATACGTACTACAGAACTGCATGTTATTCAGGCTGCACTTAGATGAATTGAGCAATCTCCTTGAAAGAGAGTTTTATAATCTACCTCGATTGCAAGAGTGCGCTCCAAGCCATATCACGCTATTCTCCAGTGCATCCGGGACACAGGTCAAGAAGTCCAAAATTGGTTTGCCTGGGTGTATCTAAAGCAGCTATATCTAGCAATGTGCATACGAGAGTTATACCTTACAATATCTTATGCACAGAAAAAGAAATTCATGTTTGATGTAACTGGCAAGCTAGATGGGACTTGTAAGCTCTAAAATTTAGATTACAAAGGGTAAAGAGATATGTTGAAGTATGGCAGTCTTGAAAAAGAATCATTATCTGATTATTCTTTGTTGACAGGATTGGTTATACTGTCTTGAACCTTAGTCACTTAATAGAAAGGACCATGTGCTTCCGGAATACCAGAAATATAGGCGTCTCAAAGTCGTGTTTGAATTACAGAAAATCTTTGAAATAAAAAATTTTTTTACTACGCTATGTTGATATAAAGTCATATTAATATTTAAAGAGTAAGTAGTTTTACATAATTTTACGTTTTTTGACATTTTAAAGGATACCAAAGTATATGATTCCATGTAAATAGTTTTTAAGTTTTTAAGTACCTTTTTCATGCTATAAATCGCTAAATAACTGTAAGGTCTAAGCGCTTTATAGTTACATAAAGTCAGATCAGATCAATAGTTCACCTAACCTGAGAACGGACCATCATGAGACAAGGGCCAGGGCGAGGCTCTGACCTGGAGTAGCTTAAGACCCCCCAGCTCTTTGTTTCTGATACCTGATAGTTCATTGATCAGATAGTGATCATTCGTGTAACAGCAAAAGTAACTATTGCTCAAAACATTTGCCTTTTCATTATTACTTCAATTATATATTCCCCTTATAAGGACATTTTATATTGCAAACGTCAGAATATCTGCACTTTCAGATATATAACGTTTGCTTTTGAATATACTGGAAATTTAATCAATATTTTTCATTATTGCTCCAGGATTTGAATTATCTGGAATCTGAGTGAAAATATTACATCTTTGGTGTTAGGGATATGAACAAGGATGTATAAATAGATAGTGTATACACCTTCGGTTTATGGAACCTATATTAGATAAGCAGGTAAGCTGCTACTGGTTGTTTGAAGTACAGGCTACTTCTAAGGTTCAGGTTATGTTATTTAGGTTTTTTACAGTCTTGACGAAAGTACACATTAAAAAACTGTCGCTGCTTTCTCTTCTCTTGCGGAGGAAAGCAGTACACTTGGGTAATATACGGAAGATGTCTCATTCTTTATGACCATTTTAGGAGTGACTGGATGGGACGTCTAAAAGAACTGCAGGAAAGAGGAGGTCTGGCAGCAGCAGCAGCTGCTGCAGCTGCTGCCAGCTCTGGCAGTGACATTGACAGCAGAGACATAGATCATTCCCACCAGTACACATCCCGTAACACAGGCCAGCCTGTTACCATGGACCTGTGCGTCGTGTGCGGTGACCGAGCCTCAGGTATGTCAATACCCATGTCGTGCCATTGTTGATGATGAAATGATAATCAGTGGTTTCTTTTGTATTCTGCTTATATATTTGGATATTTTTGCTAGGGAAAATCATGTATACTGTATCTTTAAGATTTCCAATACCGTATAGAGATTATGATCCATTGTGTATTTCAACGGATGTATTGGCTTTCTCATGCAGGACGTCACTATGGAGCCATCAGTTGTGAGGGCTGTAAAGGGTTCTTCAAAAGGTCAATCCGTAAGCAGCTCGGCTACACTTGCCGAGGGAACAAGACGTGCGAGGTCACTAAACACCACCGCAATAGGTGCCAGTACTGCCGGCTGCAAAAGTGTCTGGCGATGGGCATGCGCAGCGACTGTAAGAACGATACTAAGGATTTGTACAAAAGTTTGTGGTGTTTTGTCTTTTGTTTTCTTAGTCTTAGGCACCCTAATATTAAGTTGGTGGCCAGAGCAGGGGGTCATTTAGAATATGAGTGCTGCTTAGACTAATGGAATTACAAACATTGCTTATTTTTAATTATCAGCTGGACTTATTGCTTCTATTTTTTCTAATGACAAAAGTAACATTTGTGTTGGCTTTTTTGTTTTGTTTGTCTCATGTCTATAGTCCACTTAATGAATAACCATAGATGTTAACTTGTTTATTATTAACCAAATAACCAGCTTTGTCATATAATCCAAGGATGCCCAAAAGATATCAACTCTAACAGAACTCTGCAAGGCCTCTCAAGTCTTACTCTCATTTAGTTTTATATTCATAACAGATGCACAGTTTGATTATTTGGTATAGATGCTTTTGTTCATTTGTTTCCGGTAACTAGAGGAAACATAATATAGTTTTTTTGTTTACATGTAGAGAAAAGTTTGTAGGTTAGAGGTTCAACTTTTATATAAATACAAACTAAACACTTTGTTGTTAGATTAATAGTGAAGATAAAGGCTTAATAATGCGTACATTAGAACCCTCATCTGACCGTACAGCAGAGCTCTGTCAGTAGATCCTCATAGAACACCTTCCATGGTAGTACCTGCCCAAACTTCCCAGTCATCACGACCTCCCTGGCCCACCATGTCCCTCCCCCTGTGCTGGCCGCCACACCCCTGTGAGCGCACACGCCTCTGTGCATGATGCGGAGACGCTACAGCCACCCTGGAACCTTGGCCACAAATGCCTCTTGATCTCTGACCCTACAGGACTGGTACCCTTATGACATGGCTTTCTTATATAAACATAGCCTCATTGGTTTGTGGTAAGTGCATCCTAATTAGTCAAGATGCCAGAATTGGAGGCTTTGTACTGATTAGCATTCACCCTCTACAACACTACAGGTTGTGGTTAAAGTGATTAGGTGTAGGCATTTATTCTTTTTTTGATTCACTCATTACTTCTGAGTTTTCAGCGTCAGAAAGTTTCCTTCAAGAGGATTCCTGATGCTGAAATGAGATAATTGCTTATCCTAGTTGATAGGTTGAGTTATAGCAAATCCGTGAACAAAAAATTACGGTTGATGTTAGTTTTATTTCATGCAGATGTTGAGCAGAACTTTATAGATGCACCGTCAGTAGTATGCCAGCCTAAACATAATCAGCCCACTGGTTAAAATTATTTTACTGAAATTTTCATTTCTGAATAACTGTTGAAGGAAATCATCTCAAATATGTAAATCTCCCATATGATCTAAATATTTATAAACTATAGATTGGATTGACCCATACCTATTAGTATTGCAAGGAGGAAATGTTTTTATATTATATATATATATATATATATATATATAT
>JAYMFT010000035.1:318896-330849 GCA_038088735.1 Panulirus argus | reverse complement strand
TATATATATATATATATATTTATATATTCTTTTACATTTGACTTTATTCTTATCTTTGTTCTCTAAAAAGAACTATAAATTTTTAAGTTCAAGAAAGATATTTTATGGCCATAACATCTTTCGTGTATTTTCAAAAATCCTATAGAAAACACCTATCATTTTACTAAAACCAGAATTAAGATATTTCCCATCCCGGAGATATCTTCCATGACCGTCTGCAAGGGCTATTTACATCTTAATCTCCATCAGTAAGTGTTAAAATCCCACACATGCTGAGGAGCTGGGTCATGAGTAGCAAGTTTGATCGATTTTACGAATCTGTGCTTGATCGACAGTAATGCTAGAAGTCCTTTATGCTCAAATCATAGTTTTTCTTGATTTATTTGTATTAGGTAAGATGTCTAGACTGGTATAGAACGTGGCGGAATCAAGAAAAGTTTAGTAATTCACACAGCGAGTCTAAGTTTAATATCTTTATCGTGATGGTGCGATTTTTGTGCACGAATGACTTAGTCGCTATTGACTTGACCTTAAAGGGCAACTCCACAGCCAAGCTATCTCATCCAAGGGCCGTACCTTCGTACTCAAGGGCCGTACCGTCGTGCTGAAGGATACTGTGGTCTTGCTGAAGGGATCAACAAAGGCTGGCGCAGTCTGTCTACTAGCTTCATGCTTGCGTGATGCCTTGATGAATACCTTTGTCCCTCAACAACTGGCGAGGCGAGACTGTCAGAGAATTCCTGCGCTTGCTGATTGTTTCTCTGTACGCATATTTTCGTAATGACCAGACCTCTGTTGTGCTCCCGTCGTATGACATCACCACACCTGTTACTCCTCCGGCCCTAGACATTGTGCTTGCATGGACCCGCTCAGTTACTACTCGCCCGCTTTGCAACTGCATCCCAGAGTTGGCGATTCTCATGTATCATTGGCTGCTCAGCTGGGTAACGTCAGGGGCCGAGCCAGCGTTTGGTATCAGTCAGGGAAGACAGCCTCGCCTCAGTAGTATTTGATGATGAATGTTCGTCGTGTTCCTCACAGACTTCACAAGGGCTCTGACTGTTTATACTAGGTTGTCTGCGTCTGTTCGGTTATGATAAGATGATGTGTAAGGGGGAAAAAAAAAAAGGGGTAAGTTTTTACTTCTGGTCTGACATGACGATCCTAACGTATAGTTTTCTGTCTCCTTCAGGTTGTGGCGACGATGATTGTGGCCCTGGGGCCCCTGGCGACGGGCTTAGGCAAGGGCTACTCCTCTCCTGCCCTCGCCTCCATGCAGCTCCCGCCGCCCATCAACAGTACACATCCTCATGACTTCACTATAACGGCGGAACAGGGTTCTTGGATCGCTTCCTTGTCTCTTCTCGGGGCCTTCTTTGGCGGGATCCCTGGGGGCCTGGCCATGAGGCTGGGCAGGAAGAGTGTGTTGGCTGTGGTGGCGCTGCCCTTTGCCCTCTCGTGGATGCTGACGGTGTTCGCTTCCAGCGTGTACATGGTGTACGCCTCGTCCTTCCTCTGCGGGATCTGGTCAGCCGTGGTGTCGCTCGTCACTCCCGTGTACATCAGCGAGATCGCACACCCTGACATCCGCGGCTGCCTCTGCTCCGTGGCAAAGTTGACGGCCAACGTCGGGATGTTGCTCTCCTTTCTGCTGGGAGTCTACCTGGACTGGCGTCAGCTCGCTATGGTCGCCTCCATAGCCCCTGCGCTGCTCTTCCTGGCGCTCATGCTCATTCCAGAGACGCCCAGCTACCTGTTGTACCGCGGGCGGGAAGACGACGCCGCAACGTCCCTATCGTGGCTGCGGGGAGGGCTCGACGTCACGCAAGAGCTGGACACCATGCGGGCCAACATCGAAGCTATGCGGGAGGACTCACAGGTCACCTGTTACCGGGAATGGCGCCGTGACCTGGTCAAGCCCGTCCTCATCACCTGCGGCCTCATGGTTTTCCAGAAGTTCAGCGGGGCCAATGCCTTCAATTTTTACGCTGTGCCCATCCTGACGGAGGCCTTCGTCGGGATCAACCCTTACAGCGCCGCAGTGGTGGTGGGTCTCTTGCAGATCCTCGCCGGGATGGTGTCATCCGTCCTCATCGACACCGTCGGCCGCCTTCCGCTGCTGATCGTGTCAAATCTGCTGATGTCCACGGCGCTGGCGGGCTTTGGCACCTTCCTCTACATCACAGGCAGCAACGGCGTGGATGCAGGGCCGGGACTGGACTGGATCCCCCTCACATGCGCACTGATATTCCAGGTCGCATTTGCGCTGGGAATCTCGCCCATCTCCTGGATCTACATCGGCGAGCTCTTCCCGCTCAAGCACCGCGGCCTGGGAGCCATCGCGAATTCGGTCAGTTACGCGTGTTCCTTCGCGAGCGTGAAGACTTTCGTGGACTTCCAGTTGCTTCTGGGTCTCTACGGGGCCTTCTGGCTCTACGCGGGGATCTCGCTCGTGGGTCTGATCTTCACGGTGGCCCTGGTGCCGGAGACCAAGGGCCGCGGGCTGCAGGAAATGCAGGAGAAATACGCACCGAAGGAGAAGTATACCCCGATATACAACGACCAGGGCACGCAGAACAAGTTGATACCCTGATTCCTCTGTCCGTCCCGCGTTGCGTATGGTGGCTGTGTGCGGGTTGGACGCCAGAAAAGAAGGGGAAAATGATCTGCAAGTACAAAATGAAGCCAGACGTTCCCTCGATTGTCCCGTTGCCGTGCAGTACACGACTTGTGCGTACGGGGTGTACAAACAGTGGTGTTCGTCTTCAGTGCCTCGCCAAAGCGTGTTAAGGGAACCCATCTACAGATCCTCGCCAGGACACATGAGCGTGTGTGTGTGTGTGTGTGTTTGTGTGTGCGCGCGCGCGTGTGTGTTTATACAGGTGCTGAACTTAAAAGACTGAGTTGCCTGAACTTGGGTTGACTGAACTTGAGGACTTAAGTTGCCTGAACTTGGGGGCTTGAGCTGCCTGAACTTCAAGTGACTGAACGTCTTTCCTACGGAAATTATATTATTTTCTTAAACTTCCTCTTTACGCTTGGCGTTCGAATGGAACGAAAACAGTGTTGGCATAAGTTGTACATATTGTACATAATGTAAAAAACTGCCTAGTGATGTGTAAAATAATCTTAATTTATTAGAGAATACTGCTAGTCTGTACATAGGAAGAATTCTTTTCTATATTTCTCTATTATATATACTTTGTAACGACACTTATTCTGATAATTAAAAAAAAAAAGAGATCTGATTAGTGGTTTGCAATGATTCCCTAAAGCTTACTAATGATGATGACGACCAGAGGCAAGACCTGTATGTAAAGATGTGAAAATACGGGAGAGGAGGAACAAGTCATCACAAGATCCCTGATTTTTGCTAGCTTAAAGGCCTCGGGATGGGGATCCCCACAGTTCTAGAGTATTGATTCCCCCACAAAAAATGTGCAATGTTGCATGCACTTGACCCACCACATGTAAATAGGGAAGGACTTAGACAACAGGGGAAAAATATTACTGACACAAAGAAATAAGAAACCTTACCTACAGGTAAAAGTAATACAGTGTCTTGGGATAACTTTCAATAAAGGAGGGTTTATGTGTCTTGCATATATCTACTCATCTTTCCAGACTATTTCTAATCTATTAATTATATCAAATATCCCATACACCCTCTCTTGATATATAAAGCAAAGTGTGTCAGACCATATATCCTTTGGTATATCATCTGATGTTTTTCCATGCGGGAATGTACAAGAAAACATGGAAATATAACACATGACACAATGCTGTTAATAAATGCAAACTTTTGTCCAAGGAATAACCCGCTACAAAATGTACAAATCAACTGGAGCCAGAGGAGGAAGCATTGGTATGCAGAGGGACAAAGGAGACACCAAACTGTGTACCCATTCATAAGGATCTGGTGTACATCTTGGGTCAGTTTGTGAACACATGTGATCGTAAGTTAGATGAACTGTGCTCAGCTGCAGGGGATAACACCTACGCCTGTTTATTGAAGGCTACAACAGCCCGGTAGAAAAAGGAGGATAACCATCCTGTGTGTGTATATATATATATATATATATATATATATATATATATATATATATATATATATATAGAGCCATAGATCAATAAGTAAGAGTGATATCCACAGAGAGAGAGAGCTGTGGGATGGTCAGGGTAACACAACCTCACTATGAGTAGCGTACGTGTGGCCATAACGTGCCTCCTCACACACACACCACCCTCACTACCCTGTAATCTTCCCTCATAACTTGTTTATTCTTATCCTTCCGAGCCGCGGTATGTAATCTATTCAGCCATCTTGTATGCAAGAAAAATTATAATTATGATTAATTATTCTATCATTTTAAACCCACTGTCAAATAAACCCTTCTCATCACATCACAGAGGGCATTGTTCATAATATCAACAGCAATATGTGTTGAAAATGGCGCGTTTAACAAACGGGCCACGTTTTACAAGCAGTTAGAATTGGGGGAGAGATGTAATCATTGCAATTCCCCCCTCAACGAGCTGGATGACACCCTTGCGTCTGGAGAGCGGTTGAAGTACAACTCCGTGACTTCTGGTTGGCTGAATGGTCATCTCTGTACACACTACAACAGCAGGAAGGCACTGCCCTTGGTATCGAACCCAGGACTCTCTTGGATTTCACTTCTGTTGGCTAAAGACAGAATATACTGAAATACATCTTACAGCTGCAGGAAGTTCTCCTTCGAAAACCCTGGCGTTTAAATCTCCTTTAGATAACTAGGTAACCAATATATAGAACTGTCAACAAAATTAACACCAGTCTCCAAGAGTGTTTTGAAATCTGAACTCAGTATATGAAACTGTCTCAGAATTCGAACCAGGTAATCGAAACGGTCTCGAAATCCAAACAAGCGACTGAAGTAGTCTCGAAATCGAAACGAGGCATTCGAAACAGCGGTAAAAATCTAAACAAGGTACTCGAAACAGTCTCAGAGTTCGAGCAAAGTAATCGAAGCAGTCTCAGAATCCGAGAAAAAAGTTATTCGAGAAAGTCTCGAGACCGTCAAAAGTTTGTTTATGGAGTGCCATAGCAGCACCTATATATACAGTAGCCTCAGCGTAGCAGCCCCTGTATAATAGCCCCCTCCTATCTTCAGAGCCGTGCCAGGCCCTCCCACATAATGCACGCCTCTCCTCCTGCCGGCCTTTCATTACCCCTATCAAAAATAATATTTTGCCGGTCTCAAGTTACACCAGCTGGTCTACAGAGAGAGAGCCATATTCCCATTACGGGCAGCTCGACTGCCACACACACACACACACACATTTGTTTAGCTCCCAAGTGATATCCGCGAACGAAGAATCGAGAATGGCTGTTTATGCGAACGCGTGAGACACAGTCGGATTCATACAATGACTATAAACTCGCTGACGCTAAATCCACGAATGCGTGGCTGTCATGTATGGACGGAGTACGTAAATGAGTGATATTAAACGAATGCGTGACTGTATACCCGGAGAAAGGAATAAGAAATTAACTAATTCTACACGAACGCATGACTTCGTCAGACACATATAATGAGCAAGACATGTTATTCAGACGAGTGACTCTCTCTCTCTCTCCTATGTTCTGTAATCTTGAAGCTATATAAAGGTAGCCATCGTCTAGACCAAACACACACACATGCGCTGCTGTGGTCTCTCGGCTCACGGCTCAGGAAACATTTCGAAACTGGAGCCCACTTGTGAAAAATTGTCCTGACGCCAAGGAATGATTCACTCACTCATTACCGTACGTGTGTGTGGCGGTATCCTGTTTCTCACAGCTCGTCTTTCGAGGGAGTTTCAGTTTCATGGCCGCTGCTCAGGTTAGGTCTTCTGGGTTTCATAGAATCTAGTTTCATCCATTTTTTCTTCCAAGGGGAGTTTCAGTTTCGTGGTCACTACCCAAATAGGGTCTTCGGAAGTCCAGACTATAACACAGTGTTCCAATAACAAGATCTTTAGCTTTTTTTCTCAACCCTAAGTACCTTCTTTATACTGTAAAGTCTTACATGTGATGCATTTTGACCTTTCCTTCTACTCGTATCAACATCCGAATCTTCAGGGCACATTATGAATCTCGGTTTCAGTGCGCACACTGATGCTCTATGCCATTAACGCTGTTGCCACTTCTTTTTTTTTTTTTTTGGAGGGCAGGACGAGGAACCCCTGAGTCCCTGGGTCCATTTGGGCCCACGTGTTCCCCTCCCGCGTCGGTGCACTGTACCCTCCCTACGCTCCTTGTTTACCTCTGCCTGTCCCTCTAGCCAAGAAAGCTTAACCCAAACTCTCGCAGAAACGCTTCATATTTTCAGTACTTAAGCAGATAAACTGTCTTTTCATATAGAAATCTCGGGCAAATGATATACCTGACGACAGTGCTGTGCGAAGCCCTGAAATGTAGCAAGCAATAGTGACAAAGTGAGAGTGGCATGTGACAGTGAAAAGACCTTGACAGTGCCCTCTGACAGTGCTTCGACCCAGGCTGTGAGTGAAACAACGAGGCGACTCGGCTATCTTGTTTGCTGTGCTGGATGCTGGCTAGTGATATTTCTATCTTAGCTTCTATTTTCTTCAGCCTGGAGTGTAACAACAGATAATATATCTGGATTTTTAGAGCACACACGCCCATATACATACACACATAGGTTTCTATATATATATATATATATATATATATATATATATATATATATATATATATATATATATTGAGCCTTTGCCTGCGTGTTTTATTTGATGGCTGTTTCCCGCGCGCCAGCGAGGAAGCGCCAGGAAACAGACAGAGAAAGACCCATCCACTCATATACACACATATATACATACACGAACATATCTACATATATATGCACAAGACATACATGAAAGGGGAAACATTACTATTATCTTCATTATCATTAATACACAGAAACAAAATATATTAAACACACATGCATACATACACACAGACTTGCACATAAAAGTCCACAAAAAAAAAACACACTCATCCAATCATTAACAAGGAAAGATTATACTCCGTGCACCGTTGCACAAACAATATGCATTTTTCCTCTATTCAGATATCTTATCAAAAGATAAAATTCGGATTCACATGTTTATCAGCAAAGTATCCTTAATTTTTGTCAAAAATACTGTTAGATACCGCATCTTTTGCATAAATACTATAACTTTTCCATACATTGAATTAATAAAAAGAATCTGAATTTGAAAAGAGGAAAGTATGAAGGTGTCTGACGTACAGTGTTCATATGAATTTATTACATGAGAAAAATTAAATTTTCACAAGTGTTTAAGGAGTGCCGGCTCCAGCAGCGGCTTGAGATGTTTATGCCGCTTAATAGGATTAGGATGGAGCATTACGATGGAAGTTGACGCTTCTATTTAACTTAAATCCGTCTCCCTCACACTCTATCCCCACTGCAAAAAATATCAGTTGTATGATTTGGCAATGAAATATTGCGATGGTTGCCTGCTTTTCCTACGTAAAATCTCTTAAACGATTCATTTTTCGTTATATATATATATATATATATATATATATATATATATATATATATATATATATATATATATATATGAGGAAGACAAGGTATATAGACAAAGAAAAAAGAGTTCCTTCAATTTCATTCTGCGTTCTTATTTGAAGAATATTACCAGAAAGACATATAACTGATCCCGATCAGAAAAGGCGTTGTCGCTTCTAAAGTCTAATAATGTTACAAAGTTAAAAGGGAACAAGAAGTATCCAAAATGACATCTATTTACACAGTTAAGTCACTGAGGACCTGCACAGACACAGGGGAAAATTCATGCAAGTAGTCTGAGAAAAGTTTCTTCAACCATCCACAACAGGGTCGTGTCGGAGGGTCTCTGATTCAACCCTCCACAGGAGGATCGTCCCTCAGAATTTCTCCAACACCCAGAAGCGAGATCGTACGCAGGTGGCGCAATAACCTTACACAAAACCCTTAGTATTCTAATCTCTTCTTTGATACTGGGATTCTTATAGTTGGATCAGGCGTGGAATACCGCAAGGGGATACTCTCGTGCCTCTGTTCTTGGATCAAGGGATTGGATATGATTAAGAAGGGGTTCAAATCTTTACAGGAGTAGTTTCATTCGACTCCGGTTTGAAAGGTCTCCACAGTATAGACGCACAGATAAAGTGTCAAAGGTTCCAGCCTGTTCCGTGCACAACTACAGGAGATCATCACCTCGCTCCTTTAAGAGGATTTGATAATACTGGTTACCAGGGGTTGAGGCTCATCCCCTGTCAGAGGTCCAGTGGGATGTCTAGGAGGAAATATTGCACCATGTATTACACTTTCTCGCAAATCTCTGACATAAAGTGTTTTTGGTGTTACACAGAGGCTAACATGCTAGGCTGAAGTGAATGAAATTTTAACTCTACTCCTCAATTCATATATATGCTTTTCTTTTCCCATCTCATTCTATTTAGATACTTACAGAATATACCTCAAAAGGAAAAAATGAAGTGCATTCGAAAAATAATATGTAGGAAATCAATTTCAAGTCCTCAGTTATATGTTGATGTGACTCTCAAAGGCCGAAAAGTTACTGGAAGAGCGAAGGACGACACAAGGAAGATAATTCTTCAGCCTTGCTACTCGAGGAAAGGAGGAGGTATCATGATGGTCAAGCCTCGTCTCCATGGCCCCTACACAGAAACTATAGGAAGTAGCGTCCAGTCGCGTACTAGTGGTCCAGGTTTGAGTGGTTTAGACAAAAAAAAAAGACCAAAATAAAATACCTGTCAAAGACCAGAGAGGGATGGATGAAGAGGTGTGATGGCAGAGGAGTTAATGAGCAGGGAGTCGTTTAATTTCACCCTCTCCATGAGAGAGGCGGAAGAAGCGCCAAAGAGAAGTTTAGGGTACATCGACTTTACTGTCTTGAAAGGTACCATCAAACTTGTTCTTTTACCTTTTGCCTGAAGAGAGGCAAGACTCAAGGTGAGTGGGTATAGGATCAGAGTGGAGACCTGAAGGGTACGAAAACCTCGAACTTCCTCCTGCTAGGGTGGACTGAGGTCTGTTATTTCCCTCAAGGGTCACACTGGGGAAGGTACCTCTGCAGCGTCGCTACAAATAAACACAAATGGATACCTCCTGCAGCACTCTACGACAAGTGTGCGGAGATATTGCCACGTCACTCGTGTTCAAGTGGAGGTGGTGGTGGTGGCGGTGGTGTGGTGTGGTTAGGATGGGTGTGGGTTTCACACTCGCTTTTGTCAGGGATTACGTATCTGAAACATAAATTACTACCATATGGCTTCGATTAAAACAACGCTACCCTCTGAAATATTTTAAAAGGAAATTATCCTTTTTCTTTTTCTTTTGGAAACGCGAATTCACTCATTTTCGTAACATGTCATCGAAACTTCCGACTACGACGCCTCTACATTCAAAGACATTACTAATCTGGAGGCGAAGAAAACCTCTTAATCATTACTTGATTCAAACTGCTTTATACATCATAGCAGAAGGTACAATGACGAAATCTTTAGTTATCGAGGATTCCTACCAAGTCACTGTTGTCTTGGGAGTTCGTCGGTTTTGACTAGGAAGGAAGAGAACGGCAGACCAGAGGTCTTGGGCTGGAGTATGTACATGTGATGATAATACGGAGTTGAGAAGCCACAAATATCATGTCATCTGCGACCTGGTTCTCAGACCAGATACTTTAATTCCCCTAACATTATATACCTCCCAAGAACATAATACAGCAAAACGGTTGTCTTCACTCTTTTAAAATTTCATGGTCGACACCCACGAAGGGCCCCTTCTCAACAACAAACGCTGATGGCGTCGCAAGGGAACGCCGCAAATTCCGCCTCTCAAAATGGACCTTGACAATGCCATCTCGCCAGATCCGCCACGAGGAGGTCCCTATTCTGTGCACCTTCGAGCGCCGAAATGCACCGAAGGAGAGGACGCAGTGCACGAAGCACCACACGGCGCTGATCGGAGTGGGAGAACCTTCCCCCCGAGGGAGTGGGAGCTATGGTTCCCCACCATCGCCCAGGTATAAAAAGTCTCGCTACTTTCATGAAGCGGGTCTCCTGGGGCCGGCTCTTGACCCTCTCGCATCTGAACCACCAACTCCTCCTCCTCCCCTCCTCGAGCTGGACTGTCTCTAACGGCAATTGTATCAAAGGGTTCCTTTGTGTCTTTCCCCTCCCGTCCTCCTCCTCCTCCGCCTTCTCCTCCTCTTCCTCTCCCAGCGCCTTGCGTTCTTACCAACTAGGACTTTCCTCCATATTTATTTTATTGGAGGGGGATTGTATATTATCCCGTGGGCAGAGAAACCAGAGGTACTCGTGCTCCAGGTAGGGACGTATATACTTAGGTTCCTCTCGTACTGGGCGGCGGGTTGGAGGTGGTGCCACACAGCTTGAGGCGTGATGGATGGAAGGAGGGCTTGTTGGCGAGCGTTCGAGGACTCCACCTACAGAATCTAGAGCCTTGACTCTTCATTTGAAGGCTATACCACGAGAGGTGAGAATAGGCGACTGGTGAGCATCCCTTCATGTATTACCACTCTTTTAAAACTGGGAATAAAAGAGGGTGTTACAAGAGGAATTTTCCCTCGATGGCTCAGTCGTCCCTACTAGACGCCATCCCGCTCAGGCGGGAAAGGGGAGCAGGTACATGTAAGAAAAAGTGGTTATGCAATCCACACAAACGTTGATCCCATGTCGCTAGCTTCGCACATTGCCTCGGGGATATCCACACTGTGATCTCACACTGTGGTCGACCGCTGGCTTCTGTCATGAGCGTGAGAGAGAGACAACACACCCCGGGATGCACACTGCCTCCATGGTGGCTTGTAAGGAGCAGACACCACGTTTTCATCACGGCTTCATCACAGGGATACGGCGGATGTGAATCATTATCATCCGCACTTCTCCTCCTGAGAGCTTCATCCTGAAGGCGAACATGTACGCTTTTTCATGCACAGAACGGGCTACGGGTACATGGCCGGGGGAATGTGAGGGCAAGCACAGAGCGTGCAGTAGGTACAATGCATCGGCATGTGAGACGGCGTCAGGTGGGCCCCACTGGACCTTCGCCAAGCTATTCCACAGTGGGAGTTTTGCAGGACCGTTTCCCAGATCGGTGCGGCCGCCCCATCTGTCGTAGCGCTACCAATGGCGATATTTCGCACAGCCGGTCTTCTCAGTGTTAATGCGATTAGTGTCCTTCTTTGCAACGCGCTTTTCTGTTAACCCTCTGACACAGTCTGTGAGGCACAGACGAAAGCTGCGAGGCTTTGAATCTCGCCCTCCTTAATCTTTCGCTTCATAATATCGCCTGCAAATATCCTTTCGAAAGCAAAGCCGGGATTTCTAATATGCATTACGCCAATTCTGTTTGACATGTGAGCATTTATGGAAATATTAACATCGTATCTAGATACGAACAAGGGAATCAAAATGAATAATGAACTCATTCAAGTACGAACAGTTTCATAACTGGGACACAGACTAAGGTTGTCTCATTCATTATTGCCAGTCACTAGTCATAAGCCACCAGTCGCCAGCAACCAGCCACCAGCCGTCAGTCACCACTCACTAATGACTGGTCGCGTGATGGTAAGGCAAACACTCAGGGTGACACCCCACAAATCATGTAGACACTTACCAGTCTGTCAAAAAGCTTTTGCTTCAAGTCTGGTACGCTACCAACATGGCGACGTTTGATCTTGGGAGGACACCGTCCCTCACACCTGTAAATCAGAATGTTTGTTAGTAAATAGCAGTCAGGTCTGATGAGTGTGTGTGTTGACCCAGAAACACATCCAAAACCATGGAGGTAATCGGTGAGAGAGAGAGAGAGAGAGAGAGAGAGAGAGAGAGAGAGAGAGAGAGAGAGAGAGAGAGAGAGAGAGAGAG
>JAYMFT010000035.1:303217-318796 GCA_038088735.1 Panulirus argus | reverse complement strand
CACACACACACACACACACACACACACACACATATATATATATATATATATATATATATATATATATATATATGAGGTCCCTACCGATGGACGTCAAAAGTTTGTTCATTTGTCGCTTATCTAATTTCTGGGTCAGTGGGCCAATCCCAACCTAATATTTTATGGGATGTTAATTTGGAAGAAGGGGCATGTAAATGGAGGGTTCATAACACCCTCCACCCCAATCTTCCATGTGGAGGTTGGGGTAACATATGTCCGTACGTCCTCTTGAGTAAAATGAGGGTTGACAATATAGTAATGAGCAGAGCCTTGATGACAATTAAGACACTTCACCACTGGGGCTAAGTGACGACCGCTGGGGATAGTAATGGCACCACTGATGAGACCACCACTGGTACCACCACCACTAAGGATCCACAGTGGGACCACTGGGAGGATATTATTCGTTACTGTATCTCAACTAGGAGCTGCTGAATAAGGGTTGCTCTGGGACGTGACAAGAGCCCTGGGATTTATTGAATTATCATATTCATCACCAGCCACACATGAGGATCGTCCAACGTACACGAATGGAGAAGGTTCATGATAGAATGTGTAATGCCGGACCCTATGTAAAGGAGATATTAGCCTTATATACGACAGGATTATTGCGTTACTTATTATAGTATCCACACTTACATATTTTCTTCGTCTTTTTTAAAGACCCCTAACCCGGACAGAACACGGGCACCTCATCTTCTATTATGTTAGTTAAAAAGGAGAGAGAGCGAAAGAGCGAGAGAAAGTGAAATCCGGCAGACCACATCCGCAGATCTACGAACACCATTAAGACTGAGTACATTAATTAATTCATTAGTTTTCTTTATAGTCCCACGATCTTCATGATACTTGAGGCGCTGCGGTGTCGAGTACAGATGTTTTTCCAACAGTGAAATGAACGTAGAAATTCAAGATGCAAAATGATACCTATTGCAGTTTCTTTGTGTCTACAGTCAACGTATGCCATTATGTACTTAAGAGGGTGTAATGTCATACCTTTAATTAAGGTAAGTAAACACAATAAAGAAACTTTAATAAAAGTCTAACTAAATCATAACCAGATCTTATTGGATTCTTTTTTGGAAACATTGCTCAAGGACGAGAGGTGATAATCAAGCAATTATCTCTTATAACCAGAGGCGACATGGCCACCAGTGCCCTCGTTATTAATGAAGCCTCACACGAGGCTGTCGTAAGTTTCCGTGCCCACTGCGGAACATTAACATACACACTGGAGCGAAGGGCTGAAGCCAGGGACATGATGCAGATTTCCACTGCGGCAGATCCGAGCCCCTGAACGGACGGAGGGAGGGAGGGTGGGAGGGAGGGAGTCGGTCGTGGTGGGCAGACGAGGAACTCTGAGGTATAGGAGGGTAAGGGCGGGCCGGCACTGGGAAGGGAGCGAACAGTTTTTGGGGAAGGGAAGGTGGGAGAGAGAGAGAGAGAGAGAGGAAGGGAGAATCCGGTGCAGGGCGCTACTTGCCGGTTATTACTCTTCCGCAGAAATGGAGTTTAATTTCCAAAGTTCCGGCGTAGGCAGAGGTGGTAGGGAGAGGAAGTAGTGTAGGAAGGGGAAGGACAGACGGAGGCCGATTAACGGATGATTTTGGAATCTCGTTTACGCACCCCTTTCCATACAACTGCTCTTGCGGCGTTTCCAAGTCTGAACTCGCGACGAGGGGATTCCAATTCATGAAAAATCGACTCTTTCTAGTCTCTCTTCCGAGCTTCCAGGTTAGATAATGCTGAATGTCACATCGAACTTCCGCCTTGTTCTCTCGTAGTCTCTCTCTAATTTAATATCGGGACTGCTAAGCATACCACAGCAAGATGATAAAAAAATGCGTTCTTAAAGGTGATCAGTCATACGCAGATAACTTATCTCTCGTGTCTGTAGTTTTGTACGCCCTCCATTCTCAAAAATGCTCACGAGATACGTTCTATATCCGCATCTTTACCTCGTTTTCGTCTGTGAAGAGTTTGAAGAATCATCTTTACTTCGCGAACTGGAAACCCAGGCAATACCATATCCACGCTAACATTCGACTCTTCCACTTCGATCCATAACATCATCACAGCCAGGAAGAACCTCAGGGAAAGATTTCCAACATTCTTCAAAATATTCCTTGGTCGGACTGTTCTCCTGCCTTCCATACACACACACAGACACACAGGAGGGATGGAAGAGGGAAGTGCGAGAGAGAAGGGCAAGATCCCAGGCACAGAAAGCCCACCAGTAGCAAGTGGACTGTAAACTCAAAACTACCACAATAAAAGCTTTATTACGGAAGGTTTATTCCCTCCACACCACCGACACCAAAACATCAGCCAGGTCTGTCTGGCGTGATCCCCCCCATTCCCCCTCCCTGCCCATCCAGGTCCATCTGGTGTGACCCTCCCGACCCAAGGTGCGTGTGGCGTGACCCTAACCCTCCCATGACCCAGTGTGTGTTTGAAGCAAGCCTACTCCTAAACTCGCATTCTTCTTCATTATTAAATGATACATTGGTTTGCACAGGTTTCCATATCTGTTTCCACACGCAATCTGCAAAGATACTTGTCCTTTGAAGGCAGCCTTGCACATCGACCTTCTCACATCCCTCTCTCGGTATCCCGTAGGCTCGTCTAATAACCTTCTTTCTCCTTTTTTCCTTCCTATTCCTGCCCATTTTACTCCCTCTCTCCTTAATCAACTGTCCTCCACGAACCCTGATTCCTTTACTCTTCTCTTTACCAAAATTTGAAGCAAAGTACAAAAGACCTCCATCCGTTCCTGGGCAACAGCTACATGTCCAAATATTTACGTACACCCCTTCAGGAAACAGTAAGTCTCAGCATGGCAGACACAGCGGCAGTGTATAGTCTACGACACGTGTGTCTTGCTGGCTCTAGCTGCTGCTGCTTGTGCTACTGGCCGATCCTAATACTTGCTTGCTGCCGGTCGAGCCGGCTGCTGCTGCTGCTGACCCCCATGCTTTTGCTGCTGGTTCTGGTGACTCTGCTGCTAGTTGTGCTGGCTACCGTTGGTCCTGATGGCTGATTGTGGTCTTGCTGCCTTCCGCTGGTCTTAAAAAAGTCTGTTGTTGGTCCGATATGTAGTACTCTTGTCTAAAATATCGCCTTATGTCTTTGCTAGTTTGTATGTAACTCTCGTTCTCGAGGGCACCCTACCAATGAAGTCATACACGTTTAATGCGAGTGTCAACCTTATCGTAATAATACAGCAAACACAAATAACAGTTATGGTATGGCTATAATCTTTCTTTATAAACTAACAGAATAAAATTGTCACATACGCAACGGGCATTCGTCTAACATACTCCACGATGCTTCTTTAACAGTGAAGTTCCACTAATGATTATTCGTTACGTTTCAGGTGCTGGCT
Source organism: Panulirus argus (assembly GCA_038088735.1). Taxonomy (NCBI): domain Eukaryota; kingdom Metazoa; phylum Arthropoda; class Malacostraca; order Decapoda; family Palinuridae; genus Panulirus; species Panulirus argus. The sequence goes on along the minus strand of JAYMFT010000035.1, from coordinate 315,372 downwards.
ACTCTAGTCGTGTCGCTGGGGCCGCTGTGCGCCGGGCTGGGGAAGGGTTACTCTTCCCCCGCCCTAGCGTCCATGGCTACGCTGTCGGCTCAGGGCCACCACTTCTCCATCAGTGAGGACCAGGGCTCGTGGATCGCCTCGCTGTCACTCCTCGGCGCCTTCTTCGGGGCAGTACCAGGCGGTATGGCGATCAGGTTCGGGAGGAAGCGGGTGCTGTGCGCTGTGGCGATACCCTTCGCCCTGTCGTGGTTGATGACTGTGGTGGCCTGGAACGTCAACATGCTGTACGTGGCAGCACTCATAGGCGGTGTCTGCTCCGCCGTCATCGCCGTCGTCACTCCCGTCTACATCAGCGAGATCGCTCACCCCGAGATCCGGGGATGCTTGTGTGCCTTAGCCAAGCTGAGCAGCAACATAGGTATGCTGCTCTCCTATCTTTTAGGCGCCTTCCTCAACTGGCGGGAGCTAGCCACCGTCACGGCGGTGGCGCCCGTCTGCCTCTTCCTCGCCGCACTCTTCATTCCTGAAACTCCAAGCTTTCTGCTGTATCGAGGCCGGGACACTGAGGCGGCTAACGCGCTGCGCTGGCTGCGCGGGTCGGAGACTGATGTAGCGCGAGAGCTAACAACTATGAAGGCCAACATCGCCACTCTGCGCCGCGAGACGGAGTCCTGCCCGCAGCGCGCAGCGCCTCGTGAGCTCGTCCGTCCGCTCTTCATCACCTGCGGCCTCATGGTCTTCCAGAAGTTCAGCGGCGCCAACGCCTTCAACTTCTATGCAGTGCCCATATTGGCTAAGACTTTCGTCGGTCTTAACCCGTATCGCGCGGCAGTCGTGGTGGCCTTCGTGCAAATCTGCGCCGGGATGGCATCCTCGGCGCTGATTGACACGGTTGGGCGTCGGCCGCTGCTGGTCTTCAGCAACATGCTCATGTCCGCGGCGCTGGCAGCCTTCGGAGGCTACATGTACCTGAAGGGCCTCGACCAGAACGAGAACATCCTCGTCCGGCAGCAGTGGAGAGACTCAGACTGGGTCCCCCTATTCTGCATTCTTGTCATCGAGATCGCCTTTGCTCTCGGTGTCTCGCCAATCAGCTGGCTCTACATTGGCGAGCTTTTCCCGCTGAAACACCGAGGCGTCGGCTCTCTGGCGGCGTCAGTGAGCTACGCCTGCTCCTTCGTCAGTGTGAAGACCTTCGTGGACCTCGAACTCTTGCTTGGTCTCTACGGAGCGTTCTGGTTGTATTCCAGTGTCGCGGCACTTGCGCTCATCTTCACGCTCATATTCGTGCCTGAGACTAAAGGTAAGAGTCTGCAAGAGATGCAGACGGTGGAACACCAGAAGGAAACACTCATATAGCAGCCAGCCCGCCCGCTAGCGCCGCTGCGACCACCCACCGTCCACTGGGAGATGCCTCCTGGACAGCGGCCCTACAGAGAAATCTTGCTGTAGGTCCTGCTGTGGGAGCCCAGAGCCCCGGACCCTCGGCGCTGCCCCCCGTCTTCCCGCTATTGGTGGTCAACCACCCAAAACGCGGCGCCCATGGGCCCGGGAGCCTCCACGGCCGCAGCCACGCTGGAGGGCGGTCCTTGCCCACAATGTGATAAAACCCACGCTAGCGTGACGCTTTTACTTTTCCAAGAGTCATCTGGGCGACTAACGTAGTGCGTGTGGAAAAGACATTTCTGAGACCATGTGCTTGAGAAAAGGACACACTCAGCAGTAAATCATGAAAAAAATAGGTTCAAAACTCTCTTTCTCTTATGTATTTTCGACCTGTCATTCTCTCTTGAAAATCTGCTTTGATATATATTGTTCACATCTTCTAGGTCTTTCTGTAACGTGTGGCAACCAATGCTTCCTGTCACTTTATGAAAACATCAGCTCAAGGAGGCGAAGCTATCTTGAGGAAGTAAGCATTTAAGTGATAAAGAGCCTTATATAAATATATACATAAATACTTATAGATAGTTACACAAGCAGGGTTAATCGAATTTCATCTTTTTACCTATAAGGAATATTCTAAGTTCCAGTCAGAATTGTTGTTCGAACTACTCAAGTGACTAAGGGTCCTTGTCGACGCCATCTCTGATCTTATTTTCTATCGCCTTCGATTAGACTTTAAATCTTTCTGGAAAAGAATTATAGAGTGAAGTGTTAGTTATTACGTTAGGGATTTTCATCACTACTGTAATTAATCCAAATAAGCTTTAAGGTTAGATCAGGTAATACATGACGAATAAACCAATCAGTTAGCTCCATTCAAAAACTAATCCATTTCTAGTTCAAAGCTAGTTCCAGACAGTGAATAATCTGTTTCCAGCTTAAAGTTAGTTTTAATATTAGAAAACCCACTGTAGCGTTGCGGCTAGTCAAGACAGTGAGCAACCTAAATCAAGTTTCTGTTCAATCTTCTTTGTAACAGTTCTAACTCAGCTTGATATTTTCAGCAGACCCTTCCATGTTGTCACAACGCAAAGGAACATATGGAAGACTGTTCTTTAACATACTTCTATGCATTTGGGATACTTTTCAGATTAGGTCATCGGTGATCACCAGATATCTTTAAGACTTGGCCCTCAGTTCTGAAATGATCTCAATGTCTTTTCTAGAATACTGCGTAATCTTGTATTTTCCAGAAGTCTTGCTGTTCTTATATTTACAATGAATTTGAAAACAGCAAAAGAGCTGGAGGTCTGGATAAACATGCGTCTTTAGATTCCTGGATAAGAGCGTGTCCTCCAGGTCTCTGTGCCGCCCTGTATCATCCAGAAATCTGGTAACCAAGTGTCTTCCAGGACTTGAATAATCATGTGTCTTATACGAATCTGGATGACCAATGTGTCTTCCAAGACTCAGGATAAATATTTGTCTCTTTGGGATTCTGGAATACCACACGTCTTCCAAACTGGAAAAATTATCCTTTTTTTTCCAGGACTTTGGACAGATGTGTATATTCCAAAATTCTGGATAACCATGTATCGCCCAGGACGCCTGATAATAATAGTTTCCCGGGATTTTGTCATCCTTGTCTATATCGCAATACCCAAAGCTATATTTGTTCTTTGGGGAAGACTTTCTCTCCAAGGAATCCTATAGTAGCCTGTGCTCTTTTGGGCATTATGATCCCGTACCCCTTAAGTTTTCTCTTGATAGCATTCAGGCTGTCTTCATTTCGGTTGGCTAAACTACTAACAAGCTCTATTTTGGGTATTCACATGCCGATGAATCGTCTGGATAGCTATTACTCTACCTGAAAACTAGTCAGCTATATACTAAGATTTTTTAACTTTGTACATTCACGTATTGACCTATTTTCAGACGTCATGGGTTAGAATACTCAGCTTTTAAAAAGCACATTTTAAAATCATGTAAATGATACTAAAATAAGAAGTGTACAAGTATGTGTCATTTCAGAATTAAGGGCTTGAGCAAGAAGAAGATATCCCAGGTGACACCACACACACACACACACACACACACACACACACACACACACACACACACACAAGCATAGGTCATAACAGACACTTATTGAGGTACAGCAATGCGGTTCGCAACACATTCTTGTAAGCAGATCTATACCCATGCTATTTCAATCCAGTGAGCTCTTTCTTGTTACCATAGAAGAATGTATCACGCAAAATCAACACATTCAACACTTTTAATGTCTAAATACCAGAGGCGATTGTGTTTAATTCGTTATACAGTGTATGTTAGCAATACTAATATATATACACAACAGCAAGGTACTGTATGACAGTATGTGCCATTAATACTCTACATGACGTTTTATACAGGTGTAAGCTTAGACTGATTACAAACTGCACAGGTAAAAATACTGAACATTATCTACTTACCATTCATTACTGCTGTCCACGACCGGGCTCAGCTTCATTAGTTAAATTAAGGATAAAGCAGAAATCACATTAATTCTCAGTATTCAAAGTTTTGTGTGGATGGGTTCCTTGACTCGCATTCTTCTCTTGGCATTTTGCCCGTATGTCGGAGGGGAACGTTTTCAAGGTAGTGGGTGTAAGCGTATATACCGTAGTGATCATCCCTTACAAAGAAAGTCATAGGCGTTTCGAGCTTCAAGGACAGTGTTCTACTGTACTGGTGTTGTATATAGCACAGTATACATAACCCCAAGGGATGGTCTCTTTTTAACTCAGCAACTCCTCCATCGTTCATAACAAGAGCATACATGCAGGGAAGCTTTGTAATTTTGATAAAGCATAGTACAATTTGTGTTTCCTCGAGGCGTAAAACCGCCCGTGTCGAGGATTCAATAGACGAAACTTTGTTTTCAGAGCGACATTTGCATGTCATCGACATTTTACAGGACGTAAGGCGGAGAATCCTCACGTTGCTGTGGGGTTCCCAAGAGTGAGTGTTTATGCTGCAGTATCGAACGGGATAGTACTGTTCATGTGTGAGGTCCTGTATATGCGTGTGCACAACTTACATATGTTTGGCGTCTTTAATGATAACTCGTTATGCGTAAGGGCGGCTTCTTCCTCCCAGTGTCATTAAACTCCTTATTGCAATCGTCATAAATTATTGCTCTCCGAACAAGGCGTAACCCAAAACTGCAGGTAATATGTGTAAGACTGTTGGCGCACAAGTCATGCCCAAGTCCTCTGGCTCCTTCCTCTTTCTGCCATGCACACACGGTGTATCATGAGTACAGATAGCTTCCTGGCCGGGGTCTGCCGGCTGCAGCACAGCCTCAGGGCTGAGCAGATCTCAAGCCGTAGTGATGCGTTATTAAGGCCCCATAAAACAGTCCTCATAATCCATGTTATAAAGAGAGTTGGATCTTCTGCCTCCCTTGCTACCAAGAACTGGGTCCTCTACCCTATTTTGTAGCATCTTTCATTTTGCATACAGAATTAAAGCTTCCATTTCAAGAACTGTAAGGAATTAAGATTTCCGTCTGCCACAACGTAAGAACTAGTATAACCTCTCTCATGCTATAGTGATTTTCCTTTATTCCATGTGGTTTAGACTTAGATCAATAACCCTCATGGTAATGAAAACCATTTCTTCTCCGAATTAAACAAAAAACCAAATTCCTCTTTTTATTGGCCATAAATAATCGGATTCCTTATATTTCACGTGTCAGCGCGTATCGGATTCTCTTGCCTTATGCTGACAGGCCCCACAGGAGCTGTCCCCTCTCTTGACCCCAGCTTCTCTCTCATGTTCTAGCCTCCCGGAGCCCAGTGCTGGGGTGTGCCCCCCTCAGCATTGAAGGACCTGTTGATATACTTCTGAGGCAGCCTCCTACTGCCTGTATCGCCAGCTGTTACTGCTAACTCTAAGCATCCCCAGCAATCGAAATATCTAGGTACTCTTAATACGTTCAGCGCTCAAAATGCAGAAGTTCACTCGACACACTGGTTCCCTCCTCTTCCATATCCTCTTGAACCGTAACAAAAGGTCTGACCCCTTAAGTATCTAGTTCGGAGAAACTCCTTAACTGGGGGACGACACGGTTTCAGAGGATGCCAGGAGGTCCTGTGTCATTAAACCTGCAAGACTTCATCCTAGGGTCAATGGGGTTCCAACACGATAAATCAAAAACTGCATCTGTAACGACCGCAACAGGATTCTTCTTTCGTCTTTACCATTTGTCATAAAACGTGTGGCTTGCAGGTGGCGTAGTGATGAGTATCTAAAAGCTGGCGATATGTGGCTGCTCCTTAAGTTTTTAGCGACGTTAACTCGACTACTGCCGTGGCTTCGACGTGAGAGAGGATCACAGAGTGCATATGGAAGGAGGATCCCTGACCACAGGATCTTGGCTGAAACCTTTTTTTTTTTTTTTCGTTTCCTCTAGAGCAGGATCAAATTTTTCATGTTCACAAATTGCTAATGTAAAGAGGGGGGCCGTTTGAGTCGCTGACTCGCTGATTCGTCAGTTCAGCAGGATGAGGCTTCGGCGTTTCATTAGAACAAGACTTCGGAGGTGAATTCGTTACCTCATGGTACTGAGCTTGTACCGTCCAAGTGAATTTCTTTTATACACAAATAATCAAAGAACAACTGGCCCAAGAGGTTGTCCAATCTTTCCGTAACTGATGATCTAAAAACTGGTCTAAAAAAAAAATGATTCCAGTCTCTTCACAGTTAACTAACCAACAATCGGCACTTCAAAGATATACAAATCTTTTCACATCTAAACAACACACCACTGGCCCCAGAAAAATAAGCCAATCTTTTCACAAAAAGAATATTGGCCCTAAAAAGCCTTGTAATCATTTATTACACAGTGTAAGATATGATCACATATCATGTTACACATATACATAAAATCTTAAAAATACATATATATAACAATACTTAAAAATGCTACAATACTCACCGTCGTAAAAATTTCTGGCTCGTGAGGAGATTCCATACATACAAGGTTATATACTCATTTAAAATTTCTGAGCACAAAACTATGCAAATTCTTGATCAAATAACGTTGTTTCCTCTAGGAGTAAAAATCATCTAAAAAGTCCACACACACACACACACACACACACACACACCTTCAACCTGCTTGGACAAGCGACCAGCGATCGACCGCAAACGAACGGCCCCCACATCTCGAGACTTCTGTAGGCATTGTCCACTCCGGGAGAGTGGTCACCGCGTATGCTGCTACTAGGTTCATCCCTCATCTCCATGCGAGTCCACCACGCCGCGCGTTGCAGACCTCCCCACGCCGCGCCCTCGCCGTGTAAACCACAAAGCACTGAACATTATCCTCATCCGGGCGAAGCCTTTCCGAGTCGCCTGACGTATGAAGGCCTCGCCTGGACATGCGTCATGAAATCATCACCACACATTCTAAGAGTCACGGCCTTCCTTTTGTACATAGAGTCACACAGTTATCACAGCGCTAACGTGTTCATCATATAGGCAGTGAGGGAGAAACGTGGGGACGTCTCAAAAAAAAAAAAAAAGACCCGCGGTCCGTGGCGGACATATCATTTATTTTGCAAAGCTGGATAAACTTTAGAGGCGACCCTGTCATAACAGTTAGGGAAATATCCTTTGGACCCACCGAGAGAGAGTTATGAACTGGGTTACTTTAGTTAGGGCCAACACTGTAGACGTGCTGGGCGAGTTGCAGTACCCAGGACTTGTTGAAAGGAATAGTAAACATAATGTGAAGAAAGGTTTGTGTTTGATTCCAACCCTCTTTCTCCCTGAGAACAACGGAGTTTAGATGATAACTTATCACAGCAACATTTACACACACACACACACACATACACTATGATGAATATCAGCAGTGAACTATGAAAATAACATCCACAAGAAACGATGTCAAAAAAAGGCATCAATCCATAATTACCGAATGCTTCAATGAAGAAACTCCCCCATGTATTCACACTAACGCTCACACAGACATCGACAATAAAATTATCAAAAGACAGCATCCAATGAATGTACTTACAGGCAACGCAATCTCTGGATCTTTTGCAGTCCAAATCGCGGGGGATATAGGTAAGCATATGGATCCATATCAGCTGAGGAAGGATGAGAGAGGTGGGTTGTAGAGCTGGGTAATGCTCCAGGAATCAGAAATAAATATATATAATTCATTCGTTCGTCTGTGTCTCAGTACATTTACACACAGTCACAAAAATAGTGCTATTAAAGTGATGAACGACGATATCACGTCGTAACAGGATGATTACTGACTCAGGCCTCGAGAAGAAATAGTGTGAGAGATGGAAGTGGAACGGCTGGAAGGGGTAAAAGAGGAATGAGGGCAGTGGAGAAAAGGTAGAACGGTGTGAAGACAGGGACGTACAAAAAGGGAACTGATTAAATGAGTTGTGAGAAAAAGCAAGGAATGAGGTGGATAAATAACATGATATAGCGAAAGAGGAGAATTGAAGGATAAGATTATATACAGAGACTAATGTAATTGCAACTCTGTCTATAAAGGTTTCAGAGGATAGAAAAAGACAGTTAGGAATCATAGCATAAATAACATATAGCTGTAGTGAAATATAAGAAATATAAAGAGATCCATCGACGAACAAGATCAAATATGAAAAATGAGTTGAAAATTTAATTAATCAAAGTATCAAAAAAGCAGGAAAAAGAAAAATGAATACAAGAGGAAAAATAAAACAACTGGAAGAATACACATCGGGTAAATAACAACAAATTTTGTTACGATAAACATAGCTAACTGTATGAGGAGCAAGAAATTAAATGATATATACACTATTAAAAATCCTGAAATAAAAACGTGGCTAAAATGAAACTGAGTGAAACGTGATAATGTCATAATCAACACAAAACTACAAAAAAAAAAAATTGAAAAAATACTAAAGTGAGACCGAATTTCGAATGATCCAGGAATGCCTTAGTTAAAAGAATGATGATACTTGAACTGAAGAAAACTGACATCTATCTAAGGAAAATGTGAAAGAACTGAGCTTAGCCGGGGTCTTGGTGGAGAATACATGGGAATGGTAGTTAACAAAACACGTGATGGGTTATGAAAAGGCTGGTTACCTGCTGAAGGACAGTAACAACAGTATCCTAAAGTCCCCGTGCCTACATACGTTGAAACACGGTAGGAAAAACAAGTTTTATTAACATGAAAGTAAAACTGGATAAAGTAAGATGACGATGATGTATAAAACTACTGTTAAAAAAAAAAAAACACAGTGTAGCTCAAGCTGGGCTCAAACTGATCCCATTCTGGGATCACGTCGGTCACTGTGGTCAGAGGGGAATATTAGGGAATCTAGCAGTTTCACGGGTGACTCCCCCCTCCCTCCCCCTTCCCCCCTGTGGCCCGGCACCAGCACCAGCCAGTCAACGGATCGAAGCCTCCTTGGCCGCTCGCCAGCCTGTATCCTGCCGCTGGTGGTGGCTGGCCAGGATGGTGTATCCTGTCGCTGGGGGGGGGGGAGGGGCTGGCTTGCTGGCTGACCAGGATCGTGTATCCTGCCGCTTGGGGGTGGCTGGCAAGGATCGTGTATCCTGCCGCTGGTGATGGCTGGACAGGCTCTAGTGTCCTGCAACTGATGGTGGCGTATCAGGACGGTGTATCCTGCCGCTGGTGACGGCTAGCCAAACTGGCGTATCCTCCCCAGCACCAACACCAACAATACCATACCATCACCACTACACCACAAGAGGTGGGTGCCCCACTCTACCAGGTAGGAGGAAGGGGGGGGGGAGGGAGTAAGCAAGCCCCGTAACGGTAGGGATGTAAACGCAATTCCAAACTTGTTCTGCCCCTTGCATTTTTATCGTGCCATTTAACCCTTTCATGACGTAATGGTAGACGAGAGAGGCAGAGAAGCCGAGAGAGAGAGAGAGAGAGAGAGAGAGAGAGAGAGAGAGAGAGAGAGAGAGAGAGAGAGAGAGAATGTTAAAGGGGGGAGGGGGGGGCGGTAGAGGGTTCAGCAAGGTGTCGTGACCTGGTTGTGACTCATCACCAACACTTCGCTGTGTAACTGATTCCCAGTCATGGCGAAATGTGCGTTGCTAGTTTCATGTATCTAAATTTCACTCATTTCTTTACGATTCTGTTCGCCATATCACGAGATCATGTGCTCTCTCTCTCTCCCTCTCCCCCCTCCTCTCTCTCTCTCTCTCTCTCTCTCTCTCTCTCTCTCTCCCTCTCTCTCTCTCTCACACACACAACGGCCATTCTGCGCCAATGGGACAGGAAATAAAAAGGACCCGCCATGTTCCACGGATTAAACTGTATACAGGGGGAGGATCGAAGCTTCTCCGAAACTGTCAAAACTCTTTTCAAATATTCCACTCCGAATGTTTGGATGCGGACGATGTTACTAAAGTCTTGGACGGGCGTGCGGGTGGGTGGGTGTGTGTGTGTGTGTGTCTGTCTGTCAGTGTATACACACAAACAAGAGTGAAAACACGGTAAATATATATTAGGTTAAGAGACGGGGTAGGGCAACACGAGCGTTAAAACTCTTTCCTCGTAACATTAACACACAAATAGTAATTACACACACACACACACACACACACACACAGATACACACAAACACACAGTCTACAGGCATGCAAGCATCAACAACAGCTGCAGGAAGGAGAATGAGCTGATCTGGGAGGAGACAAAAACATCTCTCCAGTGATGTGTGCATTGCCTGATGCCTTACACTGGTTGCATGCAGGGGTGGCGTGTACAAAGCCTTAAAACAGCCGTCAACCTCTCCCCATCTTCAGCAACTCTTAGTTCTCTAGCAATTTTTCGTTAGATTTGGTTTCTGGCTTTTTTTTATCCTGGTTCTATACATCTTGATTCTTTAACATCTTTACTAAGAACCACGGACACGTACATGGGAGTCACGGACCAGTAACTGGAAGCCAATGACTACTGACAACAAACCACGAACCACTAACAAAATAACTGCGGACCATAAACAGAATCCAAGGACCAAGCATCTAGAACAACGAACCAAGAACTGGATCCCCACAGAACCAGTACTGAAGCGACTCTAGTTCTCTAAAGTCATTAACAATTCTATATGTATTCAACACTGGCACTGAAAAGAAAATAAAGCCAAACAATTCAAAAAAGTAGATGTACACTTGGACAGGGAGCTCTCCCACACACACATCTGTTTTTTTCAGGATTTCGAAGAAATCTCATAAATCTTTCCTATGCCTGTGATGGAGAAATAGATCTTCAAACTTTTTTTTACCATACTTAAGAATTCCGGCAAATTGTAAAAGTTTCACAGCCTAATTATATATAACGTGGCCAGAGCCTAACCCGGTATTATCACCCATGATGGAGAAAGTTTTATATAGGGGGTTAGTTGGGAACTTGATGGAGTGAGGGTGAGAGATGGTTAGAGAGATGGAGAGGAGAGTAGTTCGTTTTTTTGTTCGGAGGAGTGAGCAAGTAAACGGAGATACCGGGGAGCGATTGAAGGTGGGGGCAAGACAAACTGTGGAAGGGTAAACGAATGGAAACTGCATGTATGGCGTTTACGAACTCTGCTCCTCTCCAAAACATCAGACTACAACAAGCTGGCTAAGCGCTCCTAACCTCTCTGTTTCTCTGAAAATCCACATTGACCTTAAACCTGACATTTCTCCTTCGCTGTCTCTCGAGTTCTTCTCGTGTGATTAATCTCCGCTAATCCTCCTTTCGCAAAATCCACAAAATGAGTTTCTTCTGGATCGATCTACTGAGCAGTTGACCACTTGTTTACTGCATTAAAACGAATCACACGAGACTGAGCGGAATCTTTTATCGATATAGTCATACGAAAAGGTTATTATCCAAAAAAATAACACGCACGTCTATGAATTTTCTTCTCACGAGACAAATGTATAGTGGAGCAAGTGTCTGCTTCGACGCGGAACTAATATGTATAACATCAGATGAACTCAACAGACTTCGAGGTGATGTCTGACCCTTTACTCTCTCGGCGACAATGTTGGTAAGGAACGATAACAGTAAGGGTCGGGGTGGGGGGGTAAGAGGTCTACAAAGATGAACGATCGTTAAGACTTGGAACTAAAGCGAAAGGGTAAAGATAATGAAAATATGAGCTCAAACAGACAGCGAATCAAAGAGAGTATAAGGGATGGGCGAACAACTGAGGTGGTAAATAAGACAGGGATGTGAGACTTTCAGAGGATCTCGTCCTAAAAATATCCGAGCTAAAGGACAGACGGCATGAGAGATGTGTTTAAGAGATCAATGAGAGACTTCACAATACTCGAGGATCGACGATTTCATGGGGAACTCGTTCCGAAAGGGGCCTATCCAAGCTGACCTTCCTTCAGGTTACCAACAAGTAAAACATACACACACACACACACACGGCATATACATGCTTAAACAAATAAATATAACAGGAACGACAGTTCCAGACATGTGGCTTCACGAGTATAAAACTCCCTCCCCGCACCCGTACAAGAAGGTAATAATACATACCACTTCCTCTCCCTAAAGTCGGGAGACAAAAATGGGTAAGCAATCTACCGCAGCTTACATCCTCCCAAGGAAAAGCAAGGCAATAATGTCTTACGAAAAAGAGTAAATCAAATTACGTACCACATACTTAAAAAGTATATATATATATATATATATATATATATATATATATATATATATATATATATATATATATATTTTT
>JAYMFT010000035.1:291551-303117 GCA_038088735.1 Panulirus argus | reverse complement strand
GGGAAAAACAGACAGGGAAAGTATTTACAAATTTTTGAGAAAGTGAAAAACATGTCTCTTGAAATGAGTCAGGTCATTGTTATTGGGAAAGACATGAGAAGGTAGAGAGTACCTCAAATACATACGCTACACTAGTTGATCACAGTACTTTCCTGGGTCCTTAAAACATGTACTACATGTGAAACGTTTTTCTGAAGTGTTCAGAATATGTACGAGAGTAACTTGTTCTGTAAAGAGATGACCCTTGCCAAAGAAGGATGACTGCAAACCAAATCAATAAAAAAACGTGTTTCGACAGATCTCTTATTAATGATGCCTCTTAACACTTTATCACTTGAAAATAATCAATATTTTTACGTGATTTTTTTTAATTCACGGTATTTGGCAATATCAAATAATGATCCTAAGGTAAGTGGAAAATATTTTCTTTGTTTCTTAAATATTGTCAGTTAAATCTCCAAAAGTGAGACATGCTCTGATCAGATAAGATAACCAGAATCTTACATGTATCAATATGGTCTTTTTTTTTTATTACAAATGAATAAGAAGTTTTGAAAAATGAATTTTCATACATTTTACAAATATTTACACAAGCCTCAATTCCCTTGTAAGATATGTAATGTTACAGCTTCAAATGTAATGCACTATCTTTACAAAAGAAAATGTTATATAAAAACAAATGGTCATAAGTATTTAACAAACAATATATAGAGCAAAAAGAAGTATCAACAACTAAAGGGTATTCAACTATTCTCTTTACATCAAAGCAGCAAATAATTTGATGCAGTGTTCATGCAAACATAAGTATTCAACAAGGTGTTTTGTTTGTCAATAGGAAACAATATAATACTACCATCACTTGCACAAAATTATTTGTGCATGATACACAAATTACATATGCACAAATTATATTCTTTTTTCAAGGAAAGAAGCCTTCTTGATATCTCTTTGCACACAATACCCCTTTAACTAATACAAAATCCTCCTCACTAGTGAATAATATAAATCAAAAGATAAGGAGGAATGGTTTTCTGCAGGTATTTTTCTAATCACAACTTACTATTGTAATTGTATGTTTCTTGTCAGAACTCACAATTGTATGAGTACAATTCATTAGTAATCATTTCTCAAATTTCTCAAAGTTAATTTCAGTGTGAGACTAAAACTGATAATATACCTCCACATTTTCCATGAAATTCATATCCCTCACCACTATAATCTTAATAAAAAGTATACAATAAAATATAATACTCTACGTTTTGCAGCTTCCACTCTATTCTTTAGGCATTATATTATTGCAGGAAAAATATCATTCTAAGTAAATGAAAGGTAAATCAAGAAAAATTAATTAATAGAAACAATAGAAACAATGTTGCAAAAATAATGTCATCAGTCTCTAAATGTAAAGCAATTGCTAATGCCAAACTCAGTGTCTTGAGGATCTTTACATAATAAGTATATTATACACATATGTTGCACGTACTAAGAATAACTGTGTACCTCATACACAGCAGGTGCCACTAAAAATATTTTTTGAGGAATTATAGATGTGTAGCTAGTCTAAGAACACCCTCATGAGGATACCGGTATTCTACAGTGTGCCAAATAATAATTGCAACTCAAAACTAATTCCTTCTGATTATCATGAAAACTCGTTTTCTTATTACATGCAATACGAGAAATCAACACAAGAAAACACAGAAAAAGATACTTAAATGAGTACTTACACTGTAACTCCCATGTTTATTTATATTTTGGTAACAGCCAAAGTAAGGTTTCTCTTGTTCTGCAAAAGATATCGTTTAAAAAAAACATTTCATGTAATAAAGATTATATCAACAATAAACTTCTTTCACTTTCACAGTTTTATATCACTTACGTACATTGTCATAATATTTATATACCTCTACAATTGGACTTGATTTATATAAAACAATGGTACTACATATCATGCTTATCGCACATCTACAGATGGTTGGGATGCACTTCAACCAATAATCATTACTGAGACCTTTTTGCCTTTTTCATGAGACTAACACCAAAAATGAGTTCTCTATACCTCTACGTATGTCTTTTATTTAACTGTTATATTATCCGTATGAGTGTTTCTGACAACTATGATCGTGTGGAATGATTAATGTTACCAGCCCCGAGAATTGATAACTAAATTCTTGTTTGAAGTGCGACTCTTATTACTGTTTCGAAATTAATGCCATCTACTGAGCACCAATAGTACTAGCAGAGACCCGCCGCTCCTCTCCTGACATCTGTTGAGCGTCGCAAGAACTACTTGCCACCCAGTGCTTACCACCTCAGTGTTAGCAATTACGTCTCCTCTCACACTATTATTATTTTCTGCCTTAAAAGGCAGAACAACGTAATCTTTTAAAGTTATGAACTAATCTCAGAGCTTTATAAGACTTCTCCTTAATTTCTGACAGATATTTGAAAGGAATGTTAGAGATAAGAGCCAATATGAGTTGAGATTTCATTAGTTAATCATTGGCAATACTGTCAGTCGCTCACTGCGCCGGCCCACTCCACCCGCTGATGGGAAAAGCAGGTTGCCGTTCTTTTTATCTTGTTTTCTGTTTTGGAAGCGTTTTGTGATGTTCTATCGGTTGGAAACTGCACTTCCAGTGAACTGTGATGTTGTAGTACCATGCGCGATGCGGTGTAAGCCGTAGAAATGTTGTACAGTGTGTAATAAGAGGGGTATCTTGTGAGCTACGGGCCCTCCCCTCGGCCACATTGTGTACCATTGATCGCGGCTGCAGTAGTGTCCCCTCGGCCAGTGCGAGCGGCGACAGTGACAGTGTAGTGAGGCAGTGATGACAGTGTGTTGTGCTTGGCAGTGATGATTATGGTGGCATGTCTCGCGACGTGTACGGCGGAGGTGGTGGTGGAGGCGGGGTGCCGAGCAGCAGGTCGCCCCGACCCCAGCGTCGTGACCTGAGCTCCGACCCTTACTACCTGGACCAGGGCGGTCACCACCGCGCCCACAGCCCCCAGCCGTCAGCAGCCGCGCGCCGCAGCCGCTCCGCCACCCGCGCCGCGTCCCCGACCCTGGCGCTGGACCACGGCGGGCCATACATGGACCCCCACGCCACCATGGAAGCGGACCGCCGCAGCGGATCAGCACCAGGTACCCATCACCGCAGCCGCAGCCAAAGCCGCAGTAACGTAGGCCGCAACTACCACTCTCTGGACCGCGAGGCGCACGACCGCGAGTTTATGCCAATCCGCGACCCCCGAGACCGCAGCATGGAGCGAGGGGGCGCCATGGACATCCACGGGGTACAGGGGGGACACATGGCCCGCCGGGACCGATCGCTGGACCGCGGGCCCATGCTCGAGGACGACCTGTACCGCGACCACCACTCCATGGGCAGGTCGAGGGCCAGCCCCAACACGGACCTGAGCGGCAGGCACGGGGGAGCCAGCCTGGGGGGCATGGGAAGGGACGGTTATTTCACCGAGCTCCAGATGCACAACTCAGACTTACAGAAGGAACTCGGGAACTTAAAAAAGGAACTGGAATTAACCAACCAAAAGTTAGGCTCGTCGATGCACTCTATCAAGACCTTCTGGTCCCCGGAGCTCAAGAAGGAGCGCGCTCTACGGAAGGAGGAGAGCGCCAAGTACTCTCTTATCAACGACCAACTCAAGCTCCTCAACTCTGAGAACCAGGTAGGTATGTAGGTTGAGAGGCTGACTCCTTCTCCATCCTCGTTAAACCCACGATAAACTTGATGCTGTGCATTGATCCACACTTGACTAAGGGACCTGTAGGGAAACAACCACGGAATACCTCGACTTGTTGGACCACGAGCTCGTGGCCTCATCAGACACGAGGATGGGACATTTGTACCAACAGGAACATAAATATGGACACAGATTTGTACAAGAAACATAATTATGGGATACAAGAACCTGTAGACACAAGTATGGGACATAAGGACTTGTAAAAAGACAAATTTAGAACATAAGGACCAATGGAAAGAGAAGGATGGTTTCCTGGGACTTGTCGAAACATTAGGACGAGACACCAAGACCTATAGAAACAAGCATAAGCCATTAGGACCTATAGAAACTCAAATATGGGTCACTAGGACCTTTAGCAACTCAACTATGGGACAAGAGGACCTACAGAAACACCATTTTGAAATTCTTCCTGACCTATAGAAATAATCATGGAGCACTTTTGACCTAGAGACACTTAATCACTGAGCACAGGTACTAAATTTGTCAAATCATCATTGTTTGCTTTCAGCTTTAGAAATCAACTAGCATGTCGCTTGACCTCAGTACAAGCAGCTTGACACATACGAAACAAAAGAATGCTTAATACTCAGTTTTGCTTGGCGTCACTCATCATAAACAAAATCAGCTCCAAATAAGTTTATGAGTTAAGTATAACATCATTAAATGAGATTATGAGGAAATAACAGCAATAAGTAAGGTAAGGACGCTAACTTTTTTTAAGCAATAGCATCTGTAAATGAGTTTGAAAGAAAATAGGTGCAATTAAATAATGAAGCTAGCGTACATGGAAATAGGTCTAGTAAATGAGTTAGTGACAAAATAGCCGCAATTGATGAGGTGACTAAGCTAGCTTATGGAAACAGATCCAGTAAATGAGTTAATGAGACTAGCCTGAACGGTCATTGCTCTAATAAATCTTCTAATAAGGTAAGCGTATATGGAGGTAGCCCCATTAATTAGGATAGCCTATATGGGAAAAAGCACCAGTAAATGAGCAAACGGGGCTAACTTATAAAGAAAGACCTGCAGTTATCGTGTTACTGAAGCAAGCTTTGAGGGAAAATAGCCCATATGTATAGCTTAACTATGATAGCCTATCAATAAACATGTTAATGACAAATTCAAAAGGAAGTACAACATTAAATGAACAAATGACATTATCAAATAAGGAATTACCTTCAGTGGAATGATAAGCTAGTCTGTAGGGATATAATCCCAAGTAATGTGTATAATGACGCCTACCTGAAAGCCATATTAAGCAGATTAGCTTCAAAATCAAAGGAACTTGTAGATGGGAATTAGTCAACAGATCCAAGATGGGGTGACGTAGGTCCGTTTATGGCAAGACCCTTGATCTAGTTGCTTTCCATTATAACAGCAAAGGTGATGAGGATGAGGCATCGGATGAAAGGTGGGATTACCCAGTCTGTCCCGTCTCTTGTCTGGACTAGGATGCTTCATGGGAAAAAAAAAACAAAAAAAAAACGGCTGCATCAAGGAAAACGATATCTTCCAAGTACGAGAAAAATAAATACATAAAAAAATCCAATTGAGCTGATTTAAGGAAAATAGAATCTGACGAGAATGGCACAAGGAAAAAAAAATGATTAAGCTAATTCTATAAATACTAGGCGTTGGTTTGTTGCTTATTTGAAATTTGGGCCATATAGGCCGTCAACTTCAAGTTATATTATAACCACCAATCGAAGAAACATGAACGCATTCTTCGGGTGTTTAAAGGTAATTCCAAGACCATTCATGCTATGCATGCTCTTACTGCATATGTATGCAGGGTCTGGGAGAGAAAGCATCTACTCTGGTGCTTTTAAATATATCTGGGCCCCTTATTTCCCCCCCCCCCCACAACTCCTCTACGGAACGATCCCCCTCTCGCACTCCTTAATCATGTACACTTTTATTTTTTATACCCTTACAAGATTCATCAATCAGTTTTCTCTGAATTAATCTCTCCATATACTCAGTCGTAGCCTCCAAGTAACTCGTATACTTCCTTGAACCTGAGCCTCACCCGTCTTCCTCCTATCTTAGGCCCTACATATATATATATATATATATATATATATATATATATATATATATATATATATATATATAATATATATATATATATATATATATATGGACATTTACTAGGCTGCTGGTACGAGATACTTAATAAAAAAATATGAGCTGCTACACCATTGTTTTCTATGAATAGACTATTATAGAGAAACCACAAAGACCCCATGAAATCTATTAATAAGAACGAATAGCATACTGATACAGAAAACGGGATGCCTATTTTTATCCCAAGATTATTACAGAGTAATTATACGAGGGCGTACCTTAGTGGGGAAATAACGTTTCGCATAGGACGAGTAATTTTTTTCTCGTTAGTCCCAAATTCTTCCTCTACTTAGACAAGAATAATCTTACTGTTTCTTGAAAAATTTCGATTTATCGTTAGTTACGACTCGTTGGAATATAAGTGGGAAATACGTTGAAACGTCTTAAAATTTGGAACGTAGCCTTCAACATAAAAAAAAAACAAAACAAGAATATTGAACAAAAGATATAATTACAAAGAAGAGTAATACTATCCTGTACTTTTGTAAACTGGGTGAGCTATTATATATATATATGCTGGGAATGTCGATAATTATGAGGCAATTGTAATTAGAGGGTAGAGTATATGAAATTACCATGTGCAATTTCTTTTTATTCTGTAATCATAAAACTGAATGATGAACTGGTTGCCTGATAAGGATTCACTATTATCTGTTTTTTTCAGCTTGGATTGTACAACTCATTACCCCAGTTATCTAACTAGAATACCGAGTGTTGTTGCAGTGTTGCAAACTTTCTGAAAGATAACTAGGAACCAGCAAATATGACACTTCCTTAGTAATCATCACTTGCCCTGTGATTAACATATAGGCTAGATAGATAGGTAGTAAAAATTAAATGTATTAATGCCTAACACATGGGAATATGATAAAAAGAAATGGCAAAAGCAAAAGATAAGAAAGTACTTTTTAGCTCTGCAAAGTCAATAACTACTTATAAGTTTTTTTTTTTCGTTTGTCTATAAATGTTGTCAGGTAATTACTAATAGAATCTACAGATTTATATGATCTGTTTATGGAGGGAATAAAGACCTAAATCTGAAGGCCATTTATGGTCTGACGGTTCGCTGAATTTATTGTTGTTTACTTTCGTCTGGCGATTGGGGCTTGGAGTGGTCGTTGGCCTGTTGCTGTTGCAAAAAATGCGCCACAAAAACCTGCCCAAATTGGCCAACTGTCTGTCACTAACCGCTGTGAATGGTCATGAGTTATCAAGAAATCATTCTGACTTTTTAGGTCGATTATTTGGGCTTTGGCTTTATAGATTGCCTAGGTCATTGAGGTCGTCAGCGTCATGTTATCAATCATCAATCAAAAGTCCTGAACACCCACATCAGGTGTTCATGATATTCAAAGACCATACTCGCTTTCTGCCCATAATCCCGAGTCTGACTGTGGCATACTGATCAGTTTTCAGCTGATGGGTGTAACAAGATCCAAGCTTGTATGAAGAACAATGAATGATTTGTTTGTTCAGCATAAAAGTATGATGACTGAGCGCCACCTGATCATGATGATTGCCAGATACATACCTGCTTGCTTTTGCCATTTGATTAACTAGTACATTACTATTCGAACACAGAAATACTAATTGTAGCTATAAATGGCTATTAATCTAGATGTCAAGTGAATAACAATTACCGTGCTAAGTTATTTATTTCCCAGCTGCTTTATGGATGGAACCTGTCGCTGGACAACCAAAAAAGTCATGTAGTTATTGTAAGCAAAACCTCAAATTGTACCTTTGATCACATTCAGGCCTTCATATTTAGAACTACTACGTATTTTTTCTTATCTATTACTCCCGGTAGATTATAGCGTGATTAGACGCCGTTTCATTACTCTTTAATCCAGTTACCAGCAGTAGCTTTTAATTTGTGAACCAGCCTTCATGAAGGGTATTAATACGCCTGTATAGAATACAGCAGGTTAATTACAGTACAGATATGTTAGTTTCCTCTATTTTACCCTCAAGGACTAGGTTATTTACCTCATGCCATATTCATAAGCCCTTGTTGTACTTCACGCCATGTTCTTGCTCCCTTGAATGTGATACAGTAAAACTGTACATATTTAATTGTTCAGTTGGTGAAAATTCATCCTATAATGCTAACGCTAGTTGTCGCGAAAACCAAAATGATAACTAATACAATGATAAAGGTAGCAATGTTGATAATAATGATTTGTGACTTTTTTTTTGAGTGTGTGCTTACATCCATTGTTTTTGAAGGCAGTGTTATGTGGCGTACTGTATCTTATCGTGTAAAAAGCTGAATTTATGCTTCAACAGTAGTTCTTATGTTGTCATCACAGATGCACAGACAAGGATTGCTCGGGTGGGGACACCACCTTCAGATATTAAGGATTCAGCCCGCAATTCCCCCTTTTCATCAAGGGGTTCCTGAATCGGGTTATTTGTAAAAGGATTGTGCCCGATTAAGGATTCGCTAGGTGATCAAAGTCTGGGTTCATGGAGCCAAGAGCGAAATCTAGAAATTTCTATCGTTGGGAATAAAAAAGACAGACGTGCTCCAAATGCTGAACATGAGAGGAATGATTTAGTGACCATTTTTGGCACTTTTGTCGAGAGGTATCTGATTGTTCAACAACACACCAAGTCAAAAACACATTCAAAACCGTATCTCATTCTGGATTTGCTGTGGAAGCCCGCTAAGTCCCGTCCACTTATCGACATGCCACCTGGTGAGCCACCGTACAACCGATGGATGTTTCCGTGAAATTCAGTTCCAATATTCACCAGGTACGACTAATCTTACCCTCGCTAGCTCTGGTTTGACTATCTTGTTATAAAGTACTTGTAACATAAATTTGTATCTAGGAGTGCTCAGGAAAGAACTAGCAGATGAATTGGATGGAAGGAGGGGAATACAAAGAGGTATAATATCGATTGTCGATCATTGATATGTATCAAAATTTTTATAAGGTAATAACAACTGTAAACTACAAGATCAAGCTAAGCTACGCAACGTTTACCATTAGTAGATTCTGGGCTACAGGTACCATTTGTACTGGCTAGGCTGCGGGTACATTTAGTAGGGAGGCAAGTTTGTATGAAAATGATTATGTAGTCAAGCATGAAGGCCGAGATACTGGACACGTTAGAACTTAAATTGCAAGAAAATTAACCAGTTTCGAGATGTCTAAAAAAACCATGCAATAAATGGCATACCCTTTATGTTGATGGTAAGGTAACCGTACTTTTGAGATTACATCAATTTCCGACTTCAAATAAATGAGTGTGATGCTTTATGAAAAATAAATGTAGACTAATCAGTTAATCGACCTTGTAATGTCTGATGTTATATAATAATTAGCCGCTAAGATATGACAAAGACCCTCAATGAACTCTTGATACCCTCTTGCGCCCACTGCACACGGCATAAGCATTGTCTGCTCTGTAAACAAGGTGCTGGGACCAGCAAGCCTAAGTATAAATGGAACACAAGGAGTCTTTCATAAGAGAAGCCATTTTGGTATCTTTTAGCATCAGAAACAGCTCATCGACGCGATCACAGGGCCCTATGATACCCACTCGTGCAATGGCTAACCCAGTTACACGTTTGTCGCGCTATTATTTTGAATATTAATACACCGGATGGTGGTGGTATTAAAAAAAACCCTGGTCGTGAAATATATAATGCTATTTTAGAGTTCTGGCGACTCGCGACGAGGTATGTTTTGTATATTTCTTGTAGCCTATTGTTATTTTATTTTATTATAGGCAATGACATAATGGTTACTTTATAATATACAAATCATGAGATTCGCTTTGTATACAACTTTTCGTAAATATTCCACTTCAGTGATATCGATACTCCATGTATTAAATGCTTTGTAGAGCTTAAACATAGTCGTGAATGAAATTATACCTCTACGTAGTCAAACATGAATAATAATCCAAGTCCTTAAGTCAGTAAACTCATAGGGTCAGACAGTGTAACATATTTGGGTGCTACTATAGTGTGCGGTCTACCACGGTATCAAACACTATAGCATGCGGTCTACCTCATTTACTACCTAACCTAACCTAACCTAACCTAGGTACCTAACCTGGTTAGGTTAAGTTAGGTTAGGTAGTAAATGAGGTAGACCGCATGCTATAGTGTTTGATAACGTGGTAGACCGCATACTATAGTAGCACCCATATTTGTTTCGTCTCAATTTTGTCGGCATAACCATTTATCATAATGCTTTTGTTATTGTTACATAATTTAGTGTTATTGTTTGTAGTTGTAATTAATCACTTACAGAACGTGGTTATATTACTCACAAATGCTCGTGTTTAGTTAATCTGGTCTCTAGTCGTATGACGTGAAGAGCCGACATCAGCTTGAAACGGGTTCGCGGGTCCGGTAATGTGATACAGGCCGTAATGGGGATCATACGCCGCCTGGCTAAAACCCTTTTAAAAGCATCACACATTAAAACTGCTGCGAATAACATCACTTCACACTCCTCACCTGTGGTGCCGCAAAACGAAGAAATTATACGTTAGCCAGATTATCAAACTGTTCACCTTGGATCACTGAGAAGAGAAAAAAACACGCGAAGTTGGACAACCAATGGCGTGTCAAATCAGCTGATGGAGGAGGCGACACCCTCTGGCGGCTTGGCGGGAAATGCTTGCCTCTGGACGCGCTGCATCGCCGCTGCCCGATCTCCAAAAGGTCAGATAAAATCGGAGTTATGTCGCACTGGAGACTGAAATCACTGTCGTCTACCTTTGTCTCAGACTCGTGGGCAAGCAGAGAGTTCCATACTACTTGTATTTTTGACATATCAGGGTAATTATCATGAAAATAAGGACTGAAGTGATAGTGGACTCACGACTTATTGCAATTGATTGTTTTGTGTTTTGAACGGTATCTTTACCGGTTTTCTGGTTGTATTCTTTCGGCTGTAAGATGAATAATACATTTCCATACATTTAAAGTATAGAACATATATTATTTATTAACACCAATAGAGGTGGAGAAATGGTAAGTACCTACTAAATGCATTCATTTTGAGAAATGGCATGTTATTACAACAGTGGATTTGATGTTTCCAGTTATTTGAATTTGGTTATGGTTTGTAATATAGATATGGAGTAACTTATGAGCAGCTGGTATGTAACATTCTGTATACATAATTTGTTTCTTGTGTTATTTTAAAAGAATATAAATTTTACCAACAGCCAACCTTAAGTTAGAAATCTGAAAAACATGTTTTTGCTTGAATTACAACTGAACCTTTCATGATGTTTTCTCCTATATGATAATGATCCTTGGCTTTAGGAAGAATTCAAGCATAGTCATTAATGATGTCTTCTATGTAACAACCTAGGGCTTTGAAACGTAGTATGTTTTTTCTTGCCTGGGTAGCCTAGCTTGTCTTTAATGATGTCTTCTTTGTGACGACCTTGGACTTTGAAACTTAATCTAACCTATCTTGTGTATGACGACCCAGAACTTTAAAATGTTGTGTAGTCAAGTCGAAATCTAAGTCTTTTCGTCCGTCATGATCTAGGGCTGTAAAATATACAGTAAGCTTATTTTTAAATGATCTTTTTATTAGGTTTTTGTCGTATATTCCAATGACTGTAGGCTTCAAAGGTAGCCATGATATATATATATATATATATATATATATATATATATATATATATGACGGAA
>JAYMFT010000035.1:280747-291451 GCA_038088735.1 Panulirus argus | reverse complement strand
ATATATACATATGTGTGTGTGTGTTCTTGGCTTCTAAAACTCTTTATATATAAACGCCTTTTCTTAAAACTACAAGCCTAATATTCTCCAGCTTTGTCGTGTACGTTCAGCGACCAAGTTGCTTTTAACACAAATGTTAATGTTTTCGTTTATAATTCCGAAAGCTGTGTACCCTTTTTCTTTCCGCCTAACTTCATGAAAATTACTCAAAATATTCATTTGTATTCAAGGGACAAACTTTAGTTGGGAAGTTGATAGCGAGTTCTGGTGCCATTTGGTTATTTGAGAAGAGACAAAGCAAGCCGTATTAGCTAAGAAGAAACTATTGGGAAACCTTATGGCAATACCAGTGGCACATGTGAGGGTGTGTTTGAATATTTTATTTATCGTTTCGAAGTGTATATACCGGAGGGGTTTCAAAGGCCCATCACTCCTGGCCTTGGATGGGAGTGGGACCTTAGAAAGGTTTTATCCTTTGGCTCACTGATTTCCAGACCTTATTGTTGTATACGTAGTAGTGGAAGCCTCATCAATCATTGTATTATTGCTGCTTTAGTTCCTGTGCTGCTTGTGGGATATTATGTCCAACTGGTATTTTGGGATAATCTCTTTGTGAGTAATGTATTACTGCCCAGTGGGCCGAGTTGTACTTCCCCGCTGGTCCATGTATAAGTTTCGTAATTACTGTAGCTTTTAATAAAGATATATTCTTAAGGACAATTTGTAAGTGATTGTAAAAGTGTTGTTATTGATAAATATTTGTGGGTTATAGCCATCGTATTGTAAACTTATAAGACCGAACGTGGTTCGAGGAAGAGATGAGAGAGAAAAATAAGACCAATATGGACTGGTCATGACTGTACGGCCAGAGAAAGATCGAAAGATATCTCATGGAGGGAAAAGTCCGTCGAGAGCTTTCCACGATTGGGATTGCTGGCCTTCAGGTATCAGGACGTCGGGTTCGGGTTACGAGAACCCCCTGACGAGAAGGGGGTGTGGGGGCCACCACTCGCGGGGCAAACCGTTCTCTGTAAACACAGGAATGGCCAAATAATTTTTTAAGGGCATGACGTTGTGCAAACACCCACGCCTGTATCACATGTTCCATATTGTCTTTTGTCAGGGGGTGGCCACGCCACGAGACGAGGCATTGTTTACATAGACCTGCGACCGGATCCTGTTCTTGTTCCATAGGGGAATGATTTATTGAGGTTTCGTTCCACTTTGGGTGGGCTGGCTTCGACGCGGGTACTTTAGTCATTTTGTTCCAGCCTGATACGTTTGCTGTTATTACTGAGTCATTACAACGTTATGGGTTACGTGGCCTAACCTAAGCTAGTTACCCAGGTCATCGACCAGCCCCGATGGGTGGACTGCCGACCGACTGCCGCGGCCACAACTCGAACCCACGCTGGCTCGACCCCGAGCGGCCCGTGCATGCATCAGTAAGGTTAACCTCTTTAGTATTGGAGGTCCACTTGGATGATAGTAATTAACTGTTTGTAAAGCTCTCAAAAAGAATTTGATGATCCTTAAAGGGAGACTCCAGCATAATACCGGACCACTGCACTTAATCGCGATCGCCAGACTTAAAAAGATATTTCACTAAATAATGATGATGGTGATAATGATAATAATGATAATAATAATAATTATAATGATATTAATGGTAATGAAAGATCAAGTTATTATTCACTAGTCGAGTGGTTAGTTCCTAGAGTCTTCACTAGAACTAGATGGGGCCTTAGACAACCCCCTCCGGTACACCCTCTCCCTGTAGTACTGACTGGCCCCCTCATCCCTAAACCTCTCCACTTTACACTTTACCCTCGTCGCACCTAATGTAAGTTGGTTTGTAAAATAAGTAAAGTACTTTAGCGAAGTAAGTTGGTTAGTATAGCAAGTTGGTTAGTGAATTAAGCTTGTGAAGTAAGTTGGTTAGTGAACTGTTAGTTAGTGAAGTACATTGGTTAGTTAGGTGTATATAATTTATGAATGTGTGTGTGTGTGTGTGTGTGTGTGTGTGTGTGTGTATATATATATATATATATATAGACCCTGTGAGGTTGTTGTGGTAAGGTTATTATTGCTGCACGGTAGAGAGAATTTATTTGATTATATGCTAGGCGTATATTATGTAGTGTATCGCGTACTCTCTCTCTCTCTCTCTCTCTCTCTCTCTCTCTCTCTCTCTCTCTCTCTCTCTCTCTCTCTCTCCCCTTTTATCTGTCTGTCTGTCCGTCTGTCCGTCTCTCTCACGCGGCGAGTGCTTTGCTTGAGCCCTGTCTCATGGCAAAATCTCAACGTAGGTACGTAGGTATAATTCTCTCTCTCTCTCTCTCTCTCTCTCTCTCTCTCTCTCTCTCTCTCTCTCTCTCTCTCCCTGCGTATAGATATATATATACCACTCTAACTGTCGTTCTATTTCCAGGAGCTGGAGTTGAGAATAGAGACCCAAAAACAAACCCTGGCAGCGAGAGACGAGAGTATAAAAAAGTTACTGGAAATGTTGCAGCAGAAAGGCATAGGTAAGTTCCCCCCTTTTCCAAAAGACCCCCATCGCCATCGGAGGATGTTCCAATACTCTCTCTCCCTCTCGGTGTAATTTTCATTACAGCACGATCATTCTTGTTCTCTTGAAAAAAAAAAAAAAAAAAAAGGAATCATCATTCTTTACACTTGAGATTGGTATATATATGTGTGCGTAGTGAATGCAGAAGTGTAATTCATTTCTGGTATAGACCATCTAGGATTAACACAATTAATTTGATAAATTTTTTAGTTCATACAAGAATATATTCAAAATCTTCTATTATTATTTGTTTCACTAATTGTTAACTACACAGACAAATCTTTCATTTTACAGTATAAAAAGAAAATCTTTAATTTGACAGCTTAACATAGAGATATAATTCAGACTCAACTTGTTTTAAGAAATATCAAATAAAACAGTTCTTGCAGTAGAAGTTAAACTCTCCTCTATTTAATTGGCTGATATGAAATAATTCAGTAGTTATTTTATATAGACTAAAAAGATTAATTCTTACCAACCAGGGAGTTAAGCAACTCAACGACTGTTATAATGAAACTATACAGCCTAAAACACTTTCAAGAAATTAAACAGCCTAGCTTTTATCTTGCAGAAACTACACACTCCACCATTTTGCCCGAAGAAATAAGTAACCCAGCATTTTACTTAGGATTCATTGCAACACTAGTTCTTAAAAAAAAAACTGAACAACCTAGATTCTTACTCACATGAATCCAGGATAAAGGAGATTTGCCTTAAAGTAAACAAAAACCCCAGACCCACACTTCCAACGTGCCCAGCTGGAGCCTCCAGCCCCACACTTCCATGTTCTGAGCTGGACCCCCAACCCAAACATCCACATCCCCGGCTGGACTCCAGCACCCCCACCCCCCCGCCTCACTTCCATGCACCTAATTCAGGAAGACGTCGACCATCCAACACTTGCTAACAGCAGTTATCCCAGCGCCTATGTGTGGAAAGCCAACACCGCAGCACTCTCGTAGGTCAATACAACCACAGAGCGCTTCTCTCCAGAGTGACAGAAAACTCATCACATGCTGATTAAAATATAACATTTACCAGACCAAACCATTAAACACATCAATAGAAATAGCCTAACAACGCAACACCCAGTTACTCTTTGAGAAAAATAATATAACACAAGGTACACTACATAGCCAAAGACTCATTTAAAAAAATACACTTTTTTTTTTTTGAATGTGTAATCCATTAGTATTTTGAGAGATATAAAAACCGTTCATTTTCATTGCCTTAATTGAAAGTTAGTTTACCTTTCCTTTCATGGGTTTATTTATTAGTTGAATCTATCGATATTTTTATTTGGATGAATAAGGTTAACGAATTAGGATACAAGAATTAACTATGTAAGTGTTACCAAATTCCGCTTTTTAAGTGGATGCAACGCGGGTGAAGAATCATCTTTGGTAACGCAGTATAAGAATCACTGAACGAAAAGATATCCAGTGTCATCAAGGAGCCTTTCACTCCAAAGGAATCCATCCTTTCCCAGCTCCTGCCTGGAGCGCAGAAGCCTCCGAGCACAGTGGCACGACCCGTGAGCGATGTGGTACGACCCCTGGTATGCTATCGTGGCCCTTGACCCGACCCTTAAAGGGGTCAAGTCTAAGGGCCGGTCCATCACACTCATGGGCCGTACCAGTCGTCCTCAGGGAGTCTCGAACCGACGTACCTAAGGGATTAAGCACCATAGCAACAGTAACAGAGCCCCGCCAGACCAAAGTCAAAAATCAGGGTAAAGATAAATGAAACAAGTGCCATTCCGGACGTGTTTGAGAGCGTCGTGACCCCCGGATAGAGACCGGAGTCAGGTTAAGTGAGCTAGGGTAAGGTAGGAGCGGGAGGAAGGAGGCACGCATGCTCATGTGGGGTTCTTAGCACCAACGACTACGTGCAAAGCCCACTCCGTGAGTACCGTCTCGTATGCGCTCCGTAGATCCTAGATTGACGCTGAGGAAATCCCGAAGAGGAGTTTTTAATAAAGTGAAAAAAAAAATCAATGTCTTCGTAAGTCATTCAAACAGATATGATGAGGGTGTGTGGGTACGTCACCGGACTCCTCTTGCAAGTGATCACACTGCGAGTAGAAGACACTTTCGGCGAGCACAGACACCTTGAGGAATTTCTCACTTGGAATACAGCCTCAGAACTAATACGTTGATAGAAGATATATACAGATAAATAAGGGGTAAGAAGTGATACATCTGCAAGAATTTTGTGCCACATGCAAGCGAGACTATCCAGGAATCATCTTGCATCTGCATCGCGGTCCTGGTTTATGTATGTACTTGCCACTACTCAGAGTCGGTTCAGGGATTAAATTGGCGAACGGCAACAGCACTTTAGAGGCGGCTTCAAGTTACCTGTGTCGGGCTAAGCTCTGTTTCACCCGATACTCTGAGTTGCCGGTTGGGATTGAATTTACGAAACGCGATCCCTCTGCTCCTTTCCGAAATTTTGAACTTCAGGTCTTCGTTTCGGACCCAACTGAACCAGCTGCTTAAGCTGGCCACTTCCCCCGGCGTGCCCATTCAGACACGGCGCTCTTAATGGTCGTTAGCCAGAAGAGTCTTAATCCCTGGAAGGGGTAGTGGTTGCTAGCCAGTTGCGGCACCTTAGCCTAAGAAGGACTGCAGCGGCGTTTGTCATTGGCGGGATTCCTCGATGACGTTGGTTCGTTCCTATTGGCGGAGCGGGGTCAAGTGTTGGCATCACGAGGTTCAGTAACTACCACTTCGCTATTGCACGGGCATGACGAGCTAACAAAAGAGGTTTTATCTTTTTTTTTTTATCGTTTATGAAAACCCATTAGTAATTGGTTATCGATTGATATACAAATAGATGTCACGCCCTACAATAAATGTTGCGCCTGAGTGGGTGGAAAGAATAATTGCACCTACAACGTCAACATGAATTACGTATCACGCCGCAGAGAATGGAGCTGCTAATTGGCAGTAGAATGTGAATACGGATTTTTTTTATTTTTTGAATTTTACGTTTACTCTAAAGTCAATAGCATTAATGAGAATTTTAGACAAAAAAATCAGTTAACGGGAACTGCTTCGTGATATCAATGTAGTACAGGTATTGATTCAACGTTCATGGACTTGTAAAGCAAATTTTTGTCTTAACTCTTTTCCTCATGGAAGACCTTAATGCTATATTGCATATGATTCTCGTAACAGACAGGGCATTACAGACTAAAGCCACTGACTGACGTCAAAACAAGATTTGAACTTCAGTTCTACAGACGTTCCTCCTTCACCTCCCGCCCATGGGAGCAAGGCTGAGAATGACAAGGCCGGAGACTCCGGAGGTTTCATCCTTCCAACCTCACAGAACAACAGACCCTCAGGCACCATACACCAACAGACACCACTCTTTAGGTTCTTTGCATCAGAGACCCCACGTTCTCAGGCCCCTCACACCACACACCACGTCTTTGGTCTTCTTACACAACAGACACGACACTCCTCGGTCCCTTACACCACACGTTCAGGCCCCACACGCCATGGGGTGTCCAGAACCCAGGGCTTTCACTTATCAGTGTGGAAAATATAAATGAAAGAATCTATATTTATGTTATAGATATGAGGATCATTGATCACCAGGTTAAAAGAGAACTCATCATGCGGTTTTCCTTCATGAAAATATATATATATGATACATGGCGGTAAACCTTATTCTTTGACCCATTAATTACATATTACACTTAATTAGTTTTTATGCATATGTATACCTCTTTAATCAATCCTTTCCGTGTTTGGTACGGGAACCACATGATTAATCGCCTGGTTTTTTTTTTTCTCTCTCTCTCTCTCTTGGCGAGTCAGTTCTAATCAGTTAGGCCTCCATTTCACAAAATACTCTAGCTTTATTCCCTCGTCTGCCCCGGTATAGGTAGAGACTAACACCCTCATCAGAAAGCGACCTTTTTTCTTGACAAATTTTCAGCATCGATTGCCGTAGTCATTCGCTATAGTTTAATGCCCCTTTGACCTCAACTGGAATTAATCATCTCTAGAACTAATGAAGACTTTGAGGTTCATTATAATTGATCCTGTGCCATTCTCTTGACCCGTCCTCCTTGTGTGACTGGTGACTTGAGGTGTCTCTGGCAGCCTCTCCCCGCCCATCTATCTACCTCCCTCCCTCCCTCCTTCCCTCCCTACCTGCTGTTACTCCTTCTTCATACTTACATAGTTGGCCTGCCATCAGTCAAGAGAGCTGCCGAGATTCCTCTTCGCTTTCATATATATATATATATATTTTTTCTTCTTTCTTAACATCGCCCCCTTTTAGATTTAGAGATTCACCCCCTCCCCAACTCCCCTCCCCCCTGGCGGCCCATCTCTCAACCTGTTGCACTAATGAAGTCATTGTTAGCGGTACCCGGATAGGGCCCCTTGACCACACCCCCCCCCCCCCCCCGTGACGTCATCAGATGTCGTGGGCAGGTGACCAATCTCCGCCTGTGTTTCAGGGAAGGAGGAGGAACGAGCGATGATGCAGCAGATGCAAGCAGTGTTTCAGAAACAGGTGCAGCTTTCCTGGTCTTGTATTATTTATCATTATTATATGTTTCTCCTTTTTATATATATATATATATACATATATTATCATCATTTACCATCATGATTATGTCTGATACAGTATGGCCGTCTCGGTGGTTGGGGGATGTTATTGAACCTTCAAGGAGTCAAAATACCCAAGTCGCCGCTTGCACAGACTCGATGGTGCACAGAGTAAATATCTTCGCATTAGTCTCTCCATAAAAAAAAAAAAGCACATCCATGATGAGCCCCCCCGTTCGTCGAGGGGGTCTCGACACCAAACGCTCTTGATCCTGTCCAACCGAAGCTGGCGTCTGCCACCGGCCATTTGGTGTGTCCACCCTTGCCCGCAACTGGCCTCGCCTTCTCACCTTTATATTTTATTTTTTTCATTGCTATACATATTTCTCACTCTGGACAAGGTCAAGAGTCGATGTCTTAATTGGAGTAATTTATATATACTTTTTTTTTTCTCTCTGTCTCTTTTTGCAATGTTAAGAGCTTTTTCCTCACGTATCACTTGAGCACCACAGCGGAGTGACAAAAAATCACATTTGTTTATACTACAGCTTTTATGTTCACGACCTCTTCACATCCTCTGAGCCACCGCCACGGCCGCCTCCTGCCCCAGCTGTGACCCCTCCATATCAGCCTGCCTTATTATGTTGACATCCCGCAACTCTTCTTTCTCACCATGTTACACATTTGACCATCAAGACGAAAGAAAAAGAAAGAAAAAAAAAAGAAATTACAGCGTGTTTAGAACTTTAGTTAGAGTTATCCCTCTAGTCATTTTCTGTATCTTGCATCAACGAAAACGGTAACGGTTGAGCAGTGTCTTATGCTAATGTGGCGCCGGAGAAGAGTTGTGGGACACAGGCCGTAGACTTGGGGCGGGCATGGGAAGCGGGCTGGAAGAAGCATCCTCGACCCCCGTAATGAGAGACTTTTGGGGGGTTTCTGTTCATCTCTGTAGCGTCACTATAACTTGCCACCAGACAGACCTGGGCTGGGACTGGAGTATATGTAACACATCCATGTTCACGGAGCTGTTTTTTTTAACCCCGGTTGGTATGGATCCTTGATTAAGTAGACACACTTCCAAAGTCTTTTGGAGACTCCTCCTCCCCGTCTCTCCCTCCCTTACTCCCATTTCCCCTTTTAATCTCTCTCTCTCTCTCTCTCTCTCTCTTTCTGACTATTTCTACCACCCCTTCCCTCCCCCCCCCACCCTTCCCTTCCCTTCCCTTTCCCCCCCAATTTTAACCCCCCCTTGAGTCAGGAGGGTGAGGCTTCCCGGCCCCGCGTCCCCCCACAAGTAGTCTAGTAGTGACGACGTTTTGGCCGTGCTCAGTGTCGGCTGCCGCGCCTCGCATTGTGTCACATCATTGATGGCGCTGTTGCATGTTGTTATAGGTGATAAAAATATAGATGAGGAAGGGTCAGTAGAGTTGGAACAAATGCGGGCGCGCCTAGTGGAGACCCAGAATGAAATGGATCGTGTGAAGGACACACTTCGTCAACGGGAGGAGGATTGTGACAAGCTTCGTCAGGTGAGTAGCAATGTGTACGCCCCCTCGGGGTGGCGGGTCGGGCCGCTCTTACAAAGCCTCTCAGCAACTTTAATCAACCATAAGTTGGTCTGGGTGGACACGCGCCAGCGGTTTCTTGTGTGCTCGCCTCTGCCCCCCGCGTGTCGAGGATCATGCCGTTATCCCTCCTTGTGGCTCCCCGTGAGCGAGGACTTGGGAGTGTTGGTCAGACGCGAGTTTCAGGGTAGCGTCCGCTGGACACCTTGAGCGAGGCAGCCCGGCCCGGCACCTCTCTGGTCCGACGTCAACAGCAGCCGCCCGGGCAGCGAGTCGGCCCCCCCGCCAGCCTGGTCACCCCCACCTGCGCCACCACCGCCCACACCCACAACCGTCCTTAAAACCACCTCACACCCAACTAGTAGCCCGTTGACTTGCCATCATGAGTCGGAGGTCGTGGGATTTTGACGCTCATGCCGAAGTATGACGAGTAAACGGTTTTTAACTTATCAATCATTTTTTGCTTCATTTTTTTCTTCTTGACCAAAAGTCATTTTTTTCAGTCCAACTCACAAAGTACAGTACTTGTTGACTCACCAGTATGCTATAGTCATGATATATATATATATATATATATATTTACTAACGGCAAGAGTCCGCATTGCCACTTAAATATTGTGATGATGACGAGTGCTCGGCCTCACAATGAAGGAGTGCCAGCGGCCCTCTCGCTTCACGTCCAAAACTAGGTGCCAACTGCCGTGTCCGTGGTGAGGGATGCCAAGTGCCCGGGTATAGGTAGACTCCTGCCCGGGATGTAGTAGACTTTACCCGAGTATCATTGCCTTGCTACACCACCGAGTAATCCAGGTAGATGTAGGAGTTACTAGAGCTTAGAGCAAGGTAAGCGTCGACAAGTACCCAGTGGGAGGGGGAGACCTGCCTCGGGTACTTGTGGAGCTACGACCCCGAGACACTGCTAGAGTAGAGCGAAGACCTTCCTCTGTAGTGGTAGATGATGACGTGGGGAGACAGACATCTAGGGGCTGAGCTGCATCTCACTCCGTCCATCCCTCCTGTTCCTTCCAGTAGTAGTAAGCCTGTTGCTGCTGATGGATCAGTAAAGGTCCCCCAGCCCTTAAGTAGCGAGGTCGTTAAGACGCCGAAGTCAATGATTTCCACAACGCCCGATCTTCCTCCGACGCAGTTCGAGAGCGATGTCTTTTGCCAGCTTGTGCCTCTCAAATTTTGTCCTCCTCCCCCTCCTCCGCTAGGCGGAGGAGTTGACTGCAAGAAACATGTGGGATGTAGCTCGGCCCATCATACTTCCCTAGAGCATACTCGGGTATATGTAGACTTGTGCTGCCACACCCACACCCATCCACCACCACCACTACACCACCTCCACTACACCACCAAGAGAAAAGGATTCCGGTCCACACACACACACACGCACACACACACACACACACACACACACGCACACACACACACACACACACGTCCAGACTCGCTTAAGGGTTAACGAAAGTATGAATAGATTATGAGCCATTCTTTCACTTAGATATACAACCTAATTTATAAATCCCGATTATAACTTTAATATTACTTCCTTAGACTACCTCCCTCCCCTTACTATCTCTTAGAGACTAACTTAATGAATCTGAACCATTGTAATCATTATTTCATCTAATTATTATATTAGTATTTTCAGTCCTCTGATAAAAGCAAATACCTTTGCTAGCCACTTCACCTTAGCATTCAGATTCCATACCTCAATGATCAATGAAATTGTTTCTTCCTTATAAAATGCATATTTCTTTTACAAAGGTGCCTGCTCATTATTAAATGCCTTTCAGATGTAGAAGGCCTGCACTGCAAACAGTCTGCCATTTTTCCTATCAGATAATGTCTCTCAGTCTAGCCATTTTGTAACAAACGTTCTTCTTTATTAGGTCTCCCGGGTTATAACAATATAGCTTTATATATATATATATATATATATATATATATATATATATATATATATATATATATATATATATATTATATA
>JAYMFT010000035.1:247538-266179 GCA_038088735.1 Panulirus argus | reverse complement strand
CAGGGGAGAAAGAATACTTCCCACATATTCCCTGCGTTTCGTAAAAGGCGACTAATAGGGGAGGGAGCAGGGGGCTGGAAATTCTCCCCTCCAGTTTGTGCTTTTCCAAGAAAGGAACAGAGAAGGGGCCAAGTGAGGATTTCCCCTCCAAGGCTCAGTCCTCTGTTCTTAACGCTACCTCACTAATGCGGGAAAAGGCGAATATGTATTAAAAAAAAATATGTATATATTAATTTTTTTTTCATATATATTCGCTTTTTCCTGCATTAGCGAGGTAGCATTAAGAACAGAGGACTGAGCCTTAGAGGGAAAATCCTCGCCTGGCCCCCTCTCTGTTCCTTTTTTGGGAAAGCAGAAACTGGAGGGGAGGATTTCCAGCCCCCAACTCACTACCCTTTTAATCACCTTTTACGACACGCAGGGAATACGTAGGAAGTATTCTTTTTCCCCTGTCCCCAGTGTCTGCGAAAACATTGTCCGCCCCATATATTTTCAGAGGCGATACATTGGTAAGGTTTATTTTGGAAACAAGCATGATACACTCTCCAAGTGAAATCATTATATATCTGGTTGCTGAAACTAGTGTTTCTAATGATGTGAGTACCAGCACCCTGCCTCCTTGTGCCCCAGGATACCCTGAGGGAAAGGTGTTCTTTCTTTACTCCTCTGGCTGCTGCCTCATATAGGAAGTTTTGATTCTGGGCGCTGTATTTCTTTCGTGAGAAAGCTCAAATTCATGCCTGTAAGCAAGATTTCTAGGCGCATTAAGCACTTAGAGTGCATGAACCTGATCAGTGCTTCACCTCATCCAGGAGATCAAGACCCTATGGATAAAAAACCTGGACCTAGAATACCTAAGGAACCTTGCCATTTCCATACCCAGATGTCTACAGATTGTGTTCAGGGCCAAAGAAGAGATGGCAAAATATTAAAATGTAGGTGTGACGCCTTTGAAAATGTATGGAGAGGCAGACAAGGTTTTTTTGGGCACTGTGTATACATACATAATTGCCGAAGGACCAATTTTTAAGAGAGAGTCCTGGTGTTACCCAGGACCTTCTTAAAGTCTCCTAATCACTTTAGGGTTTTTACATTAATCCCGTGTAACTCCTGTCCTTATCCCTGGCTCTCATAGATATTGCTTGAAAACAAACATGTACCTCTTCAGCCCTTCCCTCTCAACATCCCCATTACATGGTCATCCCTTTATATCATCATTATGAATAAAGGTGATATGGCTGAAGCTTTGGATTATATCACTGCAGTTTGCAGATGCTGACTTTACAGTCTCTTAACATAAACATAAAATTAAAAGCTGCATTCCCCTATATGTAAAAGAGGTATGATTTGGCTTTAGTTCTAAGTGAACTGTGAGTTTAAAATTACTAGTTGTTTTGTTTGGATGTTAAGAGATTTCTCAGGTATTTTACCTCATTATTTACTGGCATTCTGTATCATGTTAGGTGTGTTTAGTACTAGAAAGCAAAAGAGGGTTTTATTATCACATTAATTGTTTCCTTTGCTGAGTCATTTTATGTTCAGATTAAAAAGATTAGATGTTTGGCTCTGATTCTTGACCTATCCATGAGTATGTGGAATAGAATTAACTTTCTAGCTTGCATATAGAACATGGTAACATACTAATTGTCAGTCCACTGTGGAAGCTTTAGGAATACTGTACTTTGGATGATGAATCACAAAACTAGAACTGTAGCGTAGAGCTGTGTTGTCAACAACAGCATGATTAATGTTGTCTGAATAAAAATTTCAGTTCCATCCTAATATGTGCAGCATGAGACTTGGCCCCTTCCTCCATGTGAGTTTCTGGAATGAATGTTTTGAGTTATGTTAGAGCATTTAAAGGGTTTTCATATTTATGTAGCAGTTATTTAGAGGACCAAAGTATCATGTCCTTTTTTGAATTGCCATTTTTCAGGAATGCTGAATGACTGATTCTTGATTGAAGGTCATACAGTTTTATGTTTCAGCTGGTAAAGAATGATGGTTGTTTGATTGGAGAAACAGGTATTTAACAGACTAAAGTATATAGTCCTCTCATGATATCCATGTTTTAGGAATTTTGAGTGAGTATTTTTTTTTTGGAAGTGACACATCCTTTAATTTCAATTGCTAATATAATGGTAATAAATTCATATTTCTGTTGAATGAGACATATGAATTTCATAATGATATGTATTTTGATGAAAGAGCAGGCATTATTCTATTAATGTGCATTAGTCTTTTAATTACTTGATCTATAATGGAGAAGAGCAAATAGTATATAACTTACAACCTGGGTTAGTTAGTACAGTGTATGTGTGCCATGCCTTGTACAGATGTGTATTAATAAAACAAGCCACTATATTATCATTAGAAAGAAATTATCTGACTCGTGAAGTATGTTCTTATATGATGGATTTTTATGGAAGATGTAATTCTGGATAACCTTGATTATTATCCTCTCACAATTGAAAGGTCAGAAAAGAATGGTGGAGCTAGAAAATAATGGAAAATGATTGGGTCAGCTGACCATAATGGTAAAAACAACCTATTCTCTCCTTGGTTAGGTTTTGATTTTATCAAGTAAAAGTAAGACAAAGAAACAACTTGAGCAAACTTAAGACAGGTCTAAGAAATATATGTTCTACACTGGAAATGAATGAGATTTAATCTAACCTAGATTGGCAGAGGAAAACAGTATTGATTACCATAACAGATTAATTTATGCTCCACAGTACAGATTTTCCATAGTTCATAGGCAAATACATTTTTTGATATGTTTCTAACTCTTTTTAAATGTTACAAAGATCATAGTGGGCTCAATTAGACGAGCAGTCAGTCTCGTTCCATGATAAAGAATGCATTGTTAGAAAATATGATTCATATAAAAGAACTAGAACATTTTGAAAACAGAAGTGGAAATTTCCTAAAAAAGTTAAGACAAAGACAAAAGAATATCCTCAGTTCTTATTTTCCATTCTGAAAATTGTAACATTCACCTCTGTTGTCCACCACAACCGCAACAAAGCAACAGATATACCAAGCCTCCCATAATACTTGTATGACTCAGATGTAAGAAAATAACCACTTTTGGAATTTTTACAGTAGGCTGTGGATATGATTTATAACTTAGTATATATGACTCTTTAGTTTCACACTATCTCTCACCTTCCATGTTCTGGCCCTCATTAGTTGAGATATTATGTTTGCCAGGAAAAGGAATGAAGTTAAGAAAATTACTTTACCTGCAATCATTCTTTTTGACTAATTAGAGTCCTTTAGACTGTCAGAATTTTTCCCCTGTTATAATACCTTGCTTCTAATCATATCCTTTTACCCAGGTAATTCATGAAATGATATTGACTTAAATGCTTTCTAGTCAGAACTCTTTTGAACAGAAAATTTTGATTATACTTACAGAAAGTGAACTTAGTAATAAGCTCATAATGCAAATGAAGTAATTCCAAATGGCTGCAAGAATGAAGAATAAAACATCACTGAGTATGTATTCTCCCAGATTCATAATGCAGAAAACATGAGGTACAAAGCAAAAAGCACAAATAAAGAAATATGATCAGCTTTGATTATAAGTATAACCAAGTAACCATTTGCAGAGTACAGTAGAAATGTGAATGACACTTCAGAGTATGATATGAATGACAGTGTAGTTTGAAGAAGGATGGATGTGTAGGGGCCAGTCGCAAAAGAGATCGCCGCATGCTGCTGTGTTTACTAACAGGCCGTCTTTCTCTCTCTCTCCCCCTGCCTGGCCGGATGCTGTCTCCACACTGCGTCGTCTGTACTGCTTCTCCCCAATCCAACGCTCTGACCCACCTCTTTCTGTTATGCTTTATTTATCTGTCATTAATGTGGGGATTCTTATTATGTTTGATATTCACTGTAATTCTTTTCAATATTATTTATAATGAAACATGGATGTTAATTTTGTTTTTGTAATTTCTTGGTAATTGGTTATCATTACCCTCTTATTCCAATTTGAAATATTTCTAATGTC
Source organism: Panulirus argus (assembly GCA_038088735.1). Taxonomy (NCBI): domain Eukaryota; kingdom Metazoa; phylum Arthropoda; class Malacostraca; order Decapoda; family Palinuridae; genus Panulirus; species Panulirus argus. The sequence goes on along the minus strand of JAYMFT010000035.1, from coordinate 262,164 downwards.
TTCATCTAATTAATTCTGATTCATAAATTTTTTCATCTTTCATCACTCACTAAACTGTCATCTTATTTGTATATTTATATTTCTTGATACTTATACAATCTCCCTTTTTGCCATATAATAATCCATGCCTTTGTTTCTTTTCTTGGTTTATTTTTTGTATATAGCCACTTCAAAATGCTGCCTCAGGGTTTAGTGGGCTCATGAAAAGCTTTTTCTAATTAAATTATAAAATTGTATTATGATGATCCTGAACATGTTTGAAGAATTAGAATTAGATGGACGTTTGTCACAGGCAATAAGTATTACCTGTGTTGTTGAGTTGTTATTGTTGTTGTTGTAGTTTCTGAGGAAAGCTGAGTGAAATTTTAACTAAAAAATATGATGACAAGTGCCCCATCTCTCAGATTCTATGAATTGCACTATAAAGAATAAAGCATTTCCTGTTCAATTAATCTCTCAATGTGCCTGTGAAATGGATGAAAATTAAAAGAAGAATCTTGTTAGTTTCTTGTTGGACCTCAGATATAAAATGAAGGGATATGTAAAAGTTCAAAGTAATTTAGTTATGAATTAATCTATTTTTTCTATTTTAAGTAGTTTTATTTGATATTTGTTTACAAATTGCATTTTGCCTCTCTTTGCCCACCTTCCGAACACTGAACACCGAACCAAATACTGTCCTAAAACAAACATACCTGATTGGACAACATCTTTGATTGTCAACCTCTGTCTCAACCCTGCCAATCACTTCGACCGCCTCATGGAACTGTTCCATTTCCACTTTGATGATCAATGTGGGAATAACCACTATTGGCATAATTCAATTGCTGCTGTGGCTGTATTCGATGCACTCCATACTGGACATGATATGGGTTTATCCAATCCCCATAATATGTGAAACCAAATGGAAAACCTCTTTTGAATATTACCTTGTGGTACATTGATTCCAAAACCTCAACACACAGCCTCCCAAAGAACATTCATGTTCAGATCATCAGGAGATAGAATTATTGGAGATGGAAGGCCGTCAAAGAGAGTACAGACTGCGCATTGACCAGATGGATGTTGACATCAAGCTCAAAGATTCACTCATCAACAACCTTAGTGATGAAAACAAAAGGCAAAGAGAACGTTTACAAGAAATGGAAGAAGAAATTCATGTGCTGGAGGAGGAAATGAAGAAGAATGAGAAGATGGAGGAACTAGAGCAACTAGTGGTGGTGGTGAAACACAAGAATGAAAGAATAGAGGAGCTAGAAGAAGCATTAAGACAGAGTGTGAGGATTGCCACTGACATGGAAATGGAGAAGCGAGATGAAGAAGACAGAAGGAAAGAGATTACAGAGAAGGTCAGTTGTTTACTAATTTCCGCATTAGCAGTGGAAATGATATCATGTAGATTTGTAGTTATTCCTGAAATAAGAGTAAGATTTAATGTCACCGAGACTGTATTTTTTTGTGTCGATTAATGATATCATTAAGATTTAATGTGACTGAGACAGTATTTTTTTCCTTTTTTTTTCCTGATGTCATTTTGGTAAGATTTAACATTGTAACACTTTATTCTTGAATTATAGGCAGATATTGATTAATGATCATATACATCAACATTAACAGCAGTTTATCTTAAATGAAACCACTGCTTTCTTGTTAGATTATTAAGTTGGTTAACTGTAGCTTCTTTTCTAAACTTTTTATATTGTAGATAATCATAGTATAATCTGTTTTCTGCTGATATTTATGCATAACTCAAAATGAAACTATCATATTTTCATTTAAATTTTTAATACAATACTTGTCTTAACTGGGCTATGTTAAAGGGAGATGACCTCAACTGTAGTATTCAGATAAGTATGAAAGAAGGAATGTGTAGGATATTAAAAGTGGGGCTGTGTTCCATTACATCGCAAAAGTATAGTACTAATCTCCATTACCTTAACTCTGTAACAGTCTCCTGTGGATGAATCCAATTGTGCTTCACACAAAGCCAGTATGACCTGGAGCCTGCAGTTCCCTTCCACATATGCATTAGATGGAACGCTAGTGATATTCTTTTGCTTATGTGTTCTATGTACTGAGTTCATGGCTCAATTCTGATACTATAAACTATAAAAGAAATTATCACAGAAAATCCTTTATAGTGTAATGTAATCTGAGAGCCTTGAAACCTCAGGTAATATTGTCATAAATGCTCCATGTATAGTTGCAATAGCAAGCTGTAGTTGGTTTTTCCATGTTAGAAAAATGCAACATCAATCAGTGAAATTTTATTTTCATTAGATATAGATGGTATTGTTCACAGGCTTACTCACATTTTATGAGAGGAAGTACAGGTTTTCCACCTTGCTGCACATAGATAATCTCTTATGGGTATCTTGAGTATGAGTAATTGATTATATGTAGTGAAGTGGTAGTAAAAAATGGTTCAGAAAGATATTACCAGTTTGATGGAGTATTATTGAACACAGAATTATGAAACTAAAATTAGAACCTTACATTATTATGACACGATGATGTTACTTCATTCTGGCAAATTTAAATTTAGGTTAAATTGAAATGATTTCAGGAAAGTAGCTTTATGACATGATAATGTTACTTCATTTTGGCAGGTTTGAGTCTGAGGTTAAATGAAGATGAATAGAGGAGAGTAGCATCATTTATTGGAAGTGTTTAGGTCTCCAACATTGTCATTTTTCTCCAGATTTATAAAATACAAAGTTGCATTTCTCTTTCAGTTTGTAATATTTTATGTATCTGGACACTTCCAGAATGAAATTTGTAAAATTTATGTATTTGGACAATGCCAGAATGAAATTTGTAAAATTTATGTATTTGGACAATTCCAGTATGAAATTAGAATATTATGTTTTATGGATAGGTTAGTTTCCTTTATGAAACACTCCCATAAGACTGGGTAAAATATTTCTGAACCACCCTGTATATTCAGACTGAAATCTTCATACAAACAACTCCTATTTGTATTATAGTGGTTAAGTTCCCAAACCAGAATTAAAACTTGTTATGAACTTACAGGGAAAATAAACTGATTCCCAGGACTTCCTCTCACTCGTAAATATTGGCTATTGAGCTTTACAGAATATATATGTACCTTTGATATATGCTAATATACCTTTGGTAATGAATGTACTAAGTATTGTACTAAGTACATTACAAGTACAGAAAAAAATTTTAGATAATGTGACACTCACATGTAAGGTGTCCTAGTAACTGTTCCCAAAGTGGTTGATGAGTTTGGTGGTGGTGTCCTCCTCTTCCTGTTCTCTGAAAGACTAAGAAATCTTTGACTGTTATCTTGCTTTTTTCATACATGACCATAGATGTTTCAGTGGGACCCATCTCTTAGGTAGCAGAAGCTATGAACTCTCATCATGTTTCAGGCAATCCAAGAGGGCAATCTAATACTCAAGTTTCTAGTACTTCCTCTTCATGGCAATGGGACCAGACTGGTTATTGCTCAACTTGGTGATCATATGGAAATTTGGGTAGATTTCACTGCTGCAGATAAGGCAGGGATCAGCATGTTTTGCACAGAAAAAGTGTAGAAACGCAGTGGTGTCTGAGCATGAAAGAACATGTTTTGGTTTGTGCTTGTCATTTGTATACATCTTTTGTGAACTCGTCTTATACAAAAGTTAATTGTTTTAACCCATGAACTAATGGGATAGTGTATGAATGGGGAAACTCATCATATAGTTGGAGGAGGATTAATTCAATATATCACAAGCTAAAGGGAGTCTTCTGTAGCCAAATAAAGTATCTTGGCCATTCATGTATGTTTGATGGATATCCTTGAAAATACTGTCTCAGTTCACTAAACAATGCAGAGTAAAATTGATGCAAATGAAATAGCAAGAGGTGAATTGCACAAAAAAGTGAGTCTCAAAATTTTCAAGGTTCAGCTTAATCTCTTGAAATAATTCTGAAGTGTCCTATTTAAGATGGTCAGATTTAGTCATTTTGACATCTGAATGAATATACTAGCTATATTTATAGTATAAAGTGTTTAAAAGCAGAAACTGAAATGAAGAGAGCATATAAAGCAACAAACAACATGAAAGGAGAAGAAATGCTAAATAAGGCAAGTATAAAGGCAGTGTAAGCAAGGTTAAAGAGATTAGTTGTAATTTAGGATAGTAAATGTCTATGAGATGCCCCTGTGGTCAGTATAAATATGTGACAAAGTAGGATTTTGAGGACTGGAGTGTGTTTTTATTGCCTGATTTCACCAAACTTGTTTTCCTGTGAGCATCTTAGACTTAATAGTTTTAATTTGTGTTTTAGCAAAATCAGATTGATTAAAACAGTGAACATGCTAGATATACTGTAATGATGATACACAGAATGACCAAGTTGACACTAACCAGAAGATAATTTAGACTGAGAGAACAGTGGTACCTTTTGATCTTCATTATTGGAAAAGACAAGCATTAAGTATATATGTCAGAAGCTTACTTTTCCATGTAGAGCTTGAGGTGAGTTAATCGTTCCTTTCCCCAGAGAATTATCAATCAGTGATAACACAGCATGTGATGGAACAAAATCCCTTCTAGGGAAATATTCGTTAGGCTTTAGAAATCATGAAACGCAATATAGTTTAGAAATCCTTTTAATATTTGGTAAATAATTATCACATGCAATTGAGCACTGAGAACTTCCTTACTCTACGAAAATGATATTCCCAAGTTTTAGCATTATTGTGAGATTACCAGTCATTTATGACATTTCTTTTTAAAGGAATGAATGAAATACTTGTGTTTTGAGTTGCCCAGAGAACTAAGAAATGCATGGATCACATAAAGGCATCAAAAGCTTTTTGAAACATATAATAATATGGTGATGTTTTTAAATGCATATCATAGGTCTGGTTTTGAAGAATCTTTTTTTGAATGTATATAAATCAGTAGTTGCAAATATATTTTTCCAGGTAAACATACTATAGAAAGTAAATGTATCTTACAAAAGGAAAGGCTTTAAAGATTTGGTTACATTCATGAAAGACCAAAAGTTTTAAAATTTGAATACTAATTCATGCTTGAAACATGTTATATTTTGTAAAAAGAGTTATACTTTCTCATGGTATGTTTCTCAAGAATCTTGAAATGCTTTACTGGGAACTTTTGTAAAGAATATCTTGTGCTCATTATAGGGGTTGTGTGCACTTCTCATTCTGAGTTGTTTAGTATATTTTTTACAGCTTAATAAACTTGAGAATAGGTTAGCAAGTGCCCAAAATGCTCAGAATCTTCGATGCACATCCTGTCGGCCAACACGGCAGAGATTGTCACAGGTGGAGGCTCGTTATAATGCTATGGTTAGCGAACGGAGACACCACCTGCAGGAGCTCTTTGATATGAAGTGAGTATGAATTTATGTTAAGAAATATTTCTGTATCTGTTACCATTATCTTCGCTGTCTTTATATGGATCTGCTTGTATGCAGCCTGACAAATTGTTTAGATAATTCATGATATCCTTTAATATAGAGCATAACAAGTTGACCAAATGCCCATATTTATTAGGGTTCAGAATTATATAACAGTTGTTTCAGGTTGTACTTGCATATTTCATTCTCTCTTTTCATAGTATGTTTCCAATATGCATGATCAAGAGTTGTGTGTATCTGATATATATATATATATATTTTTTTTTCTTCATACATATTTGCCATTTCCCACATTAGTGAGGTAGTGTTAAGAACAGAGGACTGGGCTTTAGAGGGAAAATCCTCACTTGGACCCCTTCTCTGTTCCTTCTTTTGGAAAAGTAAAATTCAGGAGAGGAGGATTTCCATCCCCCCCACTCCATCCCCTTTTAGTCGCCTTTTCCGACACGCAGGGAATACGTGGGAAGTATTCTTTCTTCCCTATCCCCAGGGATATATATATATATATATATATTTATTCATTTATTTATTTATTATACTTGATCGCTGTTTCCCGCGTCGGCGAGGTAGCGCTAGGAAACACATGAAGAAAAAACCCATCCCCCGCATACACACATATATACATACATGCACACATATGCACCGTACATATATAAATACATATCAATATATACATATATACATACATGCACATACACATACACACATGTACATATTTAGACCAACCTCTTGGGGTGGAAGAACTGCTAGATTGAGTTTGGACAGACTGCCGCATAATGCTTATATCCTTGTACACCTTTCAAATACGTGCACATCCTTTCATGCCTCGTATATAATGTTCACAGCCTTGTATCCATAGCATGTAATGCTCACAGTTTTCACTCCTTATTTATGTTGCTCACTGCCCTATATAATTTGTTTATAATTAACTGATCTTGACCCACTCTATATTCATCTTTTGTAACCTTTATTTTTTTCTTTTTACGATGCTCACAGTATTATACACTTTATATTTAATGCTCACAACATTATATACATTGTATATAATGTTTTGATCTGAGTCTTTTACTCCATGCATATAATGCTTTAAGACTTGCACATTTTATATCGAATGCTCAGAACTCTTATAATATTTTCCATAAAGCTCAAAGCCTTGTCCGCCTTGTGTATAATGTTCAACACTTCATAGACATAACGTGTAATGATCAGAACCTTATACACACTGAGTATAATGCTTACATCTATACATACATTTTAGTATATATATAATGATCAGAGGCTTATACAACTGGTATACAATGTTCAGCGTCTCTCCATGACTGCACATGTGTTCTATACCTGACCCTCCAGCCCACACAGCCTCTCAGGAGCACTTGCAACACCGCCAGGTCTTCCCCTCCGTCATCCAACACCCCAGCTTGCCTTAATCCTACCCAGCATTACGGTGTACGTCTCCCCACACTTACCTTCCCCACTTTGCCTCAATCTGGCAGAGCCTGGGGCAGCCACACAAACCTCTGCCGACCTGCCAAGACTGTCACCTCCACACATTCAGCCCGACGTAACTTCTGGCCTAACATGGTAGGAGGAAACCTGCCTCCAACACTATAACAAATTATAGATTTGAAACATGAAATTACGTATCAGGATTTCCTTCTCGAACATAACCAGGTATCCTAACTTCCTACACTCATTGTCTATTTTTGTACACATCTATCATGATGAGTAATGCAATGAATTCTGTTGCTAATAATAAAAATAGATCGATTCATTAACAATACAGTCAGCTGTATTTGTCAGCGGCCATGTTAGGGTTATGAATACTTAAAGAGGTGAACGCTTGTCGCTTGTGCATCAACTCTCCTGATCGTCCACCGACACACTTAGGACCTCTAAAACCCACACTATGTGCTGTATTACACACTGGTGGTAAACATGCCATTAGTATGTACAGCGCTCCGGGCACCAGGTTAGCCTCAGGGTTAATTATAGTTATCCAGACAAACACCGTGGACTTATGTTTACAAGCGGGATATAGTCATGTAGCATTTAGAGGTAAGACCTTGAACATCTGTTTGTCTGTCTGTCTGTCTCTGTCTTTGTCTGTCTGTCTGTCTGTCTCTCTTTCTCCGTCTGTCTTTCTGTCTGTCTGTCTGTCTGTCTCTCTCTCTCTATCTCTCTGAATATATAATATCCAACCTCTCCATCTCACACAGCAATTGACAACACGTAGCTCATACGTTCCGTTCTTCATGACTCTAGATTTTCCTGCAGTGAGCGGTGAGCGCTACGCGCTAGTCCTTAATTTGGATAAGATTTCGTCGTTGATAATCGTAGATACTAGATTTTTTTTTTCACATCATAAACCTCCTTCCAAAATATCTTGTTCTTCCTGAAGTTTACTGATTCTCGCTCATCGTAACTTTCATTTGCCATCTCTTTTATCCCCTACACCTTCCTCTTGACCTCCTGCTGCTGCTATCTTTTGTACATCCAATCATTTGCCTTCCTTCCTTGTAGGTACCGTCAAAACTGCTCTCTTCTCTCTCTCATTATCAACTTTACCTCGTCATCCCACAACTCATTACCCTCTCTCACCTGCCAAACTTCCACCTTCCCCGTGCTACACATTTCTTTTGCACTTGCCAGGACTGCCACCCACCCTGAATACCTCCCGTTGCTCATCCACTCCCCTAGCTTCATTTAATCTCATATGCCATTCTTCACTCAATCTCTCCCGGCATTTCATCACACAAGTCTCTCTTCCAAGCTCACGTAATTTCACTAGCCTCTTCTAATCCATATCGTTTCCTCTTTTCGGCAAACCTCAATAAATCTTCACTCCAGTCTACACCAGCTAATGATCAGGCATCGCTCCAGTTGCCCCTCAGCACCTTTACATTCAAGAGTCTTTTGTTCATTCATACCTCCCCGACATTTCCCTCGTTAGCGAGGTAGCACAAGAAAAGACGAAGAAAGGCCGCATTCGCTCACATTCATTCTTTAGCTGTTATGTGTAATGCACCGAAACCACTTCAGTTTACTCCATACCCAGCACGCCTTTCACCTTCCTGCATGTTCAGGCCACGAGCACTCGCAATCTTTTTCACTTCGTCCTTTGACCTCCAATTTGGTCTCCCCTTCTCCTTGTCTCTTCCAATTTCTCATTCATATATCCTCATTGTGAACCTCTCCTTATTCTCTATATGTCCAAACCATTTCAGCACACCCACTTCAGCTCTCTTAACTATGGTCTTTTAAATACCATACCTCTTTCTTAACATAATATTATGAATTCAGTCAACCTCTGCACATCTCATATTGTTCTCAATCATTTAATTTCCAATATTTCCACCCTCCTAAGTACTTTTCTATCTAAAGCCCATGCCTCACATCCATACGTCATCGCTAGGAATACTGTACCTTCAAATATACCCAGTTTCACCATCCCAGACAGCGACTTCTCTTTTTTCACACATTCCTCCAAGCTCCTTTAAGCTTCGCCCTCTCACTCAGCTCCCCTTTAATGGCTCCATATGCTGCCAAATCAACTCCCGAGTAACCAAAACATCCCATACCCTCCAAGATTTCTCCATTCAAACTCACAAACCAACTCACCTGTCTCTCTGCACTGCTAAACCTAATAACCTTACTTTTATTCATATTTACTCACAACTACCTCCTTTCACGCACTCCACTAAACTCAGACACCAATTTCTGCTGTTTTTCACTTGAGTCTGTCACCAGTGCTGTATCATCAGCAAACAAAAACGACTCATTTCCCAGGCTCCTCCTCCCCTACAGACTACAAACATGCATTTCTATCCAAGATCCTTACAATTACTTCCCTCACTGCTCCATCCATAAACAAATCAAACAGTCGTGGTGACTCATTTCTTATATTGAGGGCTAAAGTCACAGACAAAAGTCCACATCAAGGCCGGGCCCTTGCCGGAGACCCATCTTCACCTAAAACCAGTCACCCACCTTTCTAACTACTCGCACACATGTCTTAAATTCTTAACAAGAACTCCTTACTGCTTCTAATAGCTTTCCTCCTAGACCATAAATACGTAACACCTTCCCCAGGCCATCTCTATCAACCCTATCATGTGCTTTCTCCAGATCCATAAATGCCACATACAAATCCTTCTGTATCTTTACGTATCTCTCACATATATTTTTCAAAGCAAACAACAGATCCACACACCCTCTAGCACTTGTAAAACCACGTTTTTCCTCCCAAATCTCACGTTCTCTGCCACCACCATCGCAAACATCACTCTTCCATATATTTTCCAGGTACGCTCGACATGCTTATACCTCTGTAATTTGAAAGTTCACCTTTATCACCCTTGCATTTATACAGTGACTCTGTACATGCATTCTACCAATGCTCATGTACCTTACCATGATCCATACACAGTGAAGATCCTAACTACCCAGCCATCTTGTTACAAGCACCTTACACCTACTCAAACCTTCCTTATTTTTTGTCACATAAGTACTCTTGCCAATTCCTGTCTACTCAAACATTTTTAAGTATTATCACGACAGAGTCCAACAAATCTATGGTCCCTAGTCTCCGGGTTCACAGAGTGCTGAGATCTCCGGGTTTCCGCCTGACTCTACTGCTAATGAGAGGGAGGAATCTGGCAGTAGTAACACCGGCCGCTCTCTGTTTGAACTTAGTCTTTTTCTATTCACTGTACCGACACTCATGGCCTCACCAGTAACCCTTCTTATGTTGAATACCATCTGTCCAGTACCTCTCTTATTACCTTGCTTCTTTATGAGACACAGTTGTCTAATGATGTTCTCACTAGTCCCTGCTTCATATCCATCCACAATCTCCACTTACGGTTCCGGTTCGAAGGTGATGTTTGTGTCTATTCTAATATCAAGACACCTGTTGCACACCTCAAGGACCTTAAATCCCCAAACTTTAATATTATGTGGCTCAAGGTCTGTCTCTCTACTTCCCTACTTTTCCTCTGTTTCGCTTATTGCTCTTTGAATTCTAAAATATGTCTTTCTTCGACTGTCTAAACTCCTGTCTTGAGATGGTGGCATCCTTTCATCCGCAAGCTGTGATTCTCTACATCGGGGTCATCAACATTCACCATAGGGATTGGTTGAATTCCTCCCATACGAATGGTGGAGGGATCGAAGCCCTCACGTTCTCCATTCTCAAAGATTTAGAGCAAATTACCTCCAACCCTACACGTATACCTGACCGCCAAAGCTCTCCTAATATTCTGGATTTGTTTTACAACTCTAGTCCATCTCGCTGTAAATACACAATCTCGCCCCCAGTTGGTTCATCTGATAACACTCTCATAAATGTATCTATTCTAACGGCACCTCCTCTTCCAAAGCGTAAATATAGGTACCTCAACAAAGCTGACTGGAATAACTTGCGTAATTTCTTTTCTGACGTTGGGTAAATTACTGTTTCTTATGCGGTGATGCTTCTGTCTTCGCCAAACGCATAAATGAGGTTAGTCTTGGGGGAATGTATGCATTTATCCCCTCTTCCTCCAAGACGACCTTTTCATCCAATCCATGGTTCAAACGTTCCTGGTCTGAGGCCATTCATGAGAGGGATCAGGCATATCGGATTTGGAAAACTCTCTTTACTCTGGCTCCCATTCATCTTTTATCACCGCCAATGATTACTGCAAGTAAGTTCTCCGTGAGGCAAACTGTTCCTTTATTCAAAGAAAGTGCGATAGTTTCTCCTCGTCATCCACTGATAGGTCTACCTTCCCTTCACTTTTCCGTTCTAACAGTACTATAGCTGTCTCTCCCGTAAACAAAGCAAATTTTTTTTGGTTCCCGTTTCTCCTCAAACTCTATCTTGGATGACTCCAACATTCCTTCACCCCATAATGGTCCTCTTCCTAATCTCTTTACGGACTGTCAGAAAAGCGCTTCTTTTTCTGGACATTAGCAAGGCTTATGGTCCAAATGGTATCCATCCACGTGAAATAAAACAGGGTGCCTCTGATCATGCAACTGTGCTTATTCTTCTGTTCATTTCTGTTTAAAAACCAAAGCTTTTCCTTCTCCTTGGAAGCATGCATGATATATCCCATCCTTAAAAAGGCTGACGGTTCTGATCCCTCTAACTATCGTCCTATTGCTTTGACGTCTAACATTTCCAAAGTCTTTGACACCTCGAAACTCACAGTCTTCTCTCTTATCACCAGTATGGCTTACGTAAGGCAAGATCCACAGGTGATATTCTTTCCAATCTTACTAATGTCTGGTTATCATCCCTGAAAGATCTCGAGGAGTCATGTGTAGTTGCCCCTGACATATCTAAAGCTTTTGATAAGTTGTGGCATCGGGGTCTCATCTCTAAGCTTTTCTGTTCTGGCTTCCCTCCCTCATGTTGCTCCTTCACATCTAACTTCCTCTTTGGCCGATCTATGTCTGTGGTTGTTGATAGTTGAGCCCCTCCCCTGCCCCCTACCCCTTCTCTCCTTCATCAACAGCGGTGTCCCTTAAGGATCTCTCCTGTCCCCTACTCTTTTTCTTCAACGATTTCCACTCCCGCAGAGATAATTATATAATCAAATGCGCTCATAAGCTGACGACTCAGCGCTGCATTCATCCACATCCTTCACTTCTGCTCCTACTCTCACACGGTCTGCATCTCGTCTTGACACATCTTCCTCAACAAAATCAGGCTAGGACAGGATATCTCAGTGGTGTACAGAAAATCTCGTTAAGTTTAATGCTATATGCATGTGGCATGATAAAGGTGGGAGGTGGGCAAATTAGGAATAGTAATGAGTGGTGACATGAAGAAGTGAAGATATAAGTGAAAGAGAAAAGAGAGGCGTATGGACGATACTTACGAGGAAGGAATGTAAATGATTGGGAGATGTTTAAGAGAAAGCGGCAGGAGGTCAAAAGGAAGGTGCAAAAGTTTGAAAATAGGGCATATGAGAGTTAGGGTGAGAGAGTATGATTAGACTTTAGGGAAATTAAAAAGATGCTTTCGATGGAGGTAAATAATGTGCGTAAGACAAGGAAAGAAATGGGAACATCGGTGAAGTGGGTAAGGGGTGAAGTGATACAAGGTAGCGATGGAGTGAGAAGGATATGGAGTGAGTATTCTGAAGGATTGTTGAATGTGTTTGGTGACAGAATGGTAGATGTAGGGTGTATTGGTCGTAGTGGTGTGCGAAGTGAGAGAGTCAAACAGAGTGCTTTGGTGGATACAGAGGAAGTTGGTGTAAGCCTTGCGGAAGATGAAATCCGGCAGACGGCGGGATTTGATGGTAATGCAGGTGAATTTATTTACAGAGGGGATGATTTTGTTTTTTATTGTTTGATGAGAATAATCAAAATATGTATGGATCATGGTGAAGTGCTAATAACTATAACCTGGTTCATTTCAAGAGACAGGTCTTTCACTTTCTCAAAAATTCGTAAATACTTTTCCCTGTCTTTTTTTTTTCCTCTCTCTCAGTTCTCTTTATATTTCAGTTAGGGCCCGGATTTGATGAGGACTTTTGTCCGTGACTGGAGCCTTCAAAATAAAGAAAAGGTCCATAAATGCTACATACAAATCCATCTGTTTTTCTAAGTATTTCTCAAATACATTCTTCATAGTAAACACCTGATCCACACATCATCTACTACTTCTAAAACCACACTGCTCCTCCTCCATCTGATGGTCTGTACATGCCTTCACCCTCTCAATCAATACCCTCCCATATATTTTCCAGGAACACTCAGCAAACTTATGCCTCTGTAGATTGAACACTCACCCTTATCCCCTTTGCCTTTGTACAATGGCACTTTACATGCATTCCGCCAATCCTCAGGCACTTTACCATGATTCATGCATACAATGAATATTATAACCAAGCAGTCAACATCACAATCACCCCTTTCTTAATAGATTCATCAGCAATACCATCCAATCCCGTCGCCTTGCCGATTTCATCTTCCGGAAGGCTTTCACCACCCCCTCTCTCTCCAGTAAATAACTCTTTTTGACTCTTTCACTTCACACTCCACCCTGACCAATACACCCTACATCTGGCAATCTATCATCAAAACACATTCAACAATCCTTCAAAATACTCAATTAATCTCCTCCTTACTCAAAAACTACCTGTTATCACTTCCCCCTTTCTCGCATCACCGATGTTCCCATTTGCTCTCTTGTCTTGTGTACATTATTCACATAATTCCAAAACATCTTTTTATTCTCCCTAAAGTTTATTGATACTCTCTCACCCCAACTCTCGTTTGCCCTCTTTTCTACCTTTGCTCCTTCCTCTTGACTTGCTGCCGCTTTTTCTTATACATCTCCCAGTCCTCGTACTCCTTCCTTGTAACTATCGTCCAAAAGCCACCTTTATTTCTTTTTCACTAACAACTTTACTTCTTCATACCACCACTCGCTACCCTTCCTAATCCGCCCACCTCCCACCTATCTAATGTCACATGTATGTCTTACACATGCCATCACTGCTTCCCTAAATAAATCCTATTCCTAGCCCACTCGTGTTACTTAATTTCTTCTCCTCTTTTGCCATTCTACACTCATTATCCCCTGATTTTTCTTTACACAACTCTCTTTTCCAAGCTCCCTTACTCTCACCACTCTTTTCTCCTCAACGCTCACTCTTCTTTTTTGAAAATCTCTAAAAATGTTCACTTTTGCCTCCGCAAGATAGTGATAAAGCATCCCACCAGAAGCCCCTCTCAGCACATTTAAATCGAAAATTCTCTCTTTTACACGCTAGTCAATTAATACGTAATATAATAATGCCAGTTGACCATCTCTCCTATTCACATTAATATACTTCTGAATATCTCCCCTTTTAAACCAAGTATTCACAAACACAAGTCTTTTATCAGCACAGAAATCCACGAGCTCTTCACCATTTCCAATCACAACACTGAATACCCCATGCGCACCAGTTATACCCTCAACTGCCACATTACTCACCTTCGCATTCAAATCACCCATCACCTCTATCAGGTCTCACGCACCAAAACTGCTGACACACTCAATGACCTGCTCCAAAAACACTTGCCATTTAAGATCCTTCTTCTCCTGTCCAGGTGCATAAGCACCAATAGTCATCCATCTCTCACCATCCACTCTCAGTTTTACCTACATTGATCTGGAATGTACTTACTTATACTCTATCACACACTCCCACAACTCTTGCTTCAATACTAAGCTACTTAT
>JAYMFT010000035.1:236653-247438 GCA_038088735.1 Panulirus argus | reverse complement strand
TATATATATATATATATATATATATATATATATATATATATATATATATATATATATATATATATATTCAAACTTTTTCATACGAGATTTTTTTCACAGTAGTGCCACTTAAACCATGGAATGCTTTGATTTTCCTCCGCACGTGTGTATTATTTTGTACATGCGTGCGTGTTTTTGCTGGAATGTACTTTTAGGGAAAAGCAAGTTCGAAGGAGAATGCTCTAATGCACCAAGATCAGTGAATGGTGGTGAACTTCTTAGTTCCTTTTCATATCAAGTTGAAATACATCTAAAGTTTAAGAGAGATGTGGCAACCAGTAAGATCAGAAGTATAAGTGACCTTAAAAGTCTGTTGACTTGAGAAATATTGTCTTCCAGAGTGAAGGGATTGAATATCCCTTAACGCTAATTACATTATGGTTCAAGGTACGTGTAGCCACCAGCCATCTTGTACACCCACGTGCATTAACTGTTAGGATTCATTAGTTTGAAATGAGACTAATTTGCATGCTAATTGGCCCCAGTGTGCCCGGTGATAGTACAAGGCTAACTAGTTGATTTCATCCCCCACTTTTCCCCGCAGGACGCCAGGGAGGATGCTAGCGAGGACGCCCCGGCGGCCAGGACGCACCTCTAGGACGCTCCTGTCTGCCACGTCAGGTAGGTCGTGAGGAGAGTATTGAGGGGAGAAAGAGATCAGAAGAGGAAGAGTGGAGAGGGAAAGTAGAGGAGAAAGAGGAAGGGGAATAAAGGAACAGGAAAGGGCTAACAGACATGAAAGGGTAAGTCGGAAATAAAATGAGGATATAAAAGAAGGGTGGAGGGAGGGTGATAGAGATAAAGGAATTACAAGAGAGAAGAAGGGGACAGATAGAAACGAGGAAGGGAGAGGAGAAAATTACAAGGATGGAAAAGAGAGCTTCAGGAGTTGGACGAGGGAGAGAGAGGTCGAGTGATTTAAGGTGTTTGGTGGGAGACACGATGTGCTAAGAGAGAAGAAAAGGTAGGAGGAAGTTAGGAGTGCTAAGGGGAGAATGGAAGGTCCTAGGGAGTAGTAGGGAAATGATCCAGGTAATGCTAGGACCTGTGATGGAGAAAGTAAGAGATCCTGGGTTATAAAAGAGTGCAGTGTGCAAATGGAGGGAAATAAGTATAATGGAAGGAATGGAATGGACATTAAGGCTCTGGGTGCTTGGGTAGGAGGGAGAGAAGGCATGTACAAGCGGTCATGTAGAGGGAAAGTAGAAGGTCAAGAGAAAGTTGTAAAAGGCAGTATATAAATGGAGTGAGAGGAGCAAGGTGAAATTATTGTAGGAAGAAGGCTATATGAGGGAAGGATACCAGGAGTAAGGAACGAGATGGTTGTAGAGAAAGAAGAAATGAGGAGAATCTGATTAAACAAAATGTAACCCAAAGAGTGAAAACTCACAAATTATAGAAAAATATCACTGAGGCTGAGTTGAATGACAAATTGATATGTAAAGATACTACTGTAAAGGGAACAAATGTAAACTAAAAGTAATGAATGAGGAATAAAGAAATTAGAACAAAGGAAAAGAGATGAAGAAAATTAGTGCTTTGAGTAAAGAGTGTGCAGGAGTAAAAAAGTTACTCATCCATATATTATATCAGATTCATCATTTTAAATGTTGTAAGTGTTTATATTTATAATTACACTTTAGCTGTTTTCTAGGCTGAATCAGCAAACTGGTTTGGATGTAGGATAAGCCTTCCCTTGCTGCAGCAGTTGTATAATCACACCATGTGGATAAGTACTTGTAAAGAGCATTGATTAAATCACATGAACAGTCAGATAGGCTTGTTTAGTTTTTCATTCATACAATTTGCGTGTTTTTCTTGTGTTTGTACATGGTGAAATTCCATGACACTGTTTAATTTTTCTTGCAAAATTTTAAGATTTGCATTTCTTTTACTGATGTGTATGAATATGTATGCTGAACATACCCACATACACCTACATATTATTCAGCAAAATTTTAAGATAAGCACCTGTTTTGCTGAATATTTTATGTATGGTGTATACTGCACCTACAAATTATACTGCATAATAATTTTTACATCTTTTATATCATCAGTTTAATAGCATTTTATTCTGCAGATGGCAATGCATTCCGACTTTGCCTAGAGTTTTATCTTCACTACTGTGGTCCCTGAGATCTGTACACTCCAAGCAAGATAGTGGCCTGGGACCTGCAGCCCTGCACAGGCCTTCCAGCACTGCATCAAGGGCTTGTACTCCCTCCTGAAACATGTTCCTAAACCCCTCAACACGCCTCATATGTCTTCTGGATATTCATCTGCCATCCATTCTCGGGTCCTCCACATCTGAGGTTTCGGTTCCATCCATCAACATGGTCTCTGATTCTTTAGTGAGCGTATGAAGGGTTTCTGAGGTTCCCTGTGAAGAGTATAATTTGCCTGGTAGTAATGAGGAAAAGTCTGGGCTGTAGCTTTTCAGTACCAGTGAAAGTCCATGTTTGAGGATGTTTGCAGCTATGGCACATGGTGAAATGTGTGCCATACAGCAAACAGTAATACTGATGGTGATAGTAACCTAGCACTTTGTATTGTGTGTGAATTGAAATGTGACCAGCTGGTAACTGGTTGCTTAACATGTTGCAAAAACTGAAACAGCCAACACATCATGTTTACTTTTGTATACAAATCTTGAACCCTAATGCTGTCCACATTCTCAGCCAGATCTCATAGTACATAGCTTAGTTTGATCTATATACAAAAGAACTATTTTGCTACTAATGTCATTTGGCTGTGTTAATGCCATTCATAAGGATAGTGACATTTAAGTATTTGTGTCTTTATATGGAGAATGCACTTTTAACACAACATTTAAAACCTAGATTTCATGCATAAGAATAAAGAGCTTCACATGCTTCCAATATGTGGCTTCCTAAGATGTTGAATGATGTTTGATGTTGTTGTAGTGATGTTGTCCTAAAAAATACAAATGTCAGCTCCTGGTGATGGGACAGTAGGGAACAGTGCTCCTTTAAGGGTTGAGGATGGTTGAAAATATATGCAGTAACAGTTGTAACATTAAATACAAATATCTTAAAAGTGGGCAATATGAAAATTATTTTTTAATCTGTCATACTAAGTTAAAATGTCTTTTAATGTATCTTTGGTGGTTGAGGATCAGTTTAAGGTAGAGGCGGTCGATGTGCCCTAGAGGTGATGATTGGCCTCTTGTGATAGGTTGATACAAGTTTCCCCTCTGGCTAGGAGGTAAGTTGTCCTGAAGTGGTGGTCAGTAGTGTTCCTCAGTAGCACATATCATTGGTAGATTTGGGTCTTGAGATACCTTTGTCCCAAGACCTGCTAGGTGAAGTTCTTCAGTGGTGTCCTGTGTAATGACATCCTGAGTGTTCCTTCTCTGGAGACACCTGTTGACAAGGTTGCTCAGAGAGTTCTCATAGCTTCTACATAAAACATTACTCATTTGATGAGGTGGACATAGGAAGGAAAACTGTGTACAGTCTGTATTTTCTGTATGTAAATGTAAATAAGATGAATCAATCAGATTAGATAGTTAGCGTGTTTGTTACTCTGTAAATTTTAGCAACATATTGCCATCAGTGCCATTCTGATGAAGGGGCTGACATGGGCTACAACTGATGGACACCATGCAAGAATACCAGAAACATGAAAAATTTGGATAATCATTGGGTGCACTACAACCTGTGTGGCAGTGAAAAGCCAACCTATTCTTAAGCCCCAGAAACTTGGGCATTCTCCTTTTCTGTCACATGTCATATCATGTCTTTAATAGTAAAGCCAACATGGAGGCAACTAATCAAAATATATTGGTGTAAAAATATGCAAATTATAAGTGTGCCAGTAACTGCTCCACATGTCCACTTGAACACATCAACTCAAGGGATGATTATGCAAGTATTGTGCACAGGAGTTTAACTCTGGGGGCCAACATGTAGGTCATGTGTACTTAATGCTCCTTTCAGAACAAAACTGCCGATGGACTTTTCTCCACTGAAATTTTTGAGAATTTTTTAAATGCATGTTACTTTATGATCCATCTGGTGTGCTTTTCCTGAGAGGATTGATTGCACTTAGTGTAGATTCTACACTATCCAGGTCATTGAGTTGGTGTCGGTATTTGCCAGTAACAACTATCATTCTTTTAAGAAATTTATCATATTCATCAGCAATTATCATATGTTGATGAAAGATCTGTTGAAACGAGGAGTAAATTGTGATCAAATAAGAATAAAAAAAGAGTCGTTTGGGGGAAGCCAAGCTTTGTATTTGGTGTTCTTGGGTTATAATGGCTCATTTATGGTATGGATTGTAATGACTAAATAAAAATAGCTCATAAAATTTGGTGAGTGTGTGAGCATGACCAAGGATGAGATTGCAGGCAGAAGGCTGTGCAGGTGGGGGCCCACAACACCCAAGTCCACCTTACCAACTAAACTTATTGTACTGCCTTCTCATTGGTCATTATTGGTGGCAGCAGATTGGCATATATGTTTTATGGCGTGTCAGTTTTTGAAATGTCATAGACAAAAGAGAAAACAAAAAATTAAACATTGTACAATTCTTGATTGATAGTTCAGGGATATTTAGATTGCTCATCAGATGCCACCATGTCTAATCATCTTCCAAAAAAAATCAGACCACTAGTGCTACAACTGTTCTTTGTGCTGATCACCTCATTATTTGTAACAGGAGTCCTTTCTAAATACTGCCAGACCTTATTCACATGACTGAGTAGACTGCATAGGATGTATGAGTTTATATATGATGCGACAGATACTAGATAATGTAAATACTATCATACACATTGCTGTATAAATATTTGGGTGCATCACAATAGGTGCTGGGGGAAGAGTTAGTGCTCTCTGATATATCCACCTGATTTCCAAAGCCCAACCGTCAGTATAAACCAACCATGTCTTTCTCCCTAACTTTCACTGGTCCAGTTTTTGACAGTTGTCACATCACTGATGCTTTATGAGTTTGGTTGTTGATAATGATGCAACTCTTTCATGGATGGTCACAAGAAGTGATAAAACAAGGCAGCAATCTTTTCTCTGTCTCACGCCCACACACACACACACACTACAGTCTTGGCCTTCATTCTTCGTGACAATTAGTGACATTGAGCCATGGTAATAACTGGCAACTTTTTCTGTGTTATGAAAGGGAGGTCAATGGAATATCATATTATAATATTCATTATAATCACAGTTTACACACATTGCCAACTTCATATTTTCTGGGTTCCCAATGTGCTAGAATTTAAGTATTTCAGAAAGTAGAGAATAAAGAATAATTGTAAACGAGATGACTTAAGTATTCATCAGCTGTAGATAATATTCCTGAAGATGGTTTGTTTACATAGTGGTAAAACTATCTCTCAAAAAAGTTATGTAGCTTTTAATTACATCAGATGGATCTGGAAATTAACACATATAGAATATTTCAGAATCAGCCTTTAATGTGATAGTGATTATGCTAAAAATTTAACCTGGAAAACTGTTTAGAGAATTTTGAGCAGAAATAGTTTAGTTTGAGAGTTGGACTCTGTTTTCCAACATCTGTTTTCATCTTCAAGCTTGTCTCCAAATGACAGCCTGTCTAATGGATTTTATATTCATATCATTCTTTACACATAGGCCAATACACATTCCTGTTTCTGTATATACTGCTGTTTTCACATACACATAGTATTCCAGAATGACACAGTGATCTTCATGTGCATACATTTCTCTCCCTCCACTTACACCTAGTTATTCACGTGCATAAACTTCTTCTGTACATGAAGTTTTCATCATTGTGTATACACTTCATACACCTTTACTGTCACTGCACGCTACAGTACTCTGCTGCTCTGGGAGCAGCAAACTGCTCGTCCTACTGCTACTACTTCTCCAGTATTTATCACCAGTACATCATGGCCTCGGACCTATTTTCGTGACTAGTATTGCTGGTATGGTTGATGAGTACTTTTTTAACTGGTCCTTTGGACCAGCACAGCTAATACTTTTGACTATTTTTGACTGGTACTCTGGACTGGTAATTTTAATTGGTACTTTCGACTGGTACTTTTAACTATTACTTCTGACATGTTCTTCTAACTGGTACTTGTGGCCCCACTACCTTGAATCTTATGTGCCATTCTTTTTCAGTGTCTGGTTGAAGGTATAGATTCTCAGTTGTGTATATAGTATGTATGTACATTGTATATACATGCATATATATACATGTACTCATGTATTTTGGGCACAAATATAACATTTAATGTAAAGATAATATGTAAGGTCAACATTTTCTGAGATATAATTTGTTTTGCGTGCCTGTGATCTTCTGTTGTCATCATATCTCTCTCGAGTAGGGACTTTCGTGCCATCAAGTGAGAGACTGACGTCACCAAAACTCTGCTGCCTGGGTCTGTGCCGGGGTCCTGCGAGAGGTCTTGATCATTGTGGATCTCCAAGGGGACCACTTGGGGATCCTCAGGTCCTGGGTTGCAGAACCGAATCATTGACTGTGTATGAAACTACTTTACCACAGAGCAGAACAGTGAAAACTAGTCATACAATTACTGAGATCCTGTGGTGGCTTGATTTTGATATGTGGGATTGTGAGCAGACAGAAACAATGTCAAAACTGTCATGGGAAAGAAGTGAACATTTAATGTTGGGTTGAAAAAGTTTCCAGAAAATGTGAATACCTTTTGCAGTTACTGATGGTTAGTGGTAAAGATGTATATGAAAGAACACTTCTCTCATTTAGCATAATCATTGGATAGTTTTCCATGAAACTAAAACTCAAGAAGTGTGGTTTAGTACACGTGTATGGTGTGTTGCCTCCTGGGACCCCGGCCGTGCCTACTTAACCCATGGCATCACTGGAGTGCGTAGCATAATACTGTGTTTCTGTGGAAGATAGTTATAAACCCATATGCAGTTAAGGTTGAGAGTTTGCACAGAAATCACTTGTTGCTCAACCTTAGAAGCAGTTGAGGATTAGCACTATGTTCCCTTGACCCACATAAATATAGGACATTCCCCCATGAAGTAACTCTAGTGTGTTAGTGTGTGTTGTGGATGCTTTCTATGGTGGTCGCTGTACAAGGGTTTTTTGTGGCAGTGATATGTGAGGAATATGTCAGTGGGTGCGTCTAGGTTATATAGCAAGACACTGTATGTTGATTTAACGCAGTGGTTAAGCAGAGTTGTGGATGAGCGAGATGACATGGACAGTATCTGTCCTGTGCCTCTTTGCTAGAATATCTTAACCTATGCCCTACACTGGATATTATAGACCCATCTCTGGAGTTCCACTTGAGGCCAACCTGATGTATAGATATATATACCATATATATAAAGAAATAGAAACAGCATCAGTCCTTTAGATTTTATTGAATGTCTCTAAAATACATTGTAAGTTAATGGTAAGACATCATGGCATCAGTTACCATAATTGGCAGAATACTTTTTCGGACGCTCTGCCTTCAAGGATGGTGTCAGATGGTGCTGTAGAGGTGGTGTCTACAAGCGAACATAAAGAGTAGCTATGTTGATGTTTAGCTCGCAAATTGTTGTCTTTTTCTTGCCCTCCCAACTCCCTACTTCTCGACGTCATGTCCAGCATGTTGAACAATAAAAGTTGATCTTGCAGTTGAAAGTTTTATTCCACCCATGTGTATATTGCATGTGTGTGTGTGATTAACTGTAAGTGTATGAAGGTAGGGAACAACACAATTTTGCACTTCCATCTCGTAACTTCTCTTTTTCCAACAAACAGTTTTTGGAAGGAGACTGCAACCCCACCTCTCCTGGCTGATTGGCTGGACCACTCCCACCGCTGACCCAGACGTAGATATAAGAGCTGGGTTTAGGACACCACACAAAAGTACAGCAACAATATCCTAAGGTTGCTTTGGATCCTAGGTAGAATACTGGTGACCTTCCTACTCTTGCTATCATGACAAACCCTAATAGAATAAACTGTACATACAGTTCTAGCCTAACACGCAGACTTTCCTATTGACATTATTAATCTTAGTTACGTTACTACTGATCATATTAGTAGTCCTAGCCACAGTACCATACTTAGCTGCAGTATTGCTCTTATTCACAACAGTAGCGCAAGACACATTATTACTAGCTTTTGTATTGACCCCTATGGCAATACAGGTTCTGTAGATACGAGCCAAAACTGCGTTTAGTCTTGGTTGCAGTTTCGGTCTTGCTTATATTTAACTGTCCCTGAAGAATAATTCACGATAATAGTTTTGTTAGTAGCTATATTACTGTTTCTCTTCCTATTTCTAACCATAATATACAAGATAAAGAAAAGAAAATATGGCTTTGGTAGGCTTCTCGGTGCTGGCGTTGGCCATAATACAAGTCTGGCCATAGTATTGATCTCAACTCAAACACTGGCACTGGCCACAGCTCTGCTTCCGGCTAAAGTTACGTTCTTGGTTTAAATAATGCTACTTGCCGTACTGTTGATTCTTAATTGTTCTGGGCCTGGCAACATTTCTTGTCCATGAAGAAAGTGATAATCACAGCAGTACTGCTCCTGACCAGTTTACAATAGTACTGATGCTGGCCATTACACTGGCCTTGTCACAGTATTTGGACTGATCGCAGAACTACTCTTGACCAACATTAATTATTCGTTAAGTTACTGGTTCTGGTTATTGTTGGTGCTGGCCTTAGTGCTGGTAACAGCGGCACATTTGCAGCATTCTCGCTTTCATCCTCTGCAGCGGTCAGAGTAATCTCCCTTTACCATTGATATTTGACTAACTACCATCGTAAGCAATTTACTACTCAAGAAAAAAAAAAGGGTGGGGGGGGGGGAGGAGTGACCTGTGTCACCTATATGCGAATGACACGCAAATGGCTACAACGATCGTCTGTATCAATAGAGATTGTTTGAGGTGGTTAAGGCGGAGTGCTGCAAACTATGAAAACGAAGTTGGTGTAACTAAATAGAATTGACTTCCAGAACGTTTCAAAACGAATTTCCTTACATTTATCCAGAGCACTTGAACTATTAGATTTAGAATTATACGTAGGCGCCATGTGATATGGTCGCAGCATGTCTGTTGAATACCAAACTAAGGAGCCGACAGATGCCAACAAGGAAAGAAATCTCCGAAAACACTACTTGTTTCATATTAAAACAAGACTAAACCCGACATATGCCACCAACTGATTGGTGTTTAATTCCTTAGACCTGTTGAATTAACTTTACATCACACTGGTGAAAATGGTCTCTAATCATATTTTGTACATGTCTGCAATGATCTGGTTAAACCATCTGAAAAGCCGTGAGAAAAATGACTGCAAAAGGCAGCCTGAAATTCGCTAAATTTGGCGCATTTTGCACTAAGTTGGCAATACTGCAAGGCTGTGCTTGTACCAGACGCACCTATCACACTTGCCAGTCGATCAGGCAGCAGACTTAGCATGACGATAGGGTTTCAGTTCACCTAAAAGTTTTATTTGAATAATGTGTCAATTGCTTGAATTCCAAGCCACCCTATTCGTCGGAATACGCAGCAATTGGACTACTTGAGAGCCTGGGTAACCTACGAAGCCAACGGTGAGTGTACGTACTGAACTTGGGTCTGTTCACCTTTAGTAAACTTGTGGAAATTTGTCGATTAGAACTCCCGTGACAACTTTTAGAAAGAGATAAGGAAGCGAGGATATGTACTGCATTACACTAACAGTTGGAGGGGTAGTAGGGCTGCTTCGATAGCAAGGCGAAGGAGGGTTTCTCGTATGTCAGGAGCAGCAGCATTCTTTGCGAGAGTGCACATCCAGCCCCAATACTGCTGGTCTTGACTACAGTTTTGGTCATTGGCCAAGTACTGTTCCTATCCACATAAAGGTCCTAGTGACAGTGCTAGGACTGTGCCTGATGCTTACTATGGCACAAGATGGCTTTCGTCGTGATGTTTTTTGTCTCTGTAGTACTGATACACACTACAGAACTAACTGATCGTGGTCTTAGATCTGATCGCTTAACTGGTTTGTCTTGGATTTTTTGGTCACACCGCTGGTCTTAACTATTGGTCCTCTCCTTACCACAATATTAACCTTAGTTCCTCTCATGGCCACAGAATTGTCCTTTAGCCTTCTGGCCACTATACTGATCTTACTTTGCCATAGTACAAGACCTTAACTTAAAGCTGGTTTTGACTCTAGTAACGTTTCTGCTCCAGTGTTGGTTCTTGTCACGATAATGTTGTAGCATGCGTTTTTGATCGTTACGGTAATGGTCCTAACTGTAGCAAACAGGCGTAGCTATGTTGAAGTTTGGTAGAAACAAGCCAACAAGAGCTAGGGGTCCACTGAGGGGCTTGGTTCCAGGTCATGTGTTAAAGTCATCGTTAGGTGTCACCTTCTAACCAACTGTTGTGTCAGAAATAAGAAAGTTTTGGTGTGGATTATAATTTTTTATATAGATGATTTTCATTATGTTCATGTTTAGTGCTCATCTTAATTTCACTGTGTAATAGATGGCTTTGGTTGGGAAACGTCTTGGTATCCTTTTTTTCTTTTAATTGCAACATCCTATAGTTCTTGTGATATTTTCTTTGAGTTGCAACCACATAGCTTTCACGCCATGTTTTCGTTTATTTCTAATGGACTTCCTAATTTCATTTACTTGCATATAATTTACCACACACACACACACACACACACACACACACATATATATATATATATATATATATATATATATATATATATATAT
>JAYMFT010000035.1:208037-226605 GCA_038088735.1 Panulirus argus | reverse complement strand
TCTCTCACACACTCTCACAAATCCTGCTTCAAGAGTAATGCTACTCCTTCATTAGCTCTTGTCCTCTCAGCAACTCCTGATTTCACTCCCAAGATGTTTCCATGCCATTCTTCCCCTTTTCCCTTGAGCTTCGTTTCACTCAGAGCCAGGACATCCAGGTTTCTTTACTCAAACATACTACCTATCTCTCCTTTCCCCTCATCTTGGTTACATCCACACACATTCAGACACCCCAGTCTGAGCCTACAAAGATGTTGAGCACTCCCTGCCTGGCTCCTTCTTCTGTTTTCCCTTTTAGAAATTGAATATACAAGAAGGGGAGGGTTTCCAGCCCCCTGCTTCTGCCCCTTTTAGTCGCCTTCTACAACACGCAGGGAATACATCAGAGGTATTCTTACACCTCTATCCCCAGGGGATTTTTATTATTTTATTATTATTATTATTATTATTATTATTATTATTATTATTATTATTATTATTATTATTATACTCTATCGCTGTTTCCCATGTCAGCGAAATAGCGCCAGTAAACAGACGAAGAAAGACCAATTCCTCCACATACACATATGTATACATACATGCACATAGATGCACAGTACATATATATACATACCAACATATACATGTATACATACATATACATACACATGCATATAGACATATACACATGTATATATTCACACTTGCTTGCCCCCATCCACTCCTGATGCCACCCTGTCCCACAGAAAATACCATTGCCACCCCCTGCACCGGCGAGGTAACGCCAGGAGACAGACGAAACTGCCACATTCGCTCACACTCAGTGTCTAGGTGTCATGTGTACTGCACTGAAACCACAGCTCCCTTTTCACATGCAGGCCCCACAGACCTTTCCATGGTTTACCCCAGATGCTTCACATTCCCTGTTTCAGTCCATTGACAGCACGTCGACCCAGATATACCACATCGTTTCATTTCACTCTATTCCAGGCACACTTTTTTTTTTTTTTCCCCATACATATTCGCCTTTTTCCATATTAGTGAGGTAGCGTTCAAGAACACATGAAAGAGCATCAGAGGGAAGACTCTTCACTGTTCCTTCTTTTGGAAATGTAAAACTGGAGGGGAGGATTTCCAGTCCCCTGCTCCTTCCCCCTTTTAGTCGCCTTCTACGACACGCAGGGAATACGTGGGAAGTATGCTAGCCTGAACCAGGTACCCATAGTCATAAACCGGAAAATAAAGGGTGCACTGCAACCTAATCATCATAACTTTTTAACCCTGTTTTTAAGAAGAGAGTTCTATGCCATTTAAGTTGGTTTCTTTATACATTACTGTGTTGTGTATATATACGTAATGAGCTTAAATGTTGTGACACACACAGTCTAAATGTATCAAAACACATAATCCTTTGTTTAATTTCTTACTGTCAGTATCGCACACTGAACAGGTATTATTGTCCTTGACAGCATATAAAAGAATTTATGCACAAGGAATATTTTACAGTTAACACTTTCCTAGAATCAGAGAACAGAAGTTTACTTTACTGAACAAGTTAATTGATTTCCATTGTGATTACTGTACAAGATAATTGACTTCCATTGTAATGATCTTTATATGGAAGCTTCTCTAAGTTGTGAAGATGTACTTTCAGTTTTGTCACTACTCATGCTGCACCTGGCAACTGACACTACTATACTACCATTTTTTTGCATCGTGTCGGAGTACACATATTTATTAAACAACAAAGCTGTATTTTGTAAAATATGATCAGTTGAGTACAGCACAGAGCCTTGAAAACAACATAGACTTCTGTGCCGTCACAGTTAGCAGGGAGAGCATTGCAACAGTACTGAGTGGCATAATACATTTTGCTGAACACAGCTGACTATATATCAAGTATGAAAGACCTATTGGTAAACTTAAACTCTGCAAAATTACATGCCCATGTGTGCTAGAATTAATCCAGTAATTTGAATATGTCAGTTCTGTGCTAAATGATGGAAAATGCTGGTCATATTACTAATTTTTGCAAAATCTTAGAGGGGTTGATAGATCAAGCATTGTGGGTTTTGTTGCTTAGAAGCCTACTTACTGGACACAACAGAGGCCTGCTCTGTGCTAAACATGAGGTCTTACAGGTGATATACTTAATACCTTTGCCACATCTTTGCACTGCCAGATTTTGATGATGGTGTTTGAGCCAGAGAATAATTCATGATCGTTAAGTCACTATGGATATAACAATTACTTATTACTCAGGTAACCAATAAAGCTATTTTCCTGGTAACAACAAAATGTCACCAAATGTATGATATGAAAATTTGAGTAGTAAATACTTTTCTTGTACATCGAATACACTAATCCAGGTACACCAACTGCCATGATCTAATTTAAAGATTAAAACAACTATCTTGCCAGAGAGCTTGTTGGACAAAATAATTTGTTAAGTTTTTAAGATTCAAAACTTGTAGTTATGAAGAGGATGAACTAGTCCACCAATCATAGTGTTTAACCACTGGTAAAACGTCTGAATAAGGTGGCTTAACAATTTTCACTGCATATTTCATCCAATTCAGTATCTTAAGCTTAAAAGATTTGTGCAAACCGTACAGGGACAGTCCTTATGTGGGCTGGGAGATGATGATTACGACATTGATATAAATCACTGATTTTGATGAATTTTTCACTATCCTTTTCATACAATTTTCCTGTTTTGTGCAAGGTGGCCTATACCTTGGATTAAAGCATCACCACCACACATTATACATTTTGAGTAACTGCAACACTTGCTTTATCACTCAGATTTCTACTTCATTATACTGACAAAAATTTCTGAGCCTCCACATCTTTTACAAAGGGTCCATCACATTTCCTCTTTTCTTAATATCTTTACAGCACATACAAACATCATTTCACGTGCCCTTATTCAACCCATTGACAGCATGTCATCCCCTGTATTTCACATCACTCATATTCATTCCATCCCATGCATACATCTAACCCTCTTGGATGTTCAGGTCACCATACTTCACTTACATCCTTCTGTCTCCTTGGTAACACCCTTCTCCCATGCTCCTCCACTTCTGCCACATAGATCCTCTTAGTCTCTCTTTCTTTGTTCCTCTCCATATGTCATTCCTTACATATCATCCTGCCTCACACCACACATTGTCCACAGGCATTTCATTCCCAACACCTCCACCCTCTTGTGTTCCTTTTCATGCATTGCCCAAGACTTACATTTGTACAACACCCTGAGAACTACTGTGCCTTTAAACATAAGCATCTTTGTTTTCACAGACACTTACCTATCCTTTTTCACAGACACTTACCTATCCTTCCACTCGTACCTCAGTGCATCCAGGACCTTTGCCATGTCTCCCATCCAATGGCTTACCAGTTCTCATGTCTGCTCTCAAGTACTGTAAGCGCTCCAGTTCTCCCTTATTCTCTCCATTCCAAGTCACACACAATTCATTGCAATTACCTATGGAGAGGGAGTTTAACTTTTGTGTGCCTCATTTCTTGAACTATTTCTTCTGTCTTACAGCTTCTTAAATTTATGTGTGCAGTATAACCTCTCCATCACCATCACCATCACCACATTTTTACACTTCTCTAGCTTCTCTTCACATTTATTCCCAGCTTCCTCCTTTCACACACACTCCCAAACTCAGTTTCCAAACTCAGTTCCCAAACTCAGACACCAGCTTTAAAATTTCCCTGAGTCTGTTATGAAAGCCATGCCACTGCACACTTTCAGTTGGAGGTAAGAATGAAAGGTTTTAGAGACTTTTAGGAAAAGAGGAAATGATATGGGTGGAAAGAGGATGGTGAAAAGTGAGTGAGCTTGGAAAAGAGGAGAGATTGGATGAAGAATGGCAAAAGATGAAAGTAAGCAAAACTAAGGAAGAGGACGAAGAATGGGAGGCAATAAAGGGAAGCATTGTTTAGATGTGGGAGAAAGTTAGTGGAATGTGAAGGGTGGGATATTGGTGTGTGAGAAATAGCATTGCAGTGGTGTGATGAGGAAGTTAAGCTGCTAGTGAAAGAAAAAAGAGAATTGTATGAGTGTCACCTGCTAGCAGCATTATTTTCAATTTCTGTATCTTTTCCTTTAGGGCCTTTGTATGTAGGCACTGAAGTGCTTTTTGTTTTACCAGAACTTGTTTGTTCTAATTTCTCTTCATTAGATTCCATTAATTTCTCTTTTGCCTATTTGTATATGATGTCCAAATCACTTTACATTTTTTTTGGTCATCATTTTTTGCAAAACAGCTGATTATATTCTCATTTATTTTCTTATCTCTATCAGATGTCCTGTATACAGAGATTATTGAAACTACAGTGATTCTGTTCTTTGTAGGACACCCAAAAGCACAATCCTCGTCAGACTGTTTCCACATGCATCTACCTTGAACTTTCTGTTGGTCTGAAATTCCTTGATCCATTTTCTCAATAATATTTTGTTTCAATAAGTTCTTTAGCAGTACTCCATAATTTTTCAAATGCTTTTGCAAAATCTGGAAAGACAGTATCTGTTATTCTTTTCTCATTAGAATTTCATATGTATCATTATAGTGACATAATAACTATCTTTTTGTGCTCTTACCAGATAGAAAACCATACTTGTCTTCATCAGTGAGTTCAGTATTGATAAGATATTCCAATATGCATTTCTTTACTACTCTTTCAAATATTATGAACATGTGTGATGTTAGGCTTTTTGGTCTATATTGTTTCAGCAACAGTTTGGTTCCTCCTTTATATTAGGGTGTTATGTATGCTACTTTGTGTATATCTGCTATGCTAGATTGGTCTGTGCTTTATCTTAGTAGTGTTGTGAGGGGGGTTAGCTATTGTTTTCTTATTGTTTTTTTTAGAAATTTTGCTGGAATTGCATCTGCAGTTTTCCTTACCATATAGACTCCTAATGGCTGCTGGTATACTGCATAACATTCGATTACGTTGAGGTTGGTACATAACATTTCATTGGTAAGGGTAGACAAAGATAGTTCCCATTCCTCAGTTGCTGTACTGATGATTCACCAGGAGAACAAAGTTAAAGGATTTCTACCCAGAGGGAGTCCTTGATGCATATTGATTTGTTCCGTTATGGAACTTCAACAAGGATTTGATTGTCTTTAGTACATGGAACTGTTGTTGTAGCTGGTGTACTAATAACTTTATTCATGTCACTGATAGAGCATTGAAGATGATCCCTGAGTCCTAAGGTCCCCTATCCCGATTTGTGCACCAATTATACTCAAAGGGAACCAAGTCTGAAGGTGTGTACTCAGAAAAATTCTTTGTGATACCCTTTGTGATTGTTGTCTTATGGAAACTCATTAAGGCTCTGATTATCTTCAGGACACAGAATTCTTTTTGTTGCTAGTGTACTACACAGTTTCTGATTGTCATCATGTAATCCTGTGTCAGCAGTAGAGAAGGTCATGACAGACCCCATAGCATCATGTAATCCTGTGTCAGCAGTAGAGAAGGTCATGACAGACCCCATAGCCTAGGATTCTTGAGTTCCTTCTTGTGTTCTGATGATACAGTAGGAGGACTAGGTCAAAGGGTACCAATTCCAGAAGAATCCTTGCAATTCCTTATGGGGCTGGCTCTTAAGATTCCCAACAGAGCTTTGGTTGTATATCATATACCAGTTCCTATTCATGTTATTAGCAAGACGTAATTGAACTTTGAGTTAGAACATTTTGGTCAATAAGCTTGGGATCCATATTTTTGTTGAAAGACCATAATTTTCCAAGTAATGCTTGGACCAAAAAACAGAATCTTTGTTTTCACACTAGGTTGGAGGCTCGACATATTTCAGATTTAATTTTGCTTCAGCAGTGCTATATGGCTGGCTGTATGGGGATTATTAAGATATGACAACTATAATATTTAGTATTTCCCTTAGCAATGCCAGAAGTGGTTCATACCTCTCTAGCCTGCAGGCATACACTTTAAACTTTCTTTTACTACAGTTTTTTTATGAAAAGGACAGATCTTGTAAACCATGTTCATGTTAGACTCAAAATCAGGGAAGAAGAGACCATTTCTTCTCATGGACTGACTAGAGTTGATGTTGGAACTTTGGTGTTTGGAAAAGTCCAGATGGCAGCATAGTGTTGACCACAGAAGACGTATATCCCCTGCTTTCATGTGGATTCTGCCTTTGAAATTAATTTGTAAGGTGGAGTTCTTTGCCACAAGGCCAGTGCCCTCTTACCAAATTGTTTTCCTTGTTTTCAGTTCATAGGTAGAAGGGTTCAATATCATGACCTTGCATCATATTTCAACATTTGCAATATAAAGATTGCATGTAAAGTTTTGTGTGTTTTGTAAAGTATATTAGGTATTATTATCTTCAGGAACTTTTTTTTTTGTTGTTGTTTTATCAGATTATGTTCAGGAAAACTCCTATTAGTATATTTTTTATTTTGGTCATATTCATGAGACATGGCTATATGGATTAGTTTTTACCCATGCTCATTTTCTGTATTCATTGTGTACAGAATTTTGTTATGTTTTATGTTATCAGTTATATCTGGAATATGCAAAACCTAGCCTATTCTACTTCACTTTATCTGTAAGTGATTTACCAATGCAAAACAGAACCAAAATATTGTTTTATGTATGAGATTATATTATCAAGTCAGTTTTGGCTGTAAAATTGATGACCAAGACAAGTCATGGCCCTAACCACATTTAATCTTTAAGTCTTGTTTGGAAACTTTATGACAGTGTGTTAGCAGAAAGAAGATAATATGTTTTGGAGTTCTAGTGGTGTGGAGGGAATCTGCAAACTACCTTGATGGTTGCTTCTTCTGTATGACTTATTTCTTTAGTCATAGAAAAAAAGTTGACCATCAAGTATCCAATTCCTCTCACTACTATGCAAACTATATCTCATGAAAAGGAAATTTCTGCACCAGAACCACCTCTCTATGCAAACTGTATCTTGTGAAAAGGAAATTTCTGTACTGGAGCTACCTCTAATTTTTGAAGAATTATTGCTTATTCAGACAATGAACCCCAAGGTGGGACATCATGCCCAAATGATGATGTTGATTAGAGGCCAGTTAAAAAAACCAAAGTTGGTTGATCAGGTTGACCAGTGACATAGTATGAGATTTAGCCTTTTTGAAAAAATCTGCTGAATTATTTGGATCATGGCAGAAATACTGAAACCTGCCCACACCAGAGACAACTTATGTTGATATCAAACTCTAAGGAATAATATGGTAAATTTTCTCAAAACATTAATCTTTACTGTGTTGTATAACAGTGCATCAGCCTTGTATGTGCAATAGTATTGATTCTAATGATTTGAGACTTTGCATAGATTCTTCCAAGCCAAATTTAAAGACAGTATTGCTATACAATAGACATTGCATTGCCTTCTTTCTGGCCTTCAGGTTCACATTAAGGAAACATGTGAAAATCTTAGGACTTTTGTGGACATGCTTAACTGTGGTGTCCACAAATAGCATTTTTGTTGTAATCAAAAACTCACTGGCCTTCTCTTGGTGCATCAAGTAGGGTCTACAAAATATTGTTGCTTTTTATCCCAATGTAATTATCCAGCCATGGACTCACATCATATCAGAAAAGCTTAGCCTGGGAGAGAACAGTTTACCCCAGGGTCTTTTCTCATTAAGACACAACCACTCGTGAAAGTGAATGAATCCAGTTACCACCATTTCACAAATAAATTATGCTGATGAAAACCTTTATGCAAGGCCTACAAGGAGAAGGCCAAAGATTCCAGTTTCCTTGTCTCAGTTTCCTACACATTATCCATGAAAAACTCTAAGAATGTATGTTTGTGGTCTCCCAGATACAGCTTGTCATTGGCACAAGTTTCAAGGAGTGCTTGAACATCTGTGAAAAGGATGTCTGACTCGCAGTTAAACCCATCATAAAAAACTATCCAGGAAATGAGAAGCTGGATGTTTGTGAGGAAGATGTCAGAGACTTCATAAAATACAACTTTTGTGGATCCAACAAGAAACTGAAATTACACTTTTTTAACTTACGCCTTAGAAGATTTCGTCCAGGAAAACATGGGCTTAGTTACTGAGGGTGAAAAGTTCTAACAGGAATTATCTGATATGTTAGTACAGTATTACCAGGGCCATTGGGATATCCATATGATGGCTGTAGATTTTTGGTGCTTGAAAAGGGATGATTCTGTGGCAAGATAATTTTTACTGCAAAAGCCAAAGCAGATATGCCAGACATGCACTGCTGAATAGTTACAATATACACAGTTGAGTTCTGTCTCTGTCTGTCTGTATCTCTGAGGCCCATTTTCTTTGGAAACTCCCTCAAGGGGGTGGCCACAGCAAAAGATTCTCCATAATTGGTGAACCTGTGCTGATTCTTATCCTTTAGTGCCTCACCATTAACAGGCCACTGGCGAAGGACAACTCTGGCACAGTTTTTTCAGAGGCTCCTACCTAATGTTCCTACCAACTTCTTCTACCAAATGTGTCTACTCAAGTGTTCCAGCTTGTATTCAGTATACATTCTCGAAAATGTATTTTGATTGTTTGTTTTACCTTTCAAATGGCATTTTAATATCATTCATCCATATAAAGTGCATGAGGGCACATGCAAAGAACACTGCATGGTTCTTTGAAATTCATATGTATCGCAAAACAACTGTGTACTCAGTGTTAAGGAACGATTGGAATTAGTAAAATCATGAATTATTAACTAAGAATTCTTTCCTGTTTTGCAGATTATTTTCTTTTTCATTGGATAAAATTTCTTAAGAAGGGGATTTTAAGAATAGCTTTCAATTTAGTGGCATTGTAAGCCCAAAGTGAGTACAACAACCTTTGTGCAAGAGTGTATTTCTGATGTGTCAGTTCAGTAGCAAGATTTCTTTGTTGTGCCATAACCATCAAATAGGAATCTAGCTTGAATTTTAGGTTTTAAAATCTTTATGTTAGGGTTTTTCACAATTGTGTAGAAGAAAGTATGAACATTTAGACAGATGATTGTTTACGTAAGGTGTGCTGTTCCATTTCAGCAAGCTGCTGCATCACATGATTATTGTGTGGCGATCAGTAACTCAAGGGTGGGCTGTTTTGATTCCTGCTTCTTTCCCCTACTCATCGAAGCTTTGGAACTCTTTACCGTCTCATATCTTTTCCAATAACTATGACAGGTCTTTCACTTTCACAAAAATTCATAAATACTTTCCCTTGCCTTTTCTTTTTTCATTTCGTAATTCTCTATATATTTCAATTAAGGCCTGGCCTTGATGTGGACTTTTTTCCGAGACTGGAGCCTTCAACATAAAGAAAGAAGAAAAAAGTTGGTTATCATTTCAGGTTTTTTGGGAGACTGAAAAATCTGGTATAGTCACATCTCTGCGTTTAGAATTTTTTCCTAGTCTTCAGAATTACGGAAATGAAGGTAGTAACATTGTTACTTCATATAAGTATGTTTAACAGGAACCTCAATCTTTGGTGCTTGACACTATGTTTAGACTTGATACTATGTTTAGAGTAGATTGATGAGATTCTTTTATTTCTAAGGAAGCTCCATCATTTCTATTATGATTAGGAGCATTTGAAGGATCAGGATTTTTTTCTGTGTAAGATTTTTTAGTGAAATAGCTATGTATCAGTGACCTGTTGTTAACAGCTTTATTATCATGAAGAAAGGTTAGTGAAACTCAATCATTGCCAAGGCACTAGAATCTTCTGAAGTTTGAAGATCATCTTCAATGAGTAAGAACAAAAATGCCTTAAATTTTTTAATGAAAGTAAAACTGTCAAATAAAGGAGAGAACCTTTATTTATACAGTTTTGAAAAAATAATCAAAGGAACACCATCCTTAACAGCCATTTAAAATTCTTGAGATAATCTTAAGTCCATAGGAAATTATGTAGACTTTTTTTTCCAGGCTCCTATAAGTCTTTATCAGCATGGCAAATTCTTAATTTGGTTAGGAAGTTGGTTCTCCCTCATCAACTAGGGCTGTTTGAGTGATGTAAGGATAGTGGCTTTTGCACGACAGTTATTCTTGTAGTAGTGCTAATTTTCATGGGATTTGTTCACACTGCACTCCAATGTCATGACATTTTTATGGCAACTCATGACATATGTATGGCAGCTAGGTGTATCCTTGGTTTCTGCTTTATATAGGCAGTGGGAGTAGCAACTCCTAATGCCTCAGATGGTTTTCTACACCCTCCACCAATTTTTCACCACTCCAGAAGGGAATGTGTGTTTGTTGACTTGAGCATTATCCATGGACACAAATTATGTTAGCTCACTTCTTTTTTCCATATTCTTTACTTTTACAAGTATTCTATTCATTTTATAATGGGAAACAAAAAATTTAATTGATGCACACCTTTCCAGGCCTTTACGCTAGCTGTATACCATGGACATACACAATGTTAGCTCACTTTCTTCGTATATGTATATCCTTTGATTTTACTTTTTATTTTATGGGAAACAGAAAATTTGAATTACATACCCTCCAAAACCCTCCTCCTCCATTTCCTTCCCATTTACCTGGGGGATTTAGACATTAAATTAAGCATTATAGTACAGCCATATAAGGTTTAGCTCGCTTTTTCACCCCCTTTAATTTTACATGCATTTCTTTCATTTCTTAAATGAAATCAGAAGATTTGAAGATTTTTTGTTCGTATTGTAGTAAATTTTTTGCAGCTTACTTGTTATATAAGTGGTGAGATTAGCAAAGGGGTCTTCAGCATTCATCAGATCTTCTTTTCTTTCATATTTGTCTGCCATTTCCCATTTTGGTGAGGTAGCGTCAGGAACGAAGAAAGGCCACATTCACATGCATCCATTCTCTAGCTGTCATGTGCAGTGCACCAAAACCACAGGCCCCCCTGTCCAAAACCAGGACCCACAGACCTTTCCATGATTTCCACAACTGCTTCACATACCCTGGTACAGTCCACTGACAGCACATTACCCCCTGTACACCACATTGTTCCAGTTCACTTTATCCCATGCATGCCTTTCACCCTCCTGCATGTTCAGGCTGTGATCACTCTCATTCTTTTTCAATCCAAATACCTTTGTTTAATTATAATTCTGCCTAGATATGATTGACCTTCCTTATGTGGCATCAGGTATGCTGCAATCAGAAGGTTAAGAACAGGGGTCAGTTGTCATGAAGGGTAGGCCCTTTCTTTATAGTTTTCCTTTGTTTTTTTAGTCAGTCTTTTGACTTGAGAGTATGCTCAGAGATGCTCATAAGGATTTTTCCATCGATGAGATATGTCACTTCTGAAGATTAAAAACCATTTTTCTACCATAGCCACAGCCTTATCTCCCAGTGAGTATGTATGTAGTAGTCTTGCAAAAGAAAAAAAAAAGTAGAGCTATTGCATAGCACTCATCACGCATCTTGCGGGATGACTAATACTGTTACTCTTTTTGCCATATGCACTCCATAATTGTCGATCCTGTCTTCATGTGGGACTGACTTAACTCTTATATTATTTTCTTTTGAATGTTTCTGAAGTTGTTCCATGCCTCTTTCTTATTTATCTTGGTATTACGTTGAGTAATCTTTCCAAATTTTTTGTTGGAATCCTCCATATATTTGGTTGATATCTTCCCAGGTAGTATTGCAGACTTGATGAGTTTGTATCTTGTTGAGATTCTTTCAGTGTTCTTCATGCCCTTAATTTGCTAACATGCATAAGTTATCAAGTATCTTTCCCATCTTTCTGTGCTGTAGATTTCTAGTTCTGTCAACTTCTCATGCTAGTTCTTGTGTTCTAGGCCTCAAGTCTTTGCTTGTGAAGTCTTTATGAGATCTCTCTTGTTTGCTTATTTCCATTTGTTTGGTTGGTGACCATACAGTGCAATAGTATTCAGATATGCTTATGTATACATTAAATATTTTCATTATTAGTATTTAGTCTCATGAAAGTTTTCATTATCATATGTCTTTATTTGGCTTGATAATATTATCTCATCAATATGCTCCTTGAGTTTAAGTTTTTATATATGATAACTTTATAATTTTAATGTGTTCTTCACTTTCTGTTTCTTTCTCCGTGGAGCCTTTTTAATCAGTTGCAGGTTTATTTTCAGTTGTTCCTTAGTTTACATTCTCAACTTTCTTTTCATCAAATCTCATCACATTCTCCTCCACCCATATGTGAATTATCTTTAGGTCTTCTGCAAGTTTTCTTTGTCTTCTGATTCTGTCATTGTGCTTCCTGTACTTCCATGTCATCAATGATACATCTGACAATTCTTTCTTTTACCTCCTTTTCTATGTCTTAAATCATTATTACGAAGAATGATGAAGCTAATACCATTCCTTGTGGTACATTTGATAAAGCTTCCTCTTATTCAGACATGCTTCCATTTGCAACCACTTTCACTTCTCTGTGTGATAAAGATCCCAATTAATTTTCTTACCTTACCTTTAACATTTAATTTTGCTAATTTCTGTAATATAAAACTCCATAGTGTTCTTTGTCAAGTATTCTAGCAAAGTTTAGAAAAAGGTTCCTCCTTGCAGCCTTTTATTTTACCTTCCTTCCCTTTTATTTTCCCTTCCTTCCCCACTTTCCTGTTTGAAAAACAATATATTGATTCCAGGCTGCACAGGCCCAAGGCACAATCACCAGTGGTCATGCCTAGACATTGTAGTTCTAGAGAAGTTGGTATATGGTTGTTACATTCTGAAAATAAGCATCTGTAGTACTAATGGACTCTGCCTTCATGAGGCTGCAGTACATGTGAAAAGTCATCTTTGGTGAGACTGTATCTCTGGAAGTGCAGTCTTGTCAAAGAACTATTCACTCCAAAGGAGTCCACATTTCTCCACTACTTGAAGTAGTACAGCCTTGGGTTGCAGGAGCCTCCGGAAAGAGACCCTGGGTATGCCAGGACCTTATCTTAGAAACATGTTCTGGAGTAATTACAAATGAATAGATAAACAAGCATCTGCCAACCTTACTTTTTGATGGTCAGAGTGGGTAAATCCTAGTCGTTACTCTTCATTTTAGGTAATAACTTGATATTTCAATTTTCCACCAAGCAAATGCTTTCTCAGATGGCCCATAGGGCTTTGCCTACAGTAGAGAAATGGTTTTTTTTATCTTTCAAACTTTTTTTTTTTGTTGTTATTGTTGGTTTTCTCTTTAAACAAACAAGTTGATTTCTTAGATTTTTTTGTTCTTATAGTACACAAGCATGATGCCATATACTGCCATCTAACACAACACACAAGCAAACATTTGTTATAATACAGCTTGTATCCCTTGCCACATACCATCACCCAGCAGCTTGCCAGGTCCATTACATAGGCACGATGCTCTTTTTCTAGCGTCCCTCTCCACTAGTGCTCGTCGCAAGGGTACAGATGCTTTGCCCCACCGCCCCTCTTCCCATGATGAGGGTAGAGAGCCTAAGAAAGCCTCTAAAGCTAAACCTCATGACCCCACTGCTTCGCCTAAGAAGGGTGAGGACAAGAGCAAAGTGGAGAAAAAACATATTAGTAAGTAGGATTAAAATGCAACTTAGTAAGTAGTGTTGGTGGGAAAGCATTCTATGTTTGTTGTTATTATAGTTGCACTTCGTTAATCCGATTACTACGTTCGTCTTGTGTGGGATTTATTTTTCAATACTGATGTATCTTGGAAAAAACTGAATTTTTATGTTTACGGTGCAGGATATGAGAGGAGAGACCCTGAATTCAATTTTTTTTCCTAAAGCCAGTGGCTCTTTTTTGGAAATATACAAATATTAATCCATGTGATCTACCAGATACGGAAATGTTTCGGATGAACGAAGGTCGGATTAAAGAGTGTTATGTAGTGAGTAGAGACCCATGCTCGCAGGTTCGTTGGTTTACTGTCTACCAGTCAGCCTTCTAATGTCTTCTTCAACTTTTCTTTGGTTTTGTTCAACATCACAGGGTATAGGGAAACTTTATTTTCACATGTGAATGTTATGTGATCCTGTTATAGTTATATCTATATAAAGACTTAATGTACTAACTACTACACATTTTGAGTCAGAAGACCTAGAATATTAAGACAGTGCAAAAGGCATGCTAAAGATTGAAGATAAAAAGACAAGAGAATTAAATTTTTAAGTGGTAGTAGGCATCAAAAGCCTGTTTTTGTCAATGTAACATTTGCTTGATAAGATATATTTGTATGTTTACTTTGTTCACATTTCTGAATTGTGTGATATTCATGTGCAGTAGTTGGAACATTTTTAATTCTTACATATGTATTTCCTGCATTCGGCAATGTTTGAAGGATTCATGCTTGTCTTGTCCAGTCAGAGCAGCTAAACCTTGACACTGAAAGCCCAACCACACTTACAAAGTATCCACAGCTATAAACATCCTTCTTTAGTGGGCCAGCTAGTCATGGCTTATGGAAACCAGTGAAATTGTCATTAGGCTCTGAACTTTCAGGTTTCCAGAAAGTTTTATATCAGATGGTACTTACTATTACTTTGTGGAGGTAATTGTTACTGTTGACAAGCTCAGGCAGATAAAAGTCCTAGATAAATGTTGATTTTGAGAACTCCTGCTATAAAGTAATTATGGTGAGTGGTGATTTTCATAGACTTGCAGGAATGTTTCTGTGTGCTTAGAGGATCATAAGCAAACTTTATGTTAAAAAAAGTATGTTAAAGCTAAATAAGTGTGACCATATCCAGCAGATATAAAGACTCTAGATAGTAGCATTGATTGTCCACAGAAGCTTAAAGGACAGGAAGCATTCTCAGCAGCCAAGGCTGAGACCCAGCTGCATTAATGAGTAAGTAGAGTACTTGGTTGACTTAGGGTAAACATCTGTTAATTGGCAATAACTTTCCATAGTTCAAGAATCAATTATCTTAATATACATGCAGACTTACAGACAAAACATACCATAAATTTCTCCAGGGGTTTGTAGGTCAAATGATAACCTGTTACTGTTTATGTGGAGATGAATTTAACACAGAAGTATTTTTCTTTTTAGTGACCAGCATGGAACAGGCAAAGTATGCCCCAATCAAGGCCATCTTTGGTATAAGGAATGTAGGGTAAGAGAAAGTATACCTGACCCTTAAAGCTAGGAAGGTTTTAGGAAGTGGGAAAGACAGAAGAATGAAGAGAGCTGCACAGCTTTGCTGTTAGAGGGAAGGAGGAATCAAAATGGTCAGACCTTGTGTGGCTGGTTTCCACACAGAAACTCTGGGAAGCAACATATACAGTGGCCAAAATGGTACTCATACAACAGAGAGAGGACATCATCATGATGTTGAACAAAGAGGGTTGGATGGAGGGAGGTAATGCCTTGAGAATTAATGGGATGGAAGGCTTTTAATTCCAATCTGATAAAGAGGTAGAGGAAGGGCCTCCACAAATATGTAAGCTGTAATTAATACCTTGGCAAATAAGGCCCCTGTAGATATGAAGTAGTTGCCCATATGAAAGATGATTATTGGCATCTGTAAAACATCCCTAGCTTTTGAGAAGCAGATTTTCTAATGTTGAATTTCACATCAAGTATTTGTAGCTGTTTGCTATGGCTACTAAGCTGATCGCTAGCTTTGCTAGCCAAATGGAGAGTAAAAATTTTTGCTTCTCTTAAAAGCTGGCATTTTTTAATGTTTGGTAAACTAGCAAAATAGTTTGTGCATATGTGGAAGAGACAGTGGATTTCCAAATGAAATCATAATGCAATGCTTGCATTGCTAAAATTGCTAATGTCCCTAACAGAAATACTCCAGAGGTATTCTGTATAATATTTTGCATTATCAGTGCCAGTAGAGATTGACAATAATTCTAAAGTGTTAGGTAATAACCAAATACGATCTTTCTGCCACAACTGATTCAGCCAACTTTGGTAAGATGAAAATATTTTGACAAGCAGTAGGGCTGATCTGTCAACATATGTAACCCTTGGCATTACAAATATTTGATCTAGATAAATATTAAGCAGATAACTAACCATTCCATATCACAATATAGCCTTCGGAAGTAGCCTCAAATATGAAACCTAAGTAAGAAAGTGTCACTTATTGAGTAATGCTGTTAACTCTAGCAGTACCTATTCCTGATGAGTTTTGCATTCATGTGATGATAGCAGTCATTAGCAATACCAATTCCTGATGAGTTTTGCATTCATGTGATGGTAGCAATCATATTGTAGGCTGCATTCTCCCACTCTGGTTATTGGACATAGGCCCAGTTGATCTGACAGCATATTGTAATGCTATCAGGATGTGCTGGAAAACTCTTTGCTTTCTCATGGTATGTAAGAAAACAAAGGATTACTTTTGATGTCCAGTCCAGTGCATACCAGAATACCTCTGCTGGATAAGATTAAAGATTTTTTGTGTAACTGCTGATTACGTAACTTATCAGGGAATTAATGGTGTTTACAACAAGCTCTGCCTGACATCCTTTAACTTTATTACTCATGTCACATATATCTCGAGAATGGCAGGACCTTCTCAAAGCACTTTTTTGTTCTCTGGGGTTTCATTGATGACCTTATCATTGATATAGAGTGGCTGTGGCTGAATAAGCAGTATCACTGTCTGTATACTCCACTCATATTGTCATCCATTGGATTGATTACCAGATATGTCATCCTTTAAATCACATTCACTGGTGATAATGGCTTCAACCTCCTGGACTGTTGGACATTTAGCACAAGGTATGATGATCTCTAACACTGATTTATCTTGAATAATATACCATGTGTTACTGCAGATCAGTTGCCAGCTTGGGAAGGCACCCAGGGAACAAGCAGGTCAGAATTTGCACTACAGAGTTTGGCACACAGTCCTGATGATATATCACAATGTCCCCTAATTGCATGGATATATTTCTTGGCAGTTCATCATTGATAGGAAAGTTTATGACCACTGAATGTACCAGTGAACAGTATAGAGCTTTATATTTGCCCTATTTCTAAGTTCAACAAAATTTTAAATTTCTTAATTAATGCTTTCTCACTCCCAACAAGTTAGATTGTCCTTACCTTTGATAGTAAACACTAAGTTCTTACTCACTAACAGTTATGAGTTATGTTGTTACTTCATCTTAAACACAATATTCAAAATTTTCACTGCTGTATAATTCTTTCATATTTCTTGCTGTGGGTTACTGTTATAATATCAGGATATCTAAGTTCTTGTAAACTGGAGGAGACCCAGACATATGTTTTACAGTGGTTAAGTGATTTCTTTTAATGAAATATGAATGCTGGCTTTGAGGACATGTGATTACTATTTGCGCATTACAGGGAGAAAGTTTTATACTCGTTTTGCCCAGCTTCTTAACACTAACCACTACAGTACTGAGGCCCATGGCATGTTGTCAGTTAAAATACAGTCTTTTTGAAGGACGTCATATGTTTTCTGAGTTAACAATGCTAAATCAGCAATTAATCAGATTCCTGTATGGTTAAGTTAAGTAAATGCTTCTGGTAGAAAAGCAAGATATATTTTTAGTGAAAGTTACTTTCACGTTGTTCATTGGTCAAAAACTTATGTTGCCCACATTATGATTTTTAGCCCAAAATAAGATTTCTTGTCATTCACTTTTTTGTTAATACCAGAAGCCAAGTTTCAAAAACAGTACCTCCTTATATTCCTGTTACCTTTACATACAACGTAATTGACATTTGTTAAGGGAATAGACTTATTATTTCCTCAATATAGAACATTATGAGATGAAGCATTGTTTGTGAGGTATCTTATCACTGACAGTATTTTACCTTTTTGATCACTGTAGGTCTTAAGATGGGAATTATCTTTAGACTCAGCACAGGTCTTGTGGTTCAAAGCAGGTAGATTATATAATTTTAAAGAGTTAGATGTGGAGTGATATTCTTTGACACCCTTACTATTTTGCTCCCCTAGTTGATTCTCCTCTCTTTGCATGCTACCACTTACCTCAGGTGCTCTTTATGCTTCTACCCAGCAGTTGCATAATTTGGCATTCTACTAGGTTCTTCATTTATTTTAGCACACTTTTCCAGTTTCCTGTAGATTTCCCTTCTAGATATTAAGGCAGTTACTGGAATATCTCTGTACCTTTCTTTATTTACAGTTTAAGATATTGTGGGTTACAGTTTGATTATTTATTTAGGAGTGTTTAGTGATCATATGATCTTATGATAACATATTTTTGGCATCTAGAAAATGCAGTTATTTATATATAAATAAATATATATATTATTTTTCATTATACTTGATCGCTGTTTCCCGTGTCAGTGAGGTAGCACCAGGAAACACACAAAGAAACACCCAACCCCCACATACACACATATATACATGCATACACATATATGCACAGTACAT
The DNA here is from genome assembly GCA_038088735.1 of Panulirus argus. Lineage (NCBI taxonomy): Eukaryota > Metazoa > Arthropoda > Malacostraca > Decapoda > Palinuridae > Panulirus > Panulirus argus. Next base: position 208,275 of record JAYMFT010000035.1, on the reverse strand, counting down.
ATATATACATACGAACATATACTTATATACATACATACACATACACATGCATATGCATATACATAAATGTACATATTCACACTTGCTCGCCCCTATCCACTCCTGATGCCACCCCACCCCACAGGAAACAGCATTGCCACCCCCTTCACTGGCGAGGTAGTGCCAGGAGACAGACGAAATGGCCACATTCGCTCACACTTAGTCTCTAGCTGTCATGTGTAATGCACTGAAACCACAG
>JAYMFT010000035.1:190037-200715 GCA_038088735.1 Panulirus argus | reverse complement strand
TCGAGGAGGATGAGCACTCCCTGCCTGGCTCCTTCTTCTGTTTCCCTTTTTAGAAATTAAAATACAAGAAGGGGAGGTTCTCCAGTCCCCCGCTCCCGCCCCTTTTAGTCGCCTTCTACGACACGCAGGGAATACGGGGAAGTATTCTTACATCCCTATCCCCAGGGTATAAAAACTATATATAATTTTATATATTATTTATGGTCTTCAATAACTTACCTCTTCCCACCTGTCGATCTCTAAGTTGTATGTCTAACTTTTCATGTTTGCACTGTAATAATTTTGAAAGCCATTGAACTGTCATCAGGTGCAGTGTACATTCAATTTTTATATCTTTATCCTTTTGGATGAGTATGAATATCAGCTTGTTTTACCAAAATTTGTTAGAATTACAGCATTGTGTAGGATAAAGTTCTCCAGTCATGTTCATTGTAGGCCATCTCCATAGTTTTGAGTGTCAAAGATTCAGGTTTAGTGCTTAAAACATTTGGTAAACATTTTTGCATCTTTATTTCTGCCACATGATTTAGGTGTCCAGGTGAGCAGTACTGCACCCACATGGTTATTTTTCTTGTTCACATGTAAGAGGTTAAATTACTTTCCTTAGTGAAGAGTGAGAAGAATGAGTGAAGAGAATTGCCTCCATGACACTGTATGAGATAGAAGTAGGGAAATCAGGAAAACAAGAGAAAGGTGAAAACAATGGAAAACAGTAAAGGGTAATAGACAAGAACCAGTAGGAATCTTTGCAGGATAGTGTAGAACATTGTCAGTTCTTATAGTAGGTATTTGTTATTTTTTATGAAATATGTGATGGAAGAAAGGTGTACAACCTTTCTTCTGTTATATTTTATGATTTTGTTAATTGCAAGTTCTTGTTCTGCAAAACATTGGAATGACTTGGATATTCATTTTGTTTCTTACGAAAAAGACTTAAGCTGTTAATACGGACTAAGGTCAGGATTCCAAAATAGCAGCCTGGAATGAAGAGTCCCATCAGGCTTCTAACAGCCCCCTTACAACACTTAATGCTAGACTAGATGGAGTGTTGGCTAGACAAGAGTGCATGGTTTATGTGCCGTTAGTTGTTCCCTGTCCTACTGGATTGCTGACATTTGTTGTGCTATATATATTCTTTCAGACTGCTTCCATCTACTTGTTTTTTTCCTTTTGTAGTTAAAATGAATCTGAAAAGGTTGATTTTTTCCCTATAAAAGGAATGAACAGTTTGGTGGATGGTTCTAGTCATAAGTTTTGAAAAGTCATTGCAAATGATACCTTTGTGTTCAACATCATTGTTTCCTCCTTAATACAAAGTCCAGTTTTACAAAGCACAGTATGTTTATTGTATACAGTAGTATGGCCCCAAGTTTTTAACAGAGCACTTTGGCAAATTTCTTGCATTCTATTTTAACAAGTTTCTTATAAACAAATGAGATAGTCGAAATTCCTTCTTTACTAACAATTTAGTATATTATGCTCTTCATTTTCAGATTGTACAATCGTTCATTACAATGTTATCTGTCTTCTTAATGAGCTGTTACTAGCACATACTGTTGATGCCAGAAATATTCTTCTTTTGCTGAAGCTTGGCATGTTTGTATTTTTAAACAATTACATAGTGTTTTAATTCCATTTTCTTGAACCCTTACTGATGTCACTTCTCGGCAAGTAATGTGATGAGTTATAGTTTGTTGGTTACAATAAAATTCCTAATAGCAAATTTGAATTACAAAGTGAAGTTAATGGCATTAAATTAAAACATTTTTATATGACATTTGAGAATATAGTTCACCAAGTTACACAGAGGTCCTGGTTTTCTAAAATAATATAAGTAGTAATCTCACACAATCCATAAATTTTGTGCTTGTTGATAATTCATATTTAGGGTATCACATTCCATTTTTTTTTTTTTTTGTGAAAGTTGATATTACATTTGGTAATACAGGTCATGTTTTTAAGGCAGTGACATGGAAACTAGATTTTATAGTTTTTATTCGCTATTAATGGTAATTATTATTTGTATTTCATAGAACATTAGTATTTTAGTGTTGTGGAGAATGATAAAAAAGTATAAGTATGCATTGAAATAGAATGTTCTGTGAAAATTGTAAGTAGGACCATAAGATTACTTTCTTGCTAGCCATAGTTATATAAAAATATCCAATACTGGTACTGTAATCAGTTTAATTCACAAATCCACACAAAATATATATACATGTATTTTTGTTTCTGCAAACTTCATTTAGATAAATAATTGCATAATTTTTGCTTTTGATAAATGATTGCATAATTTTGCATTTGAGCATCCATATTAATGGTATGAGACTAGTAAATAGTCTTATCTCAATGTTTACTTGCCAGTTTAGAGAGGAAGATGGTACAGGTACAGGGTTCTTGAGAGTGTGACCTGGCTGAAGAGCTTCCAGATGCTTCCAGGTGTCGTTTGTGGCAGTCATTGTCTAGTCTTTGCAAAATGAACTGCTTTTCTTTGTTAACATTAACAGAAATTAGTTGTTTTTTAACATTTTGTTAGTTCTTTGGATGAACTAGCATATTATTCATCTATGATAATACCTATTAATTATGCACTGAAGTAATTACAAAAAATACAAAAATTAATAATTATTCAGTCAGTTGAAGAGCCACAAAACCAATATTTTAGCAAACAAAGATTTTACCTTATTTCAAAATCTGTGACTTACAAAGTAGACACTTCACTCTGACTGATTGCTAATTTTTATAATTCTTTACCAGGTGAATCTGCCCGTGGAACTCCATCATCTGAATACCGCCATGTGTTAGAATCCCGCACTCGACAAACTCCTGAACCTACTAAGTTAAGCCAGGGATCTCTCGCTGGCACACCTGTGTCCTCCATTGCCTCTGAAGCCAAGTCTTATTCTCAGGAGCAACCTAAGCCTACCACTGCCACAACTGTAGATCCTAAGGTTGATGATAAATCTGTTGAAAAAAAAATAGAGCCTAAAACTGTTGAAACTGAATCCCAGGAATCTAAAATATCAGAAAAAAAGATTGCTGAGGGAAAACCCTTAGATGTAGAAAATCTTAGTTCTGAATTAGATATCAAAGCTCCAGAAACTAAACCTGTTGAAGTCAAGTCTGACACAATATTACCTGAAGCTAAGGAGGAGCCTAAATTTTCTGATATAAAGTCATTAGAGACAAAGCCACTTGAAGCTAAGGTAAAAGAAACAAAACCCAGTGAATCAAAGGCACCAGAAACAAAACCATTTGAATCTAAGTTACCAGAAACAAAACCATTTGAATCTAAGGTACCAGAAACAAAACCATTTGAATCTAAGGTACCAGAAACAAAACCATTTGAATCAATAGTTTCTGAAACTAGCCTACCAGAAACTAAATCTTTTGAATCAAAGGCACCAGAGACAAAACCAAGTGAACCTTTGGTACCAGAGTCCAAACTAAGTCCAACTTTGTCTTCTAAGCCATTTTCAACAGAAGTTAAAGCTCCAGAACCCAAGAAACCAGAGCCAAGTGCTGAGCTGAAGAAATCAGAGCCAGCTCCTGAACCCAAGCCATTCCAGCCTCAGTCTCTACTGCAGCAGCAGCAGGGTCCTCCCAGCCCACCTGCACGCACACAAGCTTCACCCATGGACATTGTCCCTCCCTCAGGTATTTCTCCTCGGAGTGGCTCTCTTGACTCCCTCTCTGATGCATGTTCCTCCTCTCATTTTACTACTTACAATTTCATGGATGAATCCACGAATCAGTTTGAACTTAAGTCTTCTGCTCCTGTTGAATTTGGTATACTTGAAAATAATTCTCAGATCCATTCAGATTTATTTCACAGAGATGGTCATTTTCAGTCTCCTGTGCATGAGAATAATTCTGATTACTCATCACCATCTCTTCATGAGAATGACTCTGCCATTCATTCCCCATCTCCCATGCATGATATTCATTCACCATCTTTGCATGACGATGTTCTTTCCTCATCTTTGCAAGATAATGTGCATTTTTCTTCCTCTCAGCACGATGTTGATTATTCCTCATCTTCCCTTCATGATGATGTTGATTCTCCATATTCAGTGCATGACGGTGTATCTTCTCCATCTGTACATGATCAAAGTCCTTCCCTATCTTCTGTACATGATGCTCATTCCCTCTCTTCTCAGGATGATATTTCCTCCCCATTGTCTTTACATGATAATATTCATTCCTTATCATCTCATGATGATGTTCATTCTCCATCTTTGCATGAAGGGGATTCCCCATCACCTGGACATGAAGGTGCACATTCCCCATCTCTGTATAAAGAAGACCCTTTTGTATCTTTTGCACATGAGAATTTCTCATCTCAACATAAAGATGCCCATTTTTCATTTTATGATGATGATCATGCCACAGCTTTCCATAATGAGACTCAGGCCCTTTCATCCCAGCATGAAGATGCCTACTCTTCATCAGCTAATGATAATGTTCATTCTTCATCATCCCCAACTCATAATGATGTCCATTCTCCATCTATCAGTGAGGATGTCCATTTCTTATCTTCTTTACACACAGGTGTCCATTCTCCACATTGTGAAAGAACTCATTCTCCACCATCTCAACATGAGGATGCCCATCACACATCTTTTGTGCTTGAAGATGGCCATTTTCCATCTTATGGTCACAGTAAACATCTGACATATCCTTCCATTAATGAGCATTCCCCAGTTTTGCATGAAGAGGTTCATCCCCCATCTACTGTAAATGAGGACACCTGTTCTCCATCTTCTTTGCATAAGGGTACATATTCTTTGTCTCATCATGAGCATGTTTATTCTCCATTACTCCATGAAGGAGTACCTTCTTCATATGGACTGGGTGAGGATGCTCATTCTTCATTGTCTGGACATAATGATAATCATTCCCCATGCCAAGAAGAGGCTCGCTCCCAGTCATATGTACAGGAGACTGTACATTCTCCATCTTTTGTACATGAGGGTGTCCACTCTACATCATCAGTGTGTAAGGATGAAGATTCTCAACATCCTCATTATGATCATTCCACTTCATCTCTTCATGAGACTGTATCTCATTATGCTGTCAGTTCTCCGCCTCTTCTAGAAGATATCAATTTTTCTCCTTTGTATAAGGGTATCCATTATCCATCTAATGATTCCCATTCCCCTTCTCTTCATGAAGAGACACGTTCCTCATTTTTTCCACAAGATGATGTTTATTCCCATTCATTTTCTGAAAATGCATATTCTCCCATTTATAGTAATGGGAGTAATCAATCACCACCTCTACATGAGAATGATTCAATATTCAATTTTCCATCTTCTTCCCAAGATTATGATTCCAATGATAACTCACTATCATCTCTTGTTGAGAAGGACACAAATGACTTTTCTCTTCCATCTCATGAAGATATTAATTCTTTGGCTTCTTTACAAATGAATGAAGAACATTCTTCATTCTCTCATGAGACAATTGACTTGCCTTCATCTTCTCAAAGTGTAAATTCATTTTCTCATTATGAGAATGAAGAAACCAGTCATTCATCATATCTTGTGCATGAAAAGCTTTCTGATATTCCATCCTCAGTATCACATTATGAGAATGATTCCATTGATGATGCTAAATCATCAGATGTGAAAGGTGAGTTGCACATACAGTTACATATGGCAGACTTAAAAAATGACTTGCCCCAAAATGAATCTCTTCCAGAAGTCAGACCAACATGCATATCAGATCGCCATGAGAAAAGTGATTTTGAGCATCTGGAGCGTGATACTCTTGGGAAACAAGAATCTTTAGATAGAGAAGAATTACATCTTACAGAAGCAAACACTGTTAATGCTGAGAAATTCAAGCTAGAAATGCTATCAGAATCAAGTGTACCACAGACTGATTCTGAACTAGTTGCTGAACCAACCATAGAATCAGCAATTTCAATAAAGCAGAAAGAAAACTTATTAAAAGATACTTTCTTTGAAACTGCGGACAGTTCCACAGAGCTCACCTCTTTTGAAACAAATATTGAGAGCTTAATGGATGGAAATTCAAAATATCCTGTAAACTATAGCATTTCTAATCTTGAACTGAAATCCCCACTTTGTCATGGTGAAATTGAAACCTATTTATCTAATAAATCTGTTGCAGAAGAGAGTCTGGAATCTGTGATTATGAAGGCTGAGTCTGAACCTGCTGATGAGGAGCATTTATTTCATCGTAAGGTTTTGGGATTAGAACTTTCTGATTCTGAAATGATAAAGAATGTGCCATCCTCATGTGATTTGACTCAAAGTTTTCCTGTATTATCAGACACTGAAAAAAAAACAGAAAACTCTTCAGATTCAAATGCTTCTAAGTGGGAGACTGATGAATGTGCTGTATCTCACATCCACAACATAGAGCAGGAAAGTACAGTCAAGACTTATTCATTGGAAGTAAAAGTAGAAAACTCTGTTGATAATGATATGTTGAAAATGGTAGCAGAAAATCCATCAGAACCTTTTACTGTAGATATTCCTGAGCCTGTAAGTAGTGAGGAAAAGCAGAAAGTCCCAGTAGTATATCCATTTTTTGACACAAACCTTGCAAATCAACCTAGTCCTGATATGAAACCAAAAACCATAGTTAAGCAAGGTATGTTTGATGCGCATGAGGAGAACACGTCAGAATATCCTGCTTTAGAGGTATGTTCCAAAGATGAACATCAGTCACCGTGCTTTACCCCAAAAATGAAGCAGTCCAGTGAAAATATTGAACCTTCACTAAAAATTGTTGAAGAATCTTCAGTGATGGAAATACAAGAAAACCTAACTATCTATCCAGTATCTAATGAAATGCTGGAGGACAACGTTGTTTCTGCAATGCGAAAAAGTCCTGTGGAATTGCCAACTTTTGAAGTTCTCGATGAACCTGTTTTCCCCTCACTATGCGAAGATGATAATGTTAACTTGGAAAAGTTAAAAGTCAGACCAGACTGTACAGATAGAAATACTCCTCTTGAGAAAAGGACTGACAATCCAGCAGGATACTCAGTTTTTGATATTGAACCAGATGATATGATAAAGGCTTATGTTAACCCTATGTCATCTGTGGATAATGATATGAAACAAGAGATTATTGTAGAATCCGATATCGTTGCTGAGAGTTCAGTAGCTTCAATCCCTCTTGACAGCAGTCATTTTCTCTCAGAACAGCACGTGCATAAGGATAAGCATGATATATATTGTAATTCCTCTGTAAGCACAGAAAATATGGAAACCCTTAAAGAACCTGTTAATTATAATAACAACATAGAGATGCATGTAGATACCTTGGCTTTTCAGAATGAACACAGAACACATACAGAATCTTTGATTTCAAAGGACAAACTAAACATTCAAACAGAACCCTTAGACTCACAAAAACACTTACTGACATATTCAGAATCTCAAAACACAGAAAATTGTATTGATAAGGACCCAGAATCTTCAGATTCTGAAAAGAAAATGAGTAATAATATAGAATCTCATGGGTCTGCTACACCATTGGAAAAATGTGTCAAGACAACAGGTTCAGGAAGTGATTCAGAAGTTGGTGCACATCATCATCAGGAGGAAAATGAACCAGAAAACTTAACAGATTATTCTGGGTCTGAAAGTAATACCAACTATGCAGAATCCCCATACGCTAGCGTGAAACCTAAAAATAATGCAGACACCTCAGATTATGACAGTGAGCTAGATGGTGGTGAGGAATCATCCTTCTCTCAAAGTGAGCTAGATGGTGGTGAGGATTCAACCCTCTCTCACACAAAGCCAAAAGTTACACTAACTTCAAAATTTGTAAGTCATCCAGAAACTGAGTCCTCAGCCCAAAAAGGGACTATTTCATTATCTAGATCATTGTCTTCATCATCCTTATCAACATCTGAAAAAGATGAGAGCAGTCATAACAGTGAACAAGGGTTTCATCTTGAAAGTGAAGCAGGATTTACAGATCATGTTCCATTTGACAGTAATGTAGAAACTGATGTCACATTAATGCAAAACTTACACAAATTTTCCACAAAAATAACCCTGGCTGGATCATCTGAATCATTAGCCCAATCTGGAAATCCTAAAATATCCACCAATAATGTCAGCATAGACCATCAAACAGACACTTGCTCCATTGAGTTTTCAGGAGACCAATACACTGCATCTTACTTTGACAACAGAGATATAGATGGCCATTCTGACTCTCCTGGTAATGATAGAGAGTCTCTAAGATCTGAAGATATCAACCTGTCTGAGACTTGTTTGTATGAGACACAGTTAGACAAAGCAGAAAAGGCTCTCCCTTCAAAGCGCCTATCCGAAACTATGATGTTTGATATTGAGCCAGACATGCACGATGGATTACAGGATACCCCAGCAAGAAGTTATGTTGATGCATCAGACTTATCATCATCAGTATCTGACAGAGATTCCTTCACTCAAGGAACAAGTTATAAGAATGATTCACAAATGGGGATAAATACCACTCCTTTCTCTTCGCAATCCCTTTTTCAAGATGGTAACCAAGAAGACACGATAAAACTTTCTCTATTTAAGAACGCCTCTCAGTTTTTAGATGAGCCTGTCCAAAAAGAAAGAACATCACCTTGCAGAAAATATTCCTCTTCTGAAAGTTTATCACCAGTCATTGTTGAACCGTGCCTTGATATTAGTTCTCAATCTGATGCAGATTCTTCCATTACAAAAGTTAACAATGAATGTTTTGGGGTTTCTTCACCAATTGACATTGAATATCAAACAAAATCTGATGACTCCACAAAAGAAGAAGGCAGTAATCATATGTATTACAGTACTCAAGGAATAAATGGAGCATTGAACAGTGGTATGAATCCCTTTGATAGTGGGTACAACAATGGAAGCAGACCTTTCCAAGAAGGTAGTGTTTCTGAAACTAGTAATTATGGTTTCCCCTCCGAGGCTTCCAGTTCTCTTCATTTTGAAAAAGTGTAATTTCAGACAGTTCAAACAGTTCTCTGACTATTTAAGGCATGAGCTCCCTCCAAACTAATTCTTTACATCTGTCAGTGAAATTACCTTTTAAATTATCAGGACCATAATTATACTTCTCCATATTTAGTAAGCACACTTTTACAATTAGAGATATTCTACTACTTTGCACATTTTATCTATTCTTCATAGTTTTCTTAGTAATGGGTATATTTTAGAGGATACTTTAAGATCTGCACCTCTTTTTCACATTAATGAATGCACTTTTCATAACACTAGTTCTGACTGCATGGGTGGTGGTTCTTACAGGTGCGGTTGACCCTATGACAATGTCCATGTTTGGCTCCCTCAATGGCATGAATGGCAAGAGTTCAGGCACACCTTCTCCTACCAAGCCTGAAGTGCCCCTTCCTTCCTCTGAGCCAGTCAAGGATGTGAGCACTTCTGAATCGAAGCCCGTCAGTGTCCGCAGTGTCCCTGGCACTAATCTAAGATGCCTTGATGATCCTTCCTTTATGTTTGACCAGCCGTCTGCACCGACAAACAATTCTCCTAAATCAGGTGCATTCAAGGTGCTAGATGCTCCAGAACCTCAGCAGCCCAAGAGTGGAGGATTTCGTGTATTAGAAGCCCCTGAAGCACCTACAGATATCAAGGATCTTCCTGATCAGTCTCCCACCAAGCCAGAAGCCCCAGTCAAGCCATCACCATACAGGGTACTTGAAGCACCCATTGACCCACCTTCTCGGCCAAAAGGCTCACCATATCGTGTACTTGAGGCACCTGATGCCCCATACTACCCTCAGACCCAGAGTGTTGGCGCAGCTCATGAGTCAAAGCCCCCATCTCTTGTCTCTCCGTCTTCCGGTAGGACGGTAACTGATGCACTTGATAAAGCTCGCACCCGTTTTGATTCTTTCTGGGGAGGTTCAAAAGATAAAGATCCCCCAAGCAAAGTCTAGGTGCCCAATTTCACTAGCCATATTCTAATTATATTTGAAGTATTCATGAAGATGGAATAATCCATTCTGAAGTAATATCTTATTGACAACAATATTTGTTTTGTGGTACATCTTCATGAATACTTGAAAATCATAAGATGAGCTGTTAAAACAATTTCATGCAGATTTTGATGATGTCATAATTTACTGCCAACATTGATCTTATGTTCATTGTAAGATCATGGATAACAGCACATCTAAGGTATAACCTGTTGAGAAAACCCACAGGCATCATTTCAGCCAGATGTTTAATTGCAATACTCATACTATTTTTGTTAGTTGTCATAGATGCTGTTTAACTCTTTCTAAACTTTACTCAAGGCTACGCAGTATAGTATTTCCTGTGGGTTTTTCTTATATGAAGCACTTGCTAGTAGGCTAAGAATGTGAGATTGTTTATAATATGACCTATAAGGTACACTTTAGTTTATATATGTTTAGCTTTTACTGAAAAAAGTGAGAATGAGAGGCAAGCCAGAGTCATGACATTTGCAGGGAATGCCAAGTGAGACCAGAGATTAACACACTTTTCCATGATTGTTGAGTGTTGTCATTACTGAAATGATCCTTCACCATTATCTTGAACTGTAATATAACTACAACTCCATAAGTGTGTTTAAGAATGGGGCATACTGCCAATTGAATATATATACATATATATATATATATATATATATATATATATATATATATATATATATATAT
>JAYMFT010000035.1:175700-189444 GCA_038088735.1 Panulirus argus | reverse complement strand
AACAGGCATCAAAGATATGGATAAATAGAAAAGTGGATGGAGTGCTGAGCGAAAGTTTCGGTATACATGTGGGTGTGAGGCAGGGCTGTGTGATGTCACTGTGGCTTTTTAATATATATAAATGGATGGAATGATAAGAGAGATGAAAGCAAAACAAGGGAAAGGGGTGCAGACATGAAGTATGGTGATGAGGTATGGTGGCTTATGGCAAGCCTGTTTGCAGATGATACTGTGTTGTTTGCCGAGAGTGAAGAGGAGTTGCAGAAGGTTGTAACTGTGTTTTATGATGTGTGTAAACATAGGCGATTGAAGGTAAATGCAAGTAAAAGTAATGTAGTGATGTTTGAAAGAAAACAATGTGAAACTACAGATTTTTCAAAACCATATATACAGAAAAATGAGGGAGAAAAAATAATCCTCCTGAGACGTCTTGGTGTTGTGTTGTTCCTTGTCTGTCTGCCTGTCTGTGTGTGTGTGTGTGTGTGTGAAAGCTGGTTAATTAGATATTTCGTTGACTATAAATAAAGCATCATATTTTACACTCAAATTGGGGTGGTTTGTTCTAACAGGTGTTGTTTATGTTGTATAAAGTAATTTGAAGCATTCCTTTACAGATCTTTTGAACAGTATAAGATATATATCACAGCAAGTTACCAGTTGCACAGCATTTTTTTTATTTCATTAATGTTTAAAGTTACAGCGATTTTACTGCAGTGCTTGAAACCGTGAAAACACTGAAATTATTTATTAATCATGATAATGAATATAAATCTTATGCTTAATGGAGATCTTATAATTGATATTGGTTAGGCTTCTAAAACAGGGAATATACAATCAGGACCCTGTATATTTTAGGGATTTCAGGGTATGTGGAAGTGAAATTTTCTACTTTTTTTTTTAATACTGTATAATATCACATATAGAAGCTTGGGTCAAACTTGGCATTTCATCCCAGCCTTAATTCTAATGCCTATAAGCGATTCCGTAGGAATCTTGAGGTAGAGATCCTCGGATCTGATTCATGAGGCATCATATAGGGAAATCACAATGGTGCAATATTTGAGTAAGCTATAAGTTAAATCCTCATTATCGTCTTCTTATATTCAGCCAGTGTAAATGACAGATTTTTAGATGACTTGCATCATTTATTTTTCTCTAAATCATACCAAAGATGAATACTACAAAGTACTGAATGTTGATGAAGTGATACAAGAACTCCTGAGTTGTTCCCCCCTCTGAAAACTGCCAATGGTCTGAGCGTATAGTTTTGAATGGGAAAGCTGTTTATATTGTTATAATTAGTATAGTGTTAGCTAATCATTGTACTGGGCTGATAGGTCTCTGGCAAAGTTCACCATTACTGTTTATGTCCCATGGTGAGAAATTTGGGCTTTGAATTTATTGCAGCTTATTTTTATATTCTGAAATTTCCTTGTAGCATTTGTACACCACATTCCATCAGTTATTAAGGAGTATTTTTAGCTCAGTTAAATTAAATTTTTCATTTTCAGTACCAAGTACTTTTACTTGACATTGTGGACAGCAATATTGATTTTTTGGGTTCGTTCCAGTGCACAGGTAATTTTCTTTTAGATTGTGAAAATAACTGTTCCTATAAATCATAGATAATGTGCCAAGAATTTCAAAATTGCTGATCCAAGTTATTAGCTGTGATTTTGATTAGTCTGAAGGTGAAAGGGCTGTCATCTTTACGAAAATCCCAATGAAGACTCAAAATTACTCTTTGGGCAGCACATTTAGTTCCCGTCCGTTATAGTTTCAAGAGAGCAACTTCATTCTTTAATTCAAATGAAGAATTGCTTTATTGAAACCCATTAAATGCAACTCAGTGATATTTATTTTACCATCAAAATTGTATCGCTTTTCTGATTAGAACTGATTAGTGCTTGATTAGGGTTTATACTCTTTTTAAGTGAATAGAAATATAAGCCTTACTAAAGTCTAAACTAAGGGTCGAAACTGCTGTTGTAGTTCTGACTGTCACCATGGGGCGTCATTACTCTCCATCACAGATGCCGTTAATGCTTCTAGTCAAAATTTCTTGCATAAGTTTACAGGTGTCGGCGTCAGATACTGCTTACCCCAAAACTCATTATGGTGACATTGTATCAGGACGTAATAATTTATTACATAATTTTCTAACCTGATATGACAGTGGGGAAATAATTATATTGGAGTCCTTGTGGTCATTAAATTAACTAGATAGGAATACAGAAACCAATCAGTAGTGAGTTTGGCAGCAAAATACACTTCATATTTCTTCAAGAGTCCTTTCATGTTAGCAAAAACTGTTCTTATGTTAGATATTTATTGAATGTCATATAAGGTTTAGGAACTGGTCTCCAAGTCTTAACGAGTTAAGAGGTGAGCATCATCATGACTGGACCCCTAAGTTGTGAATCTGACCTTGCTGTATGTACCCATAGCACAGACCTTACATTAAATGTACAGCTTCATTGCTTGTTTTCTTGTATCCTTCATGAGATTTAATGAACATCTTTATATATTTGACAAACTGTGTAAATCTTTATTCTGAATTTGATTCATGTTTCTTCTTGGGTAAAAACTGTTTATTTGTTGTCAGCAATTCTGCTCTTTAATTCTTAGGGTTTAGCAAATGCATTTTGGCTCCATCATATGTATTCATAGTGTACAACTAGTAAAACTAGCTGTCTTCCATACTATAATATGTACACTTGCACAGAAAAGTACTGTTACGATTTTGTGCGAAACAATATGACACAGTGGTAATGGTGCTTGAAATACAGGCAGGGGGGCTTGAAAACTGTTGGTACCCCTGCATATCCAACAATGATGATTACACATGGGATATGAAAAGTATTTTCTGTGTTTGGGGTAATAAATGGGTTGATATGGATGTATACAGTTGTATTAATATAGATCTGTGCATGGTGAAAAGTTATAAATTAAATGCGTGTATCACACCGAGAATTGTTGTGTTTGAAGCATTTAGATATCATGATGTATAATAGAGACCCCCGGTGCATGCAAAGTGCATAAAATCCATTGTAATAATGCATGTATTGAATATTACTTATTATAAATATTCTGTAATAGGTTAATAATAATGCTTGGTCATGTTTATTACTCTAATATTTGGTGTAACCCCCACCTGCTGCTAGAACACTATCTAAGCATTGAGGCATGGATGCCATTAACTCAGCTGTCAGCTGTCGCCCCTCCTTGTTGCCCGGGTGCTCCCATGCTTGCAATGCCTTATTGATGACAGTGGCATGACTGCAACCACAATCATGGTTCATGTACTTGCCCATAATCGCCCAGATGTGTGCTATAGGATTTAAATCCGGGGAGTTGGGAGGATATGGCAACAGAGTGATGTTGGTGAAACCCCTCCCTGACATGACAAGTGTGTCTTGGGCTGTTGTCCAGAATAAGGTAGAAGTGTTCAGGTTCAGGGAATACTTTTTGAACCCGGTCTCGATTTTGCATCTACACTTTCGTCATATGCCCCTCATAGTTTGTATGAAAAATGGGAGTATGGGCATTGTTTGTCCATTTTCAGGTGAGGTGCTGGTAGCCTCTGTCAGTTTTACAGCAATGGGTGGTTTATGAATTTGATGGTTTATCAGTACTGCAGATATTGTTCATGAATTGTAGATGTCACACTTAATACACCATTTGCATTCATTACTCACAGAAATACACCATTTGCATTCATTACTCACAGAGTGTATGATAGTTATCACCATTTTGTGCAGTGAATCTAGCAGTGTATGGCAACACCTGACTGCACTGCCATATTTTACATAGTGCATCCTTCATCTATGTAATGATGACTGTAAAATGCTTTCATACAGGTAGCTAATGTTGTTATTACTATAAGGCCTACAGTAGAAGGTATCACTTCATGATATCTATTGTCATTACTGGATGATATATCTCCCATACAGGAGTTCCAACCCTTCAGAGATAGCACCCACAATACTTTTCTGTGCAAGTGTAAATTATTCCAAATCTGGCACCTCTGGAATTCAGATATACATAGTTTTCAGATGTTAAAATCTATAACCTACCCTACAGACACCTCCATGAACAGCCTATATGGTAGCTAACACTGTACTAGTTTTCTTTATAGACAAATGATATAACCATCCACCAATACACAAAAAAACATTCATACCGAACTATGCTGTCTCAGTATTCACTGTCTTATTCAGGATAGTAAAGTGTATCACCTTTCAAGATTTCTGGAAAGAGGTCATAAAGTGTAAAGCAGCAAAGCCTCCACACCCTCAAAATTCTTTTGATCCACCCCTACCATATAGAAAGAAATGATGAATATAGGTTTTCCATGCAATCTATCATCCACTCCAGTCCAGTACTGGAACGAGTTTACATAAATTCAGAGGTCCTTTTGGCTTATCCTACCAAGGACAAAGAAAATTAAAACTAAATTTCATCAATAAAATGTCCAAATTAAATACTTCCCTAAACAAGGATTCATACAAAATAAATTATTCATTTTATTTTCAAACTAATACAAGTGAAGTGCAAAAGTCTATCTGCTGTTCAAGGTCTGGTTGGTCCAGACTTGTAATTAGGCAGTAAGCAGTGGAAAATAAATTAACTTACAGCCATCAAGATAGTTCACACTCTACAGCAGTGTACATCCCTTCCCTTAAAATTCCTGGCATTATGCTAGGCAGGGAAAATGAAGAATAGTTTGGTATAATGAAATAGTGCTAACAGATTCAAACAATAAACAACAGCCTTAACTTGCTTTGTTTCAGTGAAGTTAGGCAATATTTATACTTAACTCCCATTTCCTTCCATTCTGAGAAATTTTACGCCAACAGATTACCATAACTAATTATTTAAATACAGTACATCATTTGTATAAAAAAATTCTAAAACATATCCAGAACCTTATATTGTTGCTTGCACCTACTTGAAAATGACATCTAAAGAATTATTAGGAATATACTGTAATGCAGAAATCAAATAATCTCTTTCTTATCAACAGAAGAAAAAGAATTTTCCAATATCAATTTTGTCAGCTTCTCGGAACTAAAGCTTACAGTTGTACATTAAAAAGATATGCCAAGACCCTTTATCATATTCTAGTAAACAAGTATTTATAAACATCCAAAAAAAAGGGATCTTTGCTAATATTCCAGGGCAAGCCAACAATACAAAAAACTGAGCTTAATATGTTGACATTATGTACCCCAAATACAGTGGGCACAAACATTTTATTTCTCCAGGGTGAACAAGAACAATGCTTAATTTTAATGCTATGTTTTAAAATGTTTCACTAATACTAACTAAAAATGACCATTTGCAAATGTATTCAACTATTATTCCCATATATGTGACAGGATACACAATATGTCTAGTATAAAAGTTAGACAATCATATATTCTATCTCGTTCATTTTGAGGAAAACTGCCCAGTTCATCATCGCTTATACTGATATTTTGCACTACATAGAAAATGGGAAAATACCATTCCTGTGCTACCAACACATCATTTCCACTACTCAACTATTTTGTAATGCAGATAATTTTCTTTCCTGTCACCATTTAACAGAGATACTTTTCTTTGAAATGTTAATTTTCTTTCCTGTCACCATTTAACAGAGATACTTTTCTTTGAAATATGACAGACAATCTTGGGGCCAACCTATTCACTCATTTGAACAGTAAACCTTGTCATTTAATAAGACAAGAATATTAAACAAAAATAAAAAACAGTAGAAAAGATACATAAATAATGTGTATTACAAAAATATTTAACTGACAATACAAAAAACAATACCTATATACATATAAAAGGAGGTGATATGTAAAAATAATTCAAAACCTACTGTACATTATGTTCATTAATGCTACCTGGCAATGTGCTCAGTATTACCTGATGCTCCTAGCTAAAAAAAGTTAGTGCTGTTTGATGCTTACCTGTTGGGCAAAAAGTGATCCTTTGCATCAAGTGGCAACATTAATTAAATTCTCAAGTCCTTGCAACTTTATCCCCAAAACAAAGGACAAAGGTCCACTTTTTGTCCAAAAGTGTTTGTGAAAAACAGAGCTATTTTGAGGCAAGCTAAAGTATCAAATCTAAAAATATGTGTAGAGAACATTAATCATACTTTGACGTAGCTGTGCGGTAGTCTTCAGTATTTGGATATTGACTTTAAGAACAGCTCAGTTATGATTCTAAAGAATGTTTGTAGGCTGCATAAAGTTTTTATTATGATGAATTCAATGTAGGCCAATACTAAAGAAAAGAAAAATATCTAAAAACGCAAACCAATTAAGTTGAATCAAACTTGTTTGGATATATAATGAGCGAGTATTTTAATATAACCAACCCACTGAAAGTAATTGACTCCCATGGTCTTGTACTTCAATATTAAAGATGGATTTTGGTGTAACCAGAAAAAAGTTTTGATGAAAATCTAAAGTAACTGAATAAGCCTCCAACAGCGAGCTTGTACTTATTTTATTCGCTAACTGTTCCCGACCAGCCGCAGTTCAAATAATTGATCTAAGTATTTAGTATATACATAATCTCAGCAGCAAATATCACAAATAAAGTAAGCATTAAGCAGAATGTGACTATGTAACAGTATGCATAAGTGAATTTTCATATCTTTACTCATGAGTGTTGAACATTGTTGATATAAAAAATGTCATAAGTTCCTAATCCTGTTGCAATGAATACAAATAAACTTTTCTTTTTCCTGAATACTAAATCAAACAATTATATCTATGCCTGCAAGATTTTCTGATGCAAGATATATTAATACCTGTACAAATATTTCTCTTTGTGTTAGAATTACTGCCTTTGGGCACATATTCATATGAATGAATTTCAGGATGCAATCCATGTGACAGCAAATTCTAAACTCACTTGGATCCTTTAAAAGAATCCCAGAAGTCACACACACCTAAGATGTAGAATCATATTTCAACTATTAACTGTTACAATTTTAAAATAATGCACAATAATTATATAAAAATTAAACCTTAAATACTATATAATAACCAACTAGTTAGCTGATCTCATACAACAGGTACTTCTTCATGATCACAGGCAAGTCTAACTCATCAATTCTGAGCGGGATTTTGTCACCAAGCTGCTGGCGCAGAAGGACACGTACTAGATGTTTCAATGGTAGTGGGGACTGTCCCACCTGCAAAATATCAATGTTTTAGTTCCCAGGATACAATACCCGTTTGGTTCAGTTCATCATGCATAAGTTTATATTTCAGAGTTAGAAATCAATGACAATGGCATTCTTAGCAAAAAATATTTGTAGCTCGTTTAAAGAAATTAGTTGTATTTGAAGTAAAGGATGAGATTAGATGAGTAGTTAGATGATCAATTGATAGAAATAAAATCAAAAACTGAAAGTAAACAGAGCATGACATCGTTTCTACTCTGATAAATGTAACATTATTCTAGAGGTACATAGCGAGGGTGTTTTCTATAAATCTGGAGAGAGGGGGTAGAAAAATGACAAAAAGATAATTGTGAATAGACTGAATGAACATGAAATGAGGATGTAGTACAATACAACGGTAGTGGAAGAAATGGCTGACAGTGCAAATGGATGGTGAGAGGACGCAGTGCTACTCCGAGAAGGGTGTACTAAAGGCATTAGAGTTTGTTGGGCAAGAAAGTATAAATAGCAGGAGAGAGACAGGTCGGTGTGTGTAGTGAAAGGATGAAGTAAATGCAATAAATATGAAAAGGGAGGAATAAAAAACATTTTTGGATTGGAAAAAAATAATAAACAGAGTGTAGGAAGAGTGAAGGCAATACAGAAAGACAACAAAACAGCATGTGAAGACTGGAAGAATGTAAGCAAAAAATTCAGGAAGAGTAAGAAAAGTAACTGGAAGGAAACAAGAAAATGAGGAACAAGAGGTAGAACTGAATGGTATAAGGGATATAGAAGGATATCTTTTTACTGAAAATGATTAGATGAATCAATGGAAGGAGTACTTTTAAGAGCTGATAGCAACCAGACATGAAACAGTAACATCATGCATGGAGATGTAGAGAAGGGGAAGTAATACAAAACTATCTACATATATATAACTCTGATGACTGTTCCCACCTGGAACTCCCTCAAGGGGGTGGCCACAGAAATAGTCTCCATAACTAGTGAACTCCAGTGCGGCTTCTTTGCCTTTATTGCCTTACCTTTAACAGGCTACAGGCAGAAAGCAACTCTATCACAGTGATTGCAGAGGCGACAAGCTAATGTTCCTACTATGTCTACCTAATGCTCTTGTCTAAATGTTCCTAAACTACTACTTCTACCTATTGCTCCTCCCATTTTGCCAAAAGCCAGGGCTAGCACACAGTGCTCATCACAAGAAAATCTACAGTTACAACTAATAAGCTTTGTGAGTTAAGTGTAATCAGGTGTTATGTATGACAAGGAGAGATTGTATGTGTGGACAGAATGCCAGATGTCCACTTGTGTGTGAGACAGAAAGAAAAGGCAGGTACCTGGGTCTAAAGAGTACAAATTGACAACCACTAAAGTGCTGGCTCACTACACAGCCATCAATAACCCTCCTCATACCCAGGAAGGTAGTACTGGTAATATACCTCCCTGGTTGTTGGCTGCCTACCAACTACTAACTGCCAGTACAATACAAGACAATATCCATAAAAGTCGTATTAAATCATGGAGAGAGTAGGAGAACAGCAGAAATGGTGGTGTGGTAGTAGAATGGGTACAGTGAACAACAGTGATGGTATTTTTGTATGAAGGAAAGGATAGTAAGGACATTCTTGCTCTAATTCCTGCTCCTATGTGGAGCATAGCTGTAAGGGCCCCATAAAAGAGGTCTTGGGGTTATGTAATAATAATTGTTCTGATATTCTTTATAACTAGTTTAAATTTCCTTAGGCTACTCTATGGCAACAAATTGTTTTCTGGTTTTTGTTAGGTGGGAGACTTTGCAATGATAAACATAATAAATAAACAGAATGAGTTTCAGCAGATTAGGATGAGTTATAAACTCTTGGAAGAGGTCAGACATTTGATACTAGTGCAAATGAAGCACCATGAAGACAAGATGAATGATTATTTAAGATTCTCAGCTACATCACAGCTTAGACCATTAGCAGCAAATGGAAGAAGAATAAACCTCATCACCTCTTTATATAAGAGTTGCATTCCGAAAAAACACAACTTAGCAAAAAATAACATACAATGGGATACAGGGGTTAGGTTTCTACGGAAGAATTCTCAACCTAATTTTCAGACAAAAATATGAACAGAAAGCCACGAAGCATATAGTAAGATCTAGGTACATTATAAATCCAAGCACCTGAATAAAAATTACTACTGATGATACTGTTTTTAAGTAAAAATTACCGTAGAGTAAATACAGGCATGTTCCTGGAACTAAACAATCCTTCTGTGTTCTGCATAACTTCACCTCTGGTACTATAAATTATAAATGATCCTTGTTACATCTAAGCGTGTCATACTGGAGGCATACTGCCACGGTTTATCTGCATGCTCATGAACTGTTCTCACTAATGTAGTGGGCAAGCCAAAAGCTCGGGCAATATCAACACCACGGAGATAGCATCAAAATGCCTTAAAATATCTACCTCAAGCTGATGCTCTTCCTGATACTCTTCTTTCCACAAGAACAAGATTCATTTGGGCAATTTTCACTAAACCAGTAGTTTGAGCTTGAGGAGGTTATACACAATATTGTAAAGTAAAAACACAGGTTTTATGACCAAAATAATGCATGCGCATCTGACTGGTTGCCATGCTAGATGCCAAACTCAGTAAAGAAAGATCCCAAAGTAAAACCAATGCCTATTATTGCTGCATGTGATTTTATATCTATCTATTTTTATATCTATTATACTTGATTGTTATTTCCCGCAATAGCGAGGTAGCGCCAGGAAACAGACTAAGAAAAATCCATTCACTCACATACACACATATACATATATGCACAATACATACATATACATACCAACACATAAATAAATATACATACATACACATACACATGCATATACACATGTACATATTCAAACTTGCTCGCCTCCATCGACGCCACCCAGCCCCATAGGAAATATCATCGCCACCCCCTGCATCAGCGAGGTAGCACCAGGAAACAGATGAAAAAGCCACATTTGCTCACACTCAGGCCACACAAACCTTTCCATGGTTTACCCCAGATGTTTCACAAGCCCTGGTTCAGTCCACTGACAGCACGTCGACCCGGTATACCACATTGTTCCATTTCACTCTGTTCTGTGCACGCCTTTCACCCTCCCGCATGTTCAAGCCCCAACCGCTCAAAATCCCTTTCCCTCCATCCTTCCACCCCCAATTTGGTCTCCCACTTCTCCTTGTTCCCTCCACCTCTGAAACATATATCCTCTTTGTCGACCTTTCCTCACTCATTCGCTCCATATGTCCAAACCATTTCAATACACCCTCTTCTGCTCTCTCTCTATATAATTTCTTTTTCATACATGCTTGCTATTTCCCCGCATGAGCGAGGTAGTGTCAAGAACAGAACCTCAGAGGGAAAATTCCTCACTTGGCTCCTTGCTCTATTTTTTCTTTTGGAAAGTAATACAGAAGAAGATTTTCAGCCACCCACTCCCGCCCCTTTTCATAACCCTCTACAACACTCAAGGAATACGTGATAAAGATAATACCTGCAGTGAGGAAGCTAAGTTAAATATATATCTCATTGATTATAAATTTGTCTACACTGAAAAAGAAGGGAAGACACAGCTACACCTTTCAAGATTTTATATAACACTGACAGTGTTGAGAGTGAATGGTTCTTATAAATCAAAGAAAGATCAGAGAAAGGTCAGTTGTTGGACATTCAAATTTTGGATATTTTATGTCTAAGGATATTCAGAATGTACCAAAACTTAGAGGGCTGAGTTATGGATAAAGCAGAAAAGCAATAAAACTACTCATACTAATTAAATGTGGATTAAGAACATAATAACAGTCTTCAAGTTCATCAGGAGTAAAGATGATGCTCATATTGATCAGAATATTAAAATACTTAAAGAATGTTATACCTAAAGGTTCTAACCAGAAGTGGGGAAAAGAAGAGCCAGCAGAGAAAAGAGAAAAAGTTTACTTAGAATTGCACTGGTGGTCATGTGGAACAAACTTAACGCAGCAGTATATTATGGTAAAAGTATTTGGAAACTTAAAAGCCTGTTCAACTGAAATAAGAAGAACCTTATATGTTTAGCTCTCTCCCCACATGTACAAATAAGTAATTACAAACAAATTTACATATATACATATACACTACATGCACATGACATTTTACACAGAAATCAATATACCTTTATTCTTTTACTATTTATATTGTCGATGGCTTATACTATCAATCTAACTATGTATCAGAATTAACTCCATTCCTAGTCTGAGGTAGTAAGTCAAGTTCATACACCCTCTTATTTCATAATATCATATCTACAAGAAAAAAATATCAATTAATCATACCAAATAAAATGTTATAAAATAAAAAAACTGATGGATAACTCAAAAGTGAAAGGGAAATTGTAACATCTAGGAAGTTCTGCAAGAGCTATGTTGTGTGGACAAGATATTCTGATTTCATATGACTTCATTATACTTAAAATCTCGCCATACAACCCGAAAAATGATACTCAAATGCAAATACAATAAATATCATGTAAAGATTTGATCTGATATTTTACTCTTCAGACTGGACATTGCAAATTACCGAATACAGCATGTGACAGCTGCTTTTGGAAGAGATACAAGACAACAACTAAGCAACATTTCTTTATAGCAAATTCATGAAGTAAACAGCATCCTCTGAGACGGATGTTTAGCATCCCTGCATATCACGATGAAAGTATAAGAAAATCACTAAACTTCCGTGGTTAAGAAACTAGCAAAGTAGGATTCTTTAGCAAACGTTCCAACATCACTCAAGTGTGACGTTAAGTAAGTGAGGAAGACTTAGCATGGCCTACTTATATGTGTATCTATATCATGAAAGTTATTTCCTGCATTCTGAGAAGGAGAGAAGATACTTAATTTTCTTAAAACTCTGTTTACATGCATTCTGTACCCCTTCAAGACAGTCACAAAATTACCATACTGTGAAAATAAATTGGAAGCTTATGTGATGAAGGAGAATAGGTAGTTAGGCAGTCTAATCTTGCCATTAAATGAAAACTACAATCTGATGAAAAGTATGAAAACATTAAAGGTTGAACACCATCTGTCTAGTACCTCTCCTAATATCTAACTTCTGTCTAAGACACAGTTGTCTAATGATGTTCTCACTACTCCCTTTCAAAGGTGGTGTTTGTGCTTGTTCCAACATAAACACACCTGTTGCATGCCTCAGGGACCTTGAATCCCCAAACTTTGATGTTATGTGGCTCAAAGTCTGTCTCCCTTCTACCACACTTGTCCTCTGTTTTGCCAACTACTCCCCTAATTCTAGGAACTTTGTATCCTTCTTCGACTATCTAAACTCCTGCCATGAGACTGTGACATCCTCTCACTCTCAAACTGAGATGCTCTACCTCGGGAATTTTAACGTTTTCCATAGGAAATGGTTGAATTCCGCCCACACAGACAGTGGAAGGATCGAAGCCCTCACGTTCTCCATTCTCAATGATTTAGAGCAAATTATCTCCCACCCTACCAATATACCTGAACGCTATGACCACTCTCCTAATATTCTGGATTTGTTTTTCACTTCTAGCCCACCTCGCTGTAAATATATAATCTCGCCCCAATTAGTTCATCTGATCATTCTCTCATAAATGTATGTATTCTAACGGCACCTACCCCTCCAGCAGCTCTTTCTAAGCGTAAATACTGGCACCTAAACAAAGCTGACTGGAATAACTTACATAACTTCTTTTCTGACGATTCCTGGGTAAATTACTGTCTCTTATGTGATGATGCTTCTGTTTCTGCCAAACGCATAACAGAGGTTATTCTTGCGGGAATGGAAGCATTTATCTCCTTTTGTTTAACGAGTTTCTTCCACAAGTAACCCAATGCAGTCATACGCTGATGACTCAACATTGCATTCATCCACATCCTCCAATTCTGCTCTCTCTTCTCTTACTCGATCTGCATCTCGCCTTGATACAGCTTCCACAATAAACTCAGACTTGGCTAGGATATCTCAGTGGGGTTCCCAAAATCTAGTTATGTTTAATGCCTCCAAGACCCAATTTCTACCTATCTCTTTTTGGAAACTCCTCACAACTCTCATTATGAGAGAACTGAAAAAACACGAAAATATAAAAAAGTGGGCCTGGACACACACAGCTACTCAGGTCAACCCCCTCCGCCAAACCCTCCTTAATTACTCTCCTCTCTCCTTTCAGTGGTCACGATGGGTCAGGCCAGTGTGGTGTCTATGAAGGTAGAGGGTGGACGTTGACTATTGTGTGATGTGAGATTTGAATAACTTTATTAAGATTTAGCACCTGATGTGGTGCATTATCTCCAAGAAACATGTCGTGCCACATGTATAGATAAACTACAAGTTCAATAAAGCTCCATGAACTCCTACTGAAGTGCGATTTCACCTTCATAACTACCATCACAGACTAGTGAGATAATCATATATATATACGGACAGAGAGAGAGAGAGAGAGAGAGAGAGAGAGAGAGAGAGAGAGAGAGAGAGAGAGAGAGAGAGAGAGAGAG
>JAYMFT010000035.1:146449-159495 GCA_038088735.1 Panulirus argus | reverse complement strand
CAGTGTTGTGAATGGAAATGGTGAAGAGCTCGTGGATTTGTGTGCTGAAAAAAGACTGGTGATTGGGAATACCTGGTATAAGAAGAGAGATATACACAAGTATATGTATGTGAGAAGGAGAAATGGTCAACAGGCATTGATAGGCGTGTAAAAGAGAGACTTTTGGATGTAAATGTGCTGAGAGGGGCTGCTGGTGGGATGTCTGATCACTATCTTGTAGAGGCGAAGGTGAAGATTTGTAGAGGTTTTCAAAGAAGAGAGAATTTCGGGGAGAAGAGAGTGGTAAGAGTAAGTGAACTTGGAAAGGTGACTTGTGTGGAGGAATTCTTGGAGAGATTGAGTGTACAATGGCAAAAGATGATAGCAAATGAAGTGAAGGGAGTGGGTGAGGAATGGGATGAATTTAGGGAAGCAGTTATGGCATGTGCAAGAGATGCCAGTGGTATGAGAAAGGTGGGAGGTGGGCAGATTAGAAAGGGTAGTGAGTAGTGGGATGAAGAAGTAAAGTTGTTAGTGAAAGATGAAAGAGAGGCATTTGGATGATACTTATATGGAAGGAGAGCAAACGACTGATAAACATACAAGAGAAAGCAGCAGAAGGTCAGGAGAAAGGTACAAGGATTGAAAAAGAGGGCAAATGAGAGTTGGTGTGAGAGAATATCACTAAACTTTTAGGAAAATAAAAAGGAGGTATATAACATGCGTAAGACTAGATAACATTTGGGAACATCGGTGAAGGGGGTAAGGAAGTGATAACAGGTAGTGATGGAGTGAGGAGATGGAGTGACTATTTTGAAAGATTGTTAAATGTGTTTGATGAGAAGGTGGCAGATGTAGGGTGTTTTGGTCAGGGTAGTGCACGAAGTGAGAGAGTCCCGCAGAGTGGTTTGGTGAAGAGAGAAGAGGTGGTAAAAGCCTTGCAGAAGATGAAATCTAGCAAGGCAGAGGGATTGCACGGTAGCACAGTTGCCTTTATTAAGAAAGGGAGTGACTGTGTTGTTGATTGGTTGGTAAGGATATGCAATGTACATATGGATCAGAGTGAAGTGCCTTAGGATAGGAGGAACGCATGTATAGTGCCACTGTATATGGCAAAGGGGATAAAGGTGAGTGTTCAAACTACAGAGGCATAAGTTTGTTGAGTATTCCTGGAAAATTGTATGGAAAGGTTTTGACTGAGAGGGTGAAGGCATGTACAGAGCATCAGATTGGGGAAGAGCAGTGTGGTATCAGATATGGTAGAGGATGAGTGGATCAGGTACTTACTCTGAAGAATATATGTGAGAAATACTTAAAAAAAAAGATGGATTTGTTTGTGAAATTTATGGACATAGACAAAGCATATGACTGGGTTGAAAGAGATGCTTTGTGGAAGGTCTTAAAAATATATGGAGTGGGAGGAAAGCTCCTAGAAGCATCGAGAAGTCTTTATCAAGGAATATGTACAAGTAGGAAGAGAGGAGAGTGACTGGTTCCCAGTGAAGGTCAGTCTGCGGCAGGGGTGTGTGATGTGTCCATGGTTGTTTAATATGTTTATGGATGGGGTGGTTAGGGAGGTAAGTGCAAGAGTTTTGGAGAGAGAAGTGAGTGCGCTGTCTGTTGGGAATGAGAAGGTCTGGGAAGTGAGTCAATTTGTTGTCATATATGATACAGTACTGCTGGCTGATTCGCGTGAGAAACTGCAGAAGCTGGTGACTGATTTTGGAAAAGTGTGTGAAAGGAGAAAGATGAGAGTAAATGTGAATAAGAGCAAGGTTATCAGGTTCAGCAGGGCTGAGGATGTAAGTTTGAATGGAGAAAAATTGGAGGATGTGAAGTGATTTAGATATCTGGGAGTGGATTTGGCAGCGAAAGGAGCCATGGAAGCGAAAGTGAGTCACAAGGCAAAGGTTCTGGGAGTGATAAAGAATGTGTAGAAAGAGAGAACATTATCTCGGAGAGCAAAAATGGGTATGTTTGAAGGAATAGTAGTTCCAACAATATCATATGATTGTGAGGCATGTGCTATAGATAAGGTTGTGCGAAGAAGGGTGAATGTGTTGGAAATTAAATGTTTGAGGACAATTTGTGGTGTCAGGTGATTTGATCGAGTAAGTAATGAAAGGGTAAGACAGATGTGTTATAATAAAACGAGTGGCTGAGAAAGCAGAAAAGGGGTGTGTTGAAATGGTTTGGAAATATGGAGAGAATGAGTGATGAAAGGCTGACAAAGATAATATATGTGTCAGAGGTGGAGGGACCAAGAAGCAGAAAACAAAATTGGAGGTGGAAGAATGAAGTGAAAGTGATTTTGAGTCATCGGGGCCTGAACAAGCAGGAAGGCAAAAGGCGTGTACGGAACAAAGTGGTATACTGTGGTTGACATGCAATTAATGGACTGTACCAGGGCATGTGAAACATCTGAGGTAAACCATATATATTCATGACTTTGCAATATGGAAATAACACGTTTCTATGAAAATTCTCAAGATGGCTGAAATGCATGACAATTAAACATTAACAGCCTAGTTATCATTGTTAACCTGACTTTATTCCAATCCAACTAGGCGTGGTGGGGGGGGTTGTATATGTGGGGTGGGGCTATACCACTAATTTTCATGGGCAGCATAGCACCTTTATGGTCAACCTTAGTCAACTTTCAACTCCTGTCTGAGGAGTTCCAGTGGCAAATCATCAAAGAAGATAAGTACTTTGCTTTGGTAGCTTGACCTCCTTGTGATGTCTGTCAAGAAGCCAATTCGGTCTGGTCACAATGGCAAAAACTATCCACAGTTTGTGTCAAGTATAGAAAATAAATGTGCTTGTACATCTGCATAGCAATAACTCAGTTAAAATTTACTTCAAGCAAGGAAAAAAATTTGAAATTCTATCCTTAATATTAATTAATATCTATTGATAGAAGAACTTTGTGTGACACTTACTACTTAACATAACAACTATTTGCCCTTGTAAGAAAAAACATAAACATACAAAATATACACATACAAACAACGTAAACAACATACTGGGTTCTGTTCATACAAGGTTATCCTCCTGTCTCCAGATCACTAATTATACATACCATAATACTAAACTTGTTACATACAGTCACTTCTCACTTAACCACAACAGCAAATTATGGAATAACTTCAAATGAGCTGTATAAAAAAAAAAAAATGGAATTTAGTAATTTAGTACATTTTAAGTAGAATTCTAGTGATATAATAATGTTCTTTATACTGAATTAAAATGAAAAACGTATATTTCAAAACTGAATCAGTATTAAATGAGAATTTTAGTTCAAGGATTGTTTAACAAAATACCATACAAAGAATGTTATTACATAAAAACTATGAGTCTGGGATATAAGATCTAGCACTAAATAAAACTGTACATTTTTCTCAGTCAATTTATAGAAATGCGTCCCTTTCCTTAATTAAAGATTAGAGCACATTAACACGACAAATGAAAAATTTACCATCTACTTTAATACAAATACACTAAACACAAACTAGATGACCTTGAATCAGCCAAGCAAGCACTCCTACCAGAAGAATAACATCATTATCAAAATGACAATGCTTCCCCTTTAGACCTCTAACTTGCTTTGACTATTCCAACTGAGAATATTACTGCTTATATATCTCTTATATCTAGTTCCTCAATCAACTTGTTCCTATTGTAAACAGGTTTACAAATAGTGAAACCTTCACACTTTCCACATATAATTCTTATAAGGAGTGCTCTCTGCTTCATTAACACTGTACTTCCTTCCAGTTACATCAGATGTCAACCTCATGACCAGGAGTTGGTTTGTGGTTTCTTATTCATGTCACCATGCATGGAACTGACAGTTCAAGTCCATTCTCTGAACTAGATAAATCTTTTCAAACAGGTGTAACCAAACTAAAAGTGATGGACAATTTATGCGACGCTTCTTCTTATCCCTTTACAACAACTACTTCACACTTTGCTGCAGAGTAGCCAAGGACTACTTCCTCTCTTTTTCATTTAAGTGTTTATTAAACTAAAAATATCATGTAAAGCTGTCACTTAAATCGGTGAAACCAAACAATACAGGGTAATACTAATTTTCAGAAATTTAATCACAGTGTATAAATATATGGTATCAATTTAGAAGAAAGATATCATTTGTAATTAACTAAAGTTTTACAAAAGGAGGAAATTAAAGCCTCCAGAACACGTTTCATAAGCATGAAGTGATTGTTCTGAATAGAGATAAAATCTACTGGGCAGCAGGATAGCAAGTCAAACAGTAGAGAATTGGATGTTATTGCCCTTGGACAGCTAACAGGGTTAGGGGTTGGGAACCTTAGTTCTGCAAAACTGATTCCTAAAAAGGTGCATGCCTGTCTGCATTTGATTTCACCCACATAAATGTAACAAGCAGATGGACTGACAAAAATGTACAGTAATATTACATGGATTCATAAAATCTGGCATTTCATTTTCATTAGGTTACTAAATGTATGATGCAAAATGTCATAAATTTCTCAGTATATAAAATGTATCTTTAATTTCTAACTCAATTAGTTAAAAACACCCAGTGCATTTCTACTGCAGGTTATATTACTTCCAAGAAAATACAACATCCATTCAGATGGTAAATTTTAATCATAAAAGCTATTCCATTACTGCTAAATCTAAACTACTTTGGTTTTGGATGCTATAATAAATGAGAAAAAATTTTTAAAAATACTCATCGATTCATTTACACACTGACTTAAATTAAGCTTTAATGTCAACCACAAACACAGTATACTAAAAGTAAATTCCTTGGTTAACTTCTATATTCTTTATCATAAAGGATAAGCAAGAAGTGACTGTAACTACAATTACACTGGTTAGATTAAATAATGGTTGAACAAATAAAAGAATGTGAAAAGTATGGAGGGTGAGGAAACATGTAGAGTGTACTGTAACAGTTGCACAATGACTACAGGTTTTCATCGGCTTCCTGCCCTTCTTGGAAAGATAAAGTGTGACATCCGGCAGTCACAAAACCGGGGAGAAAACTTTAATTTCATTTCAGTGACACATAAAGTTAGTGCATTAAACTATTTATTGTACAACAACAAATTTAAACTTTAAAGGTATGACCAATGTAAATAATAACAAAACAAGCCATGGAACTTCCACCAAAACAGTTAATCATTACCTGATAATGGGTCTGTCATTCCAAGCCTCATCATGCAGTTACATACATTTTCAGGTAGAGCCCTTCACTTAGACTGAATATGAAAGAGTTCTTTTACATTATGGTTACTCAATTTTGTGCAATGCAAAGGAAAAAAATATATTAATTAATGAAAGCCTGTTTTTGTTCTATTCAAGAGAAATTCCAATGTTGGACAGGGAAACGAGACTGAATCACAACTTAGGTAAACAGCAGCAGATTCTAGAAGAGAATCTGTGAACTACTAGGAGATATCTGAGTAATGTTTGTAACTGTAACAAACATGGGAAAAACACAAATAGTAACTAACTCCAACAATCATGTGAAGTGGTCTTTGTAAGTTCAATTCTTATGGGAGACATATGGGTGGTGTTTGTAATTGCAGTTGTGGGAAACATGGGCAGTGCTGTAATTGCAGTTCTTATAAACAACATTCTGAAAACAATAGCAATGCTGACATAGGGGGTAAAAAGGGATTCTACCTCCACAATGTTGGGTCATGGCAACGGCACTGGAATAAAACTCTATGGCACTGGGGTCTAGCTACTCTGCTCTGGCCGACAGGGGAGGGCCTATGAATTCAAGATTGTCTGATACCTAAAGATGATTGAGTCCAGATCAAAGGGGTACTCAATGATCCCAGTGGTTGGTACTCGAGCCCTAAGAATATCCTGCTCGGTCGGTAAGAAGTCCGATGCAATGATACGCTCCAAATCATCAAGATAACTGCAAGAGAAAAATAAGTTGCTTTGTCGGTGTTCCTTTCACAGTGTAGAGTGATGGATGGCGATGATGAGCAACATCAGTGAAATATGAATACCAATGCCTTGCTGATTCTTATACATATATATCTTAGTACAATAAATTTCTAATATGAATTCTGAGAAAAAGCACATACCTAATTCCAGCTTTATACTCCCCAAACAAATGCAACAGGAATCAACAAGGCATTAATACATTAGTCTGCACACTACCTACCAACCCTGGCATACACACAACGCCCTCCTGCAGAACATACCTAAATCTGATTTCTTCTAGGTCAAAGGGATACTCTATAATGCCTGTTGTGGGTGCTCTCACTCTTAGAATGTCTTGTAGTGTGGAAACATAGTCCGTGGCAGCTATGCGGTCTAAATCTGTTAAATAGCTGTTGGGATACAAAGATAATTTAGCTACTACAGTAATTAAAGTGTTCAAGGATACAGAAAGCATTACACGCTACAAGAAATAAGTTACAAAAGCATCAAGGGGGGTTTTCAAGACTGGCTGTCAACTGAAGAATACTCAGCCATCTTGGGAAGAAAACTAAAATACATCAACTGCTCCAAGATACATTCAGAGTGAGATAATTTTTGATAATTATTACACTATCTGGTTTCAAGTCAGTTTCAGAGAATTAAATTACGCACAACATAAATCAAATATTACATAAAATAAATAAAGAAGAAAATATAAACACAAAGCAATATAACAAACAATCACACCACAAAGGTAAATCTCTTCAGTAGGCAAGCAAATCTGAGGAAGAGGATATTCCTTAGAGGATTTGGGGACAGGACCTTAACAAATATATCCTCTGTATCCCAGTGTCTCACAGAAGGCAACTAAAAGGGGTTAGATTAGGGAGTACGGACCGAACTCCAGAAAAAAATAATTCCTATCATATGTGCATCTAGGTGCATTTGATTCAGGCATGGGGGTGTGCCTACAGAAACCTACAGTATACAAGTCCTTATGAACCTCATCTACCCAATGTTAAGGGGAAAAATAGGAAATGAATAATTTACATCATTGGTACTATATATGTTAAGCTTCTCTTTATGAAAAGCTTAACAGAAAATTATTAAAACATTATAATAAAAACTATAATGAAAGTTAAATGAAAATATTGTGGGTGACAGGCAGAGTACAGAGTATCACTTGCTATGAAACAGCTTGACACTCAATCATGCCAAGCCCCATACAAAGTTCTGCTCATTCAGGAGATTATATTCCCAATGAATGAACAAGTGAAATGATGAATAAATGAACTGATTACAAATTCAATTGCAAAATTATGTTGCTTATACACAACACTATATAAGTCTCTTACCTACCTGCACTGAGAAATTTATAAATATCCTACGTTCACTGTCATATCAGTAAAAAAAAAATTTGCTTAAAATATTACTGAAGTTGCACATTTATTTGCCGATAAAATCCTTTAAGAAATCATTGGCATGGTGTGAAATATGAAACAACTCACTATAAATGACAGTTAAAAATTGGTATTCATCTTTTGGAATTAGATGGTGGGCAAATACAACGACAATACACAAACAATATTTAAACTTGCCACTATCTGAAAAAGACAAGGTGTTAGGCAGATGACACTAACATATTTTCAACAACTAAATCACTGCAACATTCATTAATCATGTAATACTAACATTAAAAGCCACATGTGTTAAACATCTGGAAGCTTAACTTAAAGACAAGCAAACTTAGTCAAAATTACTTATTCGTACTGATCAGTGAAAGGTTATCATTAAATAGAAATTCTATGGTAAAAAAAATCACCATTAACAGAACCAGACAAAAAAAAATCACATGTAGTACAACTCCCTGAAGGAGATTATGCTTTATAATGCCCCAAAGGTGTTTTTAGGGCTCTTTTATTTTGTTTTATAAAATAAGCAAATCTGTGCTTTATCAAAACTGGAAGCCCTACAAAGCAATCTATCATTAAACGAACAACTATAACTAATTACATAAAGGGGGTTATGTTTCAGAGCAAACTCTTTCCATACCTAACTCAAGTATGAAACATGATGAAATAATAACTTAACACATTCCCTTACCAAACAATTCAGGAAAAACTAAAAAACATGGTGATGAGGGATAAAGGTGGTGGTGAAGTTGGATGGGGTGTAGTGAGGGTTACTGGAAGGGATAAGGAGGGGCACCAGGGTTGTATAAATCACCCTGAATCATATGAATCAGCTACTGTTTCAACTGATAGTGGAAAAGGAGTTTCCAAAAGACAGTTTATCTCCTTAACTATTCTCCTAAGGAAACCTGTTGCCAGGTTAGGGACAATGTTGACTACCTGGTTTTTCTCATACACAGAATCCTAAAGCTTATTTCTTACTGTATAATAATCATATTGAGGCCTTCTTTCACTTTGACCCTTAACGGAATCCTGTAGCACTCTGCTGGTCACCTCAACCAATTTGCATAAGACCAAGATACATAAGCACTCAGCAAGGAAGTAGGAATGATTATTCAATGCAATAGAAGGATGATCTAAGAAAAGTATAAGGAGGGACAACAGAATCATTCAAAAAAAAGATTAGGCTTGTGGTTAAAGAAAATACCGGATGAACCTAGAACAGATAGCTATGCCAGAGGAGTAGCCACGGAAAAAAGATAGCAATGTACAAAAAACAAGGCAAGTGAGGAGACGCAGTCGAGAGAAACATTGTTCGTCAACATAAAAGTCAAGTGAAGAGCATAACGCGCTAGCCCTGCCACCATGGCAAAATCTGATCATGAGGTATATTACTACATTACACAATATATATGTGGGTAGCATTCTTTCTCCCCTATCCCCATGGATAACAATACCTTGGAAATATATTTAAGCTTTCTAACAATGTTATATCACCACTTCTTGAATTCACTTCCTGAGACTTAAATAGTAAAAATGACATGTCTATAAGGAAATCTTCATTTTAATTATTCTATAAGACTGCAAATATTTTGCTATCAATATAGTATCATTAAAACAAAAGTCTAATAAAGCAGACCACAACATTTACGTACTATTTTGCAGAATCTGTGAGCTGATACTCTCTACGCCGGTCGTAGCAGTGTTGGATGCCTGTATCTTGCCATAAGGATTTCATGGCAGTCACATATGGCTCCTCAAATGTAGTTACTGATTCATAGTCTACTCCTCGTACTAGATCTGCATGTTCCTGTAATGAAAGTGGGATTCAGCAGTTTTGCCTTTCATAAAAAATTGCTTTTATTAAAACTACCTTAAGTTTACTACAAAACTGAAAAAATATTTAACGTATAAGTTCTGCACAACATACATCACGTGTTTTGGGATGATAAGGCCTTTACTGGAAATAGCAGGTCAAGTTAATAATAATGACAACTCTATTCAGCAGGTTTTTCTTTTTTTACACCTACAATGTAAATAATCTACGATATTTTGAGAACTAGAAGGAAAAGAAATATCCAAATGACATACATTTACTAATTTTTTCCCCGTACCATATACTGTAAAGCAACCAATGAAGCATGCCTCACTTCTTGTACTGCTGATATGGAAACTGCAAAAAAAAATTTACTTTATGGGTAGAAAAATAATCCAAAACCTTCAGATAAATGGGAAGAAGCCTCTACGATGGAGTGCATGTCGCATCTCTGCCACATAGTTTTGAGGCCTTAGTTTTTCCCAAGACAAGGTAAGAAAAATAATTTCCCTAACACAGGAAGCATCTTAAGTGCATGACAGTGCTTGCACAGTGGGAGATTAAAACACCATTTTGTCTCCTCAAAGGCGAATCCATGCAGATTTACCCCTTCAACCACCATAAATATATCAGAGGTTGGTAGCTGCCCACTCATGGGACTCAATAACCACTCAGCAACCTCTACAAGCCTAAAATCACAGAGCTGAAGTGAGGTAACATCCTACCATTACCCTCCTTCATTTACTGAGTGACTCCTGGTAGTGTGTATACTGTCTAGAATGAATTCATTTTAAATACAGTAAGAGGGAAATGAAGGGAATGCAAAATAAATCGATGCTGACAGTTTTGCCCCCAAAAAATACCCTTGCATAGATAATACGAGTTGTTTTATCTCTAACTGCTCTTCCCACTCTGGCAAGCTAACATCAAGAACAAATAAAAAAAGGCCTCAGTTACACGTATCCACCCTCTAGCTGTCATATATATTGCACTGAAACTAAAACCTACTATGAACAGACTATTCCACTGATTGACTTGACTGTTTCATATGTTTTACCCATTCATTGTAGGGAGTTATGACAGCAACACCAAAAATAATCTACATTGACTGCAGGGTGTAGTTATAGCAACATCCTCTATATTTCAAGCCTGAGGAATTAATAGAAACAAAAATGGCGTGAGTATTAAGAATCGGCAACACATGAAGCTGATGCCAGTTGATATCTATTTATCTATATCTCTGACGTCCATTCCAATTGAAAATCCCTTAAATGGGTGGCCACGGCAACAGTGTCTCCATAACTAGTGTTCTCCAGTGCTGCTTCTTAGCCTTTTGTGCCTCACCCTTAACAAACCACTAGCAGAGGGCAAGTTTAGTACAATGTTTGCTGAGGCTCCTACCTAATTTTCCTAATGACTACTTCTATCTAATGTTCTTTCCAACTACTTCTACCTAAAATTTCTACCTAATGCTCCTACCTACTACTTCTATCTACTGCTCCTACCATTTTGCCAAAAGGCAAGGCTAGCACACAGTGCTCACCACAGGAAAAGCTAGAGTTATGAAGAATGAGCTGTGTGAGTTAAGTGGTCAAGTGTTGTGTATGACAAGGAGCGATTGTGGACAGAATTCCAGTAGTCCACATGTTAGTGAGGCAAAAAGAAAAGAAAGCTGCCTAGGTCAGAGGAGTGCAACTTGACAACAACTGAAGAGCTGGCTCACTAAGCAGAGGTCACAAACCCTCCCGATACCCAAGAGGATAGTACTGGTAAAATACCTCCCTGTTCATTGGCTGCCTACCAACTAATGCCTACCACCAGATGATGAGCCAATTGTTTTTGAGTATATGGGTCAGTATCCATCAAAATATTGGCCATCACAAATTTCTTTAATTTCTCTCATTTATTTCCCTTATAAAAAAAAAAATCAAATTCCAGATCCAATGGCCATATATATTATCATATCATCCAGAGATATAAATACTCTGCATTAAATTAATACCCTCAAGCAACAGCTTCCTTACAAATACAGTACTAAGTTGTGAAACACCATCTAAAAAAAAATTTCAAGCTGGTAGATAAACTTACAATATTAGCTGAATCTCCATATGATATCTGGAGAAGATCCATGGCTCTTATCATAGACTGCATAGCCATGAAAATATTCTGGAAGACCAGCTTGATAAACCCTCGCTTGTCTTCATCGCTGTAACCAGCACCATGGATAATACGCATCTGCTTAATAAAAGTTGACTTTCCTGATTCTCCAGTGCCTGTAGAGGAAAAAAAAAATTTAATCATACATTTTGATTTTTACTGGCTCTCCCAACACAAAACCACATACAAGTTCTCTCTAAGCAAGTGTACAAAACCTATCAGAATGTGCATCAATTTTCTTTTACATCCACAAAAGCTAAAGGATATGGCTATAATCTTTCTGTAATTTCATCACAGGGTTGTGACATGTTCCAAAAGTATACCAAACCCAATAAACACTCTAAAAATATTCACTTCCACACAATTCTGAGCATCAGTTAGACTTATGAAGAATAAATGGAGTTTTTAAAATCTGAATTCCAGTTTATCTATCTTCTTTCCTACTTGGTCTGCTATTTTTGGCATTAGTGAAGTTAAAACCAAAGCCCCATATCCAAAACCAGTCCACACAGACCTCTCTGTAGTTTCCCCTGGCTGTTTTATATGCCCTGGTTCAGTCCACTAGCAGCAGGTTATCCCATATATACCCTATCGCTCTAATTCACTCTATCCCGCGCACGCCTTTCACCTCCCTGTATGTTCAAGGCCCCAAGCAATCATAATCTTATTCACTCTATCCATCCATCTCAAAGTAAATATCCCCTGTTTTCTTGTCCATCCCTCCACTTCTGATACATATATTCTCAATGTCAACTGTTTCTCACTCATTCTCTTAATGTCCAAATCATTTCAGCATAGTCTCTTCAAGCTCTATAAACCTTACTCTTCTTATTACCACACTTCTCTCTTACCCTCTCATTACTTACCCCATCAACCCTCCTCTTTCACATATTGTCCTCAAACATTTAGTTTCCAACACATTCACCTCTTCCATATATTCTAATCTATGGCCCATATCTTGCATCCATACAACACTGTAGCGATTACTATAATTCAAAACACATCCATTTTTGCCCTTGCATTTAGTAACCTCTCTTTCCACACATTCCTCAATGCTCCTAAAACATTCTAACCCCCCTTCACCTACCAAATGACTCACCTCAGCTTCTATGGTTCCATTTGCTGCCATGTACACTCACAGGTATCTAAAACATTTCACTTCCTCCAAGTTTCTCTATCTAAACTCACACCCCAATTAAAAGCTGAAATATATTTTATATTGGGCAGACTGGTAAGGATCTCTCTGTTAGACTTAAGCAACATAAATATAGTATGAAAGCAGGACAAGAATCAAATGCTTTGTTCAATCATGTTAAAAATTATGATCATTATACTGATTAGGGTAATGCTAATTCAGTTATTAATTGTAACTCCTTGAGTAAGAGAAATATCCTCATTGAATTTTTTTCTTAGTACATACACAAAGGATTGTAATATAAATATTTGTGAAGGTCTATACAAACTGGATAGCTTTGTTGTTGGCAAAATTTGTAAACAATTCCCTGTCTTGTTCACAAAACAAAATTTTATGACAGGCATGGTGCCAAACCCGGACTCCATAAACCGGAACAATTGTGTACCAATGGCATTTTAGTTCCACCTCTATTTTGTATATAAACTGACCATTCTAAATGCTCCATCTCTTTCTTGTATCTCCCCTAACAATGTAATCATTACACAAAAGTGCACTTGGGAACTTAGCGTTTCATTTTCTTTGTAGTTATCAGCATATATATATATATATATAT
>JAYMFT010000035.1:131750-146349 GCA_038088735.1 Panulirus argus | reverse complement strand
TAATATATATATATATATATATATATATATATATATATATATACATATATATACGTAATGCTGGGTTCTACATTTGGGCTAATGGTAAAGTGGAGGTGTATTTATTCAGTACATGTGGATTATTGGTCTGGCCTTCCAGTTTCGGAATGTCAGTATATATCTGACATGTCTCTTACAGGTTTGGTCATTTTGCAGAGGAGAACTTTATAAATGGAAAGGTGTTCATTAGCTTCAGAAATTTTGGTCACTAAGGTCTTTTACATAACTATCCTGTGTTTGAACAGTTGTTCCATGTTTGTCTAAAGCTTCCCTTGGCTCCGTTGTATAGCCAGGATGATGTAGAAGATGAGGAAGACGAGAGTAGCGATGGGAAACATGATCCTACAGGTTCTGTTCATACTAAGCGCCATGTTTTGCCTTCTTCTGCGTGTGTCCGCCCACTTGCCCTTGACAGGTCGAACTGCAGCAGCCGGGATGGAGGAACCATGCTGAAAGAGTTGTGATAAATATGAGGAGCATGAGATCTACCAGAACTCCTTTACCAGAGAATCATAATTTGTTATCATTGTTGATAGAACTTGTGTTCTTTTTTGTTTTTCATTCTTAAGTGAATCATAAAATACCATCGGGAAGGAATGTAAAGATACTGTTATTTTGTAATAAGACCCTAAAATAGCAGGACATGTTTAGTTGGCTGTAGTTCTGCTCCAGGTAAGAGGTGTGATTTGTCTCACCTGCAACCACTGGATGATGCCGACATTCACCACGACCAGAAAGAGGCTGATGATGCAGAATACGAACCAGATGTCCACCAGTTTAAGATATGCCGTGCGGGGGATCGATGAACTCACCTGTGAAGAAAATTCTTTTCACTTGTTTTGGTTGCTGTTAGTTGTCTGTCACCTAGGTACATTCATGAGACGGAGTGTAAAACTTAAGGATGGAGGGAATCTTTTTTGAGGGGAGATCTATAGCCAGTACTGCAGGAAGACAGACGTTAGGCCAAAATATGTTGTACCAAATAGACGCTTGAGACATTTGGTGTTATTACCCTGTTCCATTTGTTTCCTATATATCGCCTGTCACTTCCTATCACATCTGTCCTCGTGGACAGGTCATTTTTATCAGTGTTAAAGTTATTCTTTTAAACACAGTGTCATGTCTAGCCTTCACGGTCAAGGTCATTCCATCTATCCAGTGAAAAGACGATTGTTTCCCGCTTTTGGTTTTTACGATACATGTAACTGATGATGCATCATCCTCACCTAGAAGAAACAGATGGCTTCCACTAGCTTTCAGCTCCCACTTGGAAGAAGCAGTTGTCACCCACCTGGGAGAAGAGGGTAGCCTCGACCGGCTTTCATCACTCACCTGGGAGAAGTATGCAGGCTCAACCAGCTGTCATCACCCACCTGGGAGAAGAAGGTAGCTTCAACCAGTAGGCCTGTCAAGCCCACCATGATCCTCTCGTTGAAGTTGTCGATAGGGAGGTAGAGGATGACGTATCCGATGACGATGATGATGAAGGTGGGCAGGTAGGTGGAGGTGACGTAGAAGCTGGAGATGCTACTGAAGGTGAGGTAGACAGCCAGGCCACTGTAGTTCCCCTGTAGAACGAGGCACCTGACACTCCTTAACTATGTCTGAGACTTGAAGTCATTTCTTACTTCAGTGACCTATTGGCTGCCATCTAAGACAGTACGGGTAACAGGTTGATTTCCTATCCCCCAAGGTCTTCAAGCGATCTCTTTAGTGTTTTACACACAAATCTTACATTATTCTTAAACTATATCGTTTTCAAACAAAGATGAGAAATATGATCAGTGAGATAAAAGATGAATAAGCCTCATGTCTCACAATGGTCATCTGTTGTATGTACCACACTGTGGATAAAATGTCCATTCGTTAATGCGCCTCTTCATCCAGTACGTGTGTGTGTGTGTCAATTACCTCATCCAGGTGCATCATCTGCTCATCAGTCAGCTGGTATTCCAACATCCTCCGACGTCCGGAGATGGTGACACCCCCTCTGATCGGCACCAGCTTCACGTACTGCTTGGTGACACCGGACAACAGCACGCCCTGTTGACATTGACTCAGTGTCAGGCGCTGCGGATATATATATATATATATATATATATATATATATATATATATATATACGTATATATATATATATATATATATATATATGTGAGTGTAGGAGTGGATGTGTCTTTCTTCGGTATTATAAAGAGAGAAGTCAGGAAAAGTATTAATAGGGGAGAAAAAATACTGCCCACATATTCCCTGCTCATCTTAAAGGTGGCTAAAATGGGTGGGAACACGAGGCTGGAAATAATCCCTTCCTGTATTACTTTCCAAATGAAGGAACCAAGCAAGGGGCCAATTAAGTAATTTTCCCTCTAAGGCTCAGTCATCTGTCCTTGATGCCACCTTCCTCACACAGGAAATGGCGAGTACGTATGGGGGGGGGGGGGGATATATATATATATATATATATACATATTTAGAGGAAGTGTAGTGCCTTAGAAATCTGTTAGTGGACATGGCAGTAAATAGGACCCATGGAAGCAGAAGTGAATCATTGAGGTATGTGCAGAAAGAGAAGATGTCATCTAGGTAGGAAAAAATGGGTATGTCTGAAGGTAAATAAGTCCCAACAATGTTGTATGAATGAGGCATGGGCTATTGATAAGAATGTGCAGAGGAGGGTGGATGTATCTGAAATTAAATGTTTGAGGACATTATGTAATTTACATAGGAATACAAAGGAATTTAAAGAGTAACATCCCACTGGGTCCATTTAAGGCTGTTTGTGACAGAAGAAAAAGCTTGAAACTTGTATATCAGTACAGTAGGAGAAAAACATGGATATTTCGATGAAAAAATTAATGTAAACTTTTCACATAACTACGGAGGCACAAATAAAGCCAATCCTGGATCTCAAGGTAAATATTTATCAAGTCCATTCTTAAATGTACCTATAGTACTGCTTTCAACCACTCTCAACTGGTAAATCATTCCATATATATACAATCCTGTGAAGAAAAAGTACTTCATCTCAATCAAGGCAGAACATTTCCCCACAGGTTTGTAACCATCACTACAAGTAAAATCTGACAAATTTATCTTTAAGTAGATAGTTTATTCAAGGTTATCAAAGTTTTTGATAATTTTGAATATTTGTATTAGATAACCTCGTAACCTTCTCTTTTCTAAGCGAAATAGATTTAAGTCATTTAATCAGCTCTCATGGAATTTGTTTCCCAGTCTGGGAATCATCTTGGTAACTCATCTCGGTACTCTCTCCACTCTGTCTTTTCTCAAATAGGATGACCAACACTGAACACAATATTCAAGTTGGGGATGCAACAGTGATTTATAGAAAGTGATGTTAATTTCCTTCTGTGCACTGCTTACTTGGCTTCAGGTCACAAGAGATTATTAAAACGTCTTTTTCTTCATTTACCTTTTGATCTTCAAGAGAATTTATACTGTAGCTTGCCTTTTAATTTTACTACTGATATATAAACCTTTACATTTATCAAAATTTACATAAATCAATATGCCACCCGCTAGCCCAGTCCATCAATTCGTATATGTCCATTTGGAGCTGCACACGTTCATTTTCAGTTGTAGATTTACTGCCCAATTTGGTATTACAGTATCTGCAAATTTTCATATCTTACACTGCAGCCCATTACCAATATCCTTAGACTAATCATTGCAGAACATCACTTGTTACATCTAAGCATTCTGAAGCTTGACCATTTATTACTTCTCTTGTTTGTGGCTGGTCATCAAAATTCCTAGCCACTGAAGTATAAC
Source organism: Panulirus argus (assembly GCA_038088735.1). Lineage (NCBI taxonomy): Eukaryota > Metazoa > Arthropoda > Malacostraca > Decapoda > Palinuridae > Panulirus > Panulirus argus. The sequence goes on along the minus strand of JAYMFT010000035.1, from coordinate 142,518 downwards.
CCTTTATACTATGTGATAATTTTGTCAGAAACCTCCGATTTGGAGCTTATCATATGCTTTTTTGAAAATCTAAATAGATGGCATCAACTGCTTTTAATTTATCATGCATGCTGACTATGTCATTAATGATATCAAGCAGATTTGCCAAACACAAGTAACTGAAAACCATGATGAGAATCTTTTATTAAGTGGTGGTCTTTTAAATAGTTTACAACATTATCCCAAATGATGGTTTCCATATGTTCACCAACTACATTCGTTAAGCTAACTGTAAAATAATTTCCAGGCAGTGATTTATTTCCTTTTCTGAAAATGGTTGTTACATTTGCAACCATCCATTCCTCAGGAACTTTACCTGTAGCAAGTGACTTAATGAAAAGGGCAGTCAAGGTGTTTATCTCATTTTTCATTTCTTTCATTGCACTTCAATAAAATTTATCTAGCCTGCCATTTCATTTACTGTTATTCCAATTATTGCTGATAGTATATCAGCACTAAAGAGAAAAGTGTGGTAATAAGAAGACTGAAGGTTGACAGAGCTGAGAAGGGTGGGCTGAAATGGTTTGAACATACTGAACGGAATAACTGAAGAAAGGTTAACAAAGATAATATGTGTGTTAGAAGTAGAAGAGACGAGGAGAAAGGGAGACCAAATTGGATGGAAGGGTTGGATATAAAAATAAAAATGCAAGTGCTTGGTGCCTGAACGTGCAGGGGATGAAAAGCATGCATTAAATAGGGTAAATTGAAGTGGTGTGGTATACTCAAAAATCAGCCGAAAACCAAGCTCACTACACAAGATAAAAAACTCATGAAAGCCTACATATAATCCCATCCAAAAACAATTATGCACCCACAATTCACTCACAATGATACAAGCAATGCAATTAAAGCCTTAAAGAACTCTCAAGCAACAAATCCTGAGAATATATCAAACTCTTGCATAAAACACTTTGGCCCAGTACAGTCCTAGCACTTAAAGATATCTTCAACCACTCCTGGCCTCACCACAAAATCCCTAACCTCTGGAAACTTGCCAAGAGGCTACCAAATCCTAAACCACTCTAAACCACCAAAATCTCTCTTCTCCTACTGCCTAAAATCACTTTTTCTTCAGCATCCAAACTCTGTGAAAAACTGATCCATAAGAAAACCAAGCAAAACATTTCACTCTCCAAACATTGATTCAAATCCAATCACTCCACCATTATACTACATAAATATTTCACACAACACATCCTAGATGGCTTCATCTCTGCACAAAACCAATATCACACAATACTTGTGACAACAGACATCAACAAAGTATCTGACACTCTTCAGCACATCCTTATACAAAAGATACTTGACATCACCCTCCACAACAATGATAAAAATTGGTTGGCCAACTTCACAGTCAGTCGCCATAACAGGGTCACTCACAACAGCCTTGCCTCTAAAACCCTAAAACTCTAAAACTGAGTTCCCTAGAAAAAGTTCTTTCTCCATTCCTCTTCAATCTCATCCTACATGGTGATCCAACACCTACCAGAAACCAAAATATAAAAGTCCTGTCATGTACAACACCCTGACACTGCAGTAGCAACAACAAAAAATTGCAGCATTACATTACTCAGTTGGATCAATGGTTCACCTAGAACAAAATGCCTGCATCTCTACACACACCTTCAATCACTCTTTTAACCCCAGACAAACATGAATCCAACCTGCACCCTAAAGTCACCTTAAATGAACAATCACTCCTACGAAACAAAACACCAATAACTCTAGGAATCACGCACAATAAACATGACATTCACTCCCAACAACCAAACAATAAACATAACAGCAAAACACAAATTAAATACCTCAAAACACATTGGTACCTGATTTGGACAAGAAAAACAATCCCCTAGCATCCTATAAAAACAATGCAACCACTCCACTCAATACTATGCTTCATCTTCCTTCTCCAAAAGAAATATCAAAAAATTGTAAACCACAAAAAATTAAATACTGTACTCAAAACAATCACTGGCATCCTAGCCGTCAAAAACATCTACACAACGAGACAAAGATCCTTCCAATACAATCCCACCTCAATATGGTCTGCACTAATTTCTTTGCATCAGCACCAAACTGCTCCCACCAAAAACAATCGATAACTAACCACTAACCTCCAAGTAAAAATTAAACACCTATGCTTGCCTTACACTAATGCAACCTCTACTCACTACTCACACATGCCCCTCCTATCCACAACAAATATATCACTAACAAAACATATACTGAAATGACCTAGCGAGCACTAAACGACCACACTCCCAATTCAGTCTCAAATACAACCCCACTGGATATGCATCCATCTGAAACCAAAATCCTCATAAAATAATGTAGCACTTTCCCATCTACCCTCAGGACATCACCCATCCCTTCATTAATACAAACACCGAGTCTACACAGTCCAAGACTTTTCATTCCCAAAAATACATATATCACAGAGACAAACACATTCCTTAACTTCAGGACCTATGGTAACTCTCTGTGAATGATAGTGGTGGGGGGTGGGGGTGGGGGGCATGAAGATCATGGAAAATGAGAAGATGATTTACATAAATGGCTGAAATTTGTATATTACAACAGAACCTACTAAAATATTACATAATTTTCCATAGCCACTAAGATTTACCCAAATTTTCGAAGTCATGCAGTATCTGACACCAATACATCAAAGTTCATGACATCTACTATGTCCCCCAACACGGTCAAGAAAGTTCAAGAGAAAAGCTTAGTTCAAAGGTATGCTTTTGTAGGAAAACAACACAAAATTCCTGGATATGGACCAAAACCACAGATTATAACAACCACATTTTTCAAGTTACATAAAAAGTAAAGTAAATTCTGGTTGCTCGGGAATGTTTCATGGTTTTCATAAATTTTCTTCTCTGCTAAAGGGGTTTCACCTGTTTTCTTTAATAACTAACCCCATTTTTCCCAAGCTTCACAGTCCACTCCACAATTGTCTTATCATCATGGAAAAAAATTCCATTTGGTTCTCAACAGCAGTTCACAAGAGTGCCATATTCTCTTTCCATATTATAAAAATAGGTAATTCTAAATGAGTACAGTATTCATATTAAAGTTGGCAGTTATATTTCTACCTACCATAAATTGCTCCAGCTAGAAGAGTTAAGGTGAAGTTTTTATAGGTTAAGCTGAGTTTTACAATTACTTCATCTACTCTTACAGTAATTATCCTCATATTTTCTCTAATTATAGCTCTTTCCCTATATTACTTCCCCACTATGAGGGATCTCTCTATAAAGCAAAAACCAATTTCTAGAGGACTGCAGTCAAGCTGGTGAAATGCACCCATACTCTAGGAGAACCAGTCATCTAAGGGTATGCATATATGAAGTCTGTGCCAATATAAAGAGAACCAAGTGCCATCCATCAACACACGTCAATGCCAGATTGTGTGACGGTTAATGCTATTTAATTAAATATATGCTTCCAACAGAAGCTTAATATTTCTCCATAGGTAAGCTGAGACCCACATTGTTTTATTTTTCTTAAATGACATTCTTTCCCTTAATAAGAGAGAATTTGTTTTTCAATTTATTGCAAAACATACATTTTTCAGAAAGACCAAGAAGTATGGCATCACATCATCGCAATGAAGATCTAGAAAAACATTCTTAAAAAGGCAGAAATTAAGTAAATTCAATTCAACAAAAATTTCATTAAGCAACTAAGTCTCCCACAGATCTACAGGTTATCTAAGTGATCCTACTGCAACCCTCTTAGATTTTGGATCTGAAAAGATACCTCTAAAGACAGCATGATGTGGGAAGAGTAGTGCACTTATTGGATGTGTAAGTCATTCTACCCTCACAAAAATAACTTTAAAAATCAATTGCCCAGTCAGGTTGGCCATAAAAATAAAAAGGGCACGAAGTCACTATGTGGTTAGTAAATAAATACAAATGAAATTTTCGTAGAAAATTAATTTCATATTCTATTTTACAATCAGAAATTGGTACATCTGATTTGCGTAAAAGGATAGTTCAGCTCAGCATTACCATCACATTTGGATGTTCAAGTCATTTCATCCAATTCTAGAGTAGTGCTTTGAGAATACAATAAGAATTACAAAGCATTACTTTACAGATTTGATTTCATTATGCATTATAAATTACTACAATAATAGAACATCTAAGAAAAGGTAGGGTTTACTTGAGTAAATGTAGGCAATTCACTTGCATAAACTTCAAAGGACTACTGAGAGCCCCACCTAACCAACTAAATTAGTCAAGATTTATCTTGATATTCAATATTCAATTAAAAAAATACATCATACCCATTACTGACATGCAAATGGTGCCAGATGTCAACAAACACATGAGAGCGAGCAACCATACAATCCCCTGCAGTAGATGATTTTAATGTTATATGTCTGTTATAATTTTGGCTACTGAATGATGTTAGGTGAGGCTTTTATAAGTTCTGTTAATTCTTATCAGTATATTAACTATATAATATCAATTTACCCAACATTTTCCCTAATATACATAACCCCCAATACCATTCTTTTTCCCCCATTTAATATCATTCAGTTATATAAAGCTGTAAAATTCAAAGTAGTGCATCTTCTTATGGTATTCTATAAACCCTACACAAATATTGCAAAATAAAATAAATCAATATCCAAAGCTAATAGTGATATAGTGCTAAAATTGACTATGTCATGATACTGCATTAATAAAATTTAAGTGCTATTTTCACTCATTCAAAAGAAACAGAAATTATATGTTAAAGCATGTTATTATACTTCCATTACAGCCTTTCTATTCACTGCACTAAGTTCATTCTAAGGTCATTTACCATCTTCAAAAGACCTAATACATGCAATATAAGCAAATGATATGTTTAATAAACAATTCATCAGTACCAATTATGGCACATGTCACATTAAAAATTACCGGTGTATTAATTCAAACACATGGCTAAATTCAAATAAACACACATGGCTTTTACTTCCTTCTAATCATTTGAAAATCAACTCCAGCCATGAATTCCTCCTGATCATCTACAACAAACTGAACAATTCCCTAAACCCCACCCAACCTTGCCCAATCCCAGTCTACCTAGCTCCAAATCAATGAATCCTCAAGTATTTTCCTGACGAGTAATTCGTAGGTTAAAGGCCTAAGATTTGTTTTGCCGGTGAATACAGTATAACGGAGAAGCAGGCATGGTTTAGGAATGAAGGGAAAGAACGTATGGGGGTGATTACGGCCCTGTTGATGAACTGTCAATATGCACAGAGCAACAGGAACGGCAATCAGCTGAGCCAAAGACAACACGACACCCACACAAAAACAACCCAATCAAACCCTTAATAACGCTTGCTCACCAACACTACCACAGCTCCTGATGATCTTAGGAGATAAAAGAATGGCGTAACATCAGTATTGCACGTGAAAATGGACAACTAACTGTAATGTAAACAAAAATTGTTGACGGATGATGTTCAACTAGCAGACGACCCAAATAGTAACACTGATTGTTTGTCCATTTACTTCTGTTTCACGGTCCTATTTGTGACAAAAACATACTTGTTTGCTTACCCAATAACAGTAGTTTAAGTTCTCTCCTGGCATCTCGCTTATCCTTCCGTAATTGTCGTTCTATCTCTTGGTTTATCCTCTTCTGTTCCTTGGCTTCTTCGCTTAGGCAGCACGCCATGTTTGCTGATCAACTAATATTATCGCGTTAATTTTGACAACTTTCACCACAATCTCCTTACTAAATTATCCTTCTTCCTCTTCTCTTTCCCCGCCTTTCTCCGCGAAGGGAAAGCGGCGCGTAATCGGGGAATTTTCTCAATTTTTGGTTATTTCCTTCACACAGGTCAAATCTAAGCCAAATGGGGTGGGGTTTCGTGCAGCCAAGTATACTGAGTGTGGCGCCTCCCCGCTCGCTGATTTCTGCTCCCCAGTTGACGCTCCCTTATATACAGGATTAACTGCTGCCTCTGTTGCCTCTCTTACTTAGTTAGTGTCACTTCACAGGCTTCGTGCTGTCACTAAAGGGCTTTTGGCCGAATAATTCCGTAAAGTGAGCAGCGTTGCCGGGGAAGGATCTGCTCGGGAGAACAGCCGGGGTCTTGCAAGCCTACAATTTGAGGAAGTGTGAGTGAATATAATCTTTACCGATCTACAGTAGCATATGATGCTATATAACCACGTCTCTGGCATACTGCTATCTCAGTCATTCCATATGTAATGTATATCCCCCAAATAGGAGCTGTGTAGTGCATTTCTACATGTTTATTTTATTGAAGCGAGAATACGGCGCTCCTACCATCGACTCTGACTTCCCATCATCCCTAACAATAAACATACGAGGAGAGGAATGCGCGTGTTTACTCTGAGGCCTGGCGGCTGCCTGCCCCTTCCTGGCAGTGCCTGAAGCAGCTCCTGGAGGGTTGGGGAGGTTTAGGGGGGAACACACACTTTAACAACAATATCCAATGATTTTTGTACAAGTTTCTTAATCACTGAAGAAGTACATGTACACATTTAAAAGCTAATTCTCTTACAGGTAAGGTTCTCGACACTGGGTGAACTATAAACACCAAAAATTTAATGATTACAAGTAATTTCACTCCGGCAAGTTCCAACTTAAAATATTGTGCATTGTGTAACAAATGAGTTACAACTGATCTTCAAGTGACAGATGTAGCTGCCTAGCTGGATATTTAAAAAAAAAAGTATTGATACATGTCAGTCATGTGAAAGTAATAAAAGCATTCATATCCCCCGTTAATTTTGCACTTAGTTTTCGAGACATCATCATGATATGTTTAGCTTCGAGACATCATGTCATGTTTCACCAATCTTTCAACAATCAGCCATCCGTAGAATGACCCAGTTTTAAAAATTAACAGCTTCGTAGATTTTCAAGGTACCTATACGTACATCTAGGGTGAGGGTGACAATTAGTTTTCAAGACAACGACAATGAATTTTAGTCTATTTTCTAGATACCATTACGCTGCAATTAACCTTGAGCTTTGGCTTCTATCTTAAGTTTCCCTGGAAGCCGCTGGGAACAGTTCGAGGTTCAGTAATATACCACTGCACAGAAACATCAGTAAACATTATCAATATGAAAACTTGATGCGGATTCATAGCTTGGCAGTAGAATGATGTTTTGTACAACTGAAAATCGGTAACTGTGATATAGTTATTGGTCTGTTCCTTCGACCTTGTTCTTCATCCGTTTCTCTTTGCTACATCATATTTGTACATTCAAAGGATCATTCTAACAAGAGATGGGAGTGCACTAGAAACTGCGTTTTTGACAGACGTGAAATGACCAAATTTGTTTTGCTTTCTTAGCAGCTCTTTTGTGAACTATTTTAGATGCTTTTGCTAACACCTCTACCTCAAAATCAGCATTTATGGTCACATGCTTAGCCCAAAGCATGGCCTAATTCTTTATCAGAAGCGAAAAGTACTTTTCCATCCTAAAACTAAGCCCTCCACCGAGCAGGCTGTTTTCATTCTTTATAGATCTATTCATCGAATATAATGACTCACTACCCGTAATCCATTGTTAAAAGTTAGACAAGATAAAAAAATGTATATTTCATGCATAATAATCTTGCTCCAATTATCAAATCTGTCAGCACCAAAGATTTTGAAGACGCTGCAACAAGGAAGGAGATGGTATGCTCAGATAGTTGTACACACAATTGTACACCGACACTAAATAGCGCTTGTAATACATAACGTCTAACATATGCATCTAAGATGTGGTAGATTTCGGATACAACTTTGAATCAGGGAACACTATTGTATATTCCTTCCTCTTAAACTCCTTAAGATGCTCTGAGAGTCGAAGAATCAAAAGAGGATCTCGTTTTCTTTGTTTCATCTGTGTTTTCAGATGCTATCATGTAGTTTTCTTAACTCTTCTTTTTCTAGTTTATCTGCACTGTATTTAATATTGCAAGATTTGTGATACACTTTACATAAAACTTTTGCGTCACCACTATGCTGCAACCCTTCTCAAGTTCACCCAGGTTTATTGTCACTAACACAGTTCACCCAGGTTTATTGTCACTAACACTTTTTTGTTCTAATTCCAGTGAATTGTATGCAATATATCAAAACTGCTTTTTGTTTCCATTCTTTTTTGCTGTACAGTTTAGTGATTAGTCCAGTGTTCTGTCGACAAAATGTCAGTTTCGGTTAATTAGTGGACCACATGATTAGACTGTCTACTAGAATCTGGTCCAACAAGACTTTTAAAACTATGGATTCGATCTTTTATTATATAAATCATCTCCACCAAATATATTTACCACACAGTGCGCTACTCTGCTCTGTTGTTACATGGAAAAAGTACATTCATAATGAGACCTACGGCCATTTTGAATAAGAGTAAATCTATGATGTTTGATAGGGTAAATCAGACGATTGCAATAATCACGGAAGTTTGGATAGATAAAACACATTAATAGTCTTTACAGACAAAAAAAAATCAGAAATTTAAGTCTGTTTTAAGAAGATTGTGAGACTAACCCAGTCGTTCCATCTATCACTACTGTAAATGAAGTTAAATACATATTTATTTTTCCTTGTTAGGGATGAAAAGGATTGGAATAACAATGAAAATATATACGTAAATCATCAGGTAGTTGTATGATGTATAGCTCAAAGGAGGGCATTCTCCCGATACGCCCCTGAAGTGCTCCAGCCCTTGCCTGTCCACATGGTCCACATCAGTCCCTCCCACTTACACCCTGGCTATGGGCCACTCAGCAGCTGATCCCTCACGTGCCATTCCTGCTCCCGATAACTAGGCTGCTACAGTTTTCTCTCTACATGATACCTGCTGCCTAAAGCTGCTCTTGTAACTCCTGCTTCACCGTAACTAGAGCTTTCTGCTCTACTTGGTCCTGCTATTGTTTCCTTCGTTCGTTCCCCTTAGGATGCGACGGCTACTGGAAGTCCTGCGGGAGGTACTAAGTGCTGAATAATGGTGTCCATTTTCTGCTGTTGCCGGGTCAGGCTGTCGGACTTCAGCTCCATCATTGCCTCCCTCAGGTTCAACCCTGAACCTGTATCGTCCCCTCTTACCTGGTACTAATCCCTAGTGTATAGTCCCTCATAACATTCCTACTTCTTGGAGACTACTAAGTTTACTCATGACACCTTTCAGTGCATTGCTCTTTCTCACCTTGGGCTGTGGGTTCCTGTTGTTTAAGCTTCCGTGGAAATCGGTGTGAACAGTCCGAATTTGAGTAATATGACACCGTCTATAATCAACAGAAATCATTATCAAAAGCAACGAAAAGTTGTTAGCATGTGCAATCACAGATCAGCTGGGCAGTCCTAAAGCTAACATCATCTCTGTGTATTCATACCTTTTGTCCAGGACAAATCACTCTCCTGTCAGCCACGTTATTCAGACCTCTGTCACACACACTGGGTAGCTGGTGTTTGTTAGGACGGGATTGCAGTGCCTGACATTCTATGGATACGGAAGGACTCACTGTTTTCGGCGTCCACCCTTTATAAACGCTTTCACTGCAAAAGATGACGTAGCAGAGGACCTTGTTTACAAAAACGTGATACAACAAAAGAATATGACCATAAAACACGATACAGTACCACATGCTTTGCACGCCTAGTCATAATGAATTCTGAAAGGTAAGAACCTGTATAGTAATCGCAGGCGGGAGTACAACCCAACTGTACACTTTCGTTAAGAGTATATTTATATGAACACGAGTAACTCCTCCTGTTTTCAGTGAATATAACACCACGAGAGGAATTCAGTAAAAGGAAAAAGAAAAGCTCAAAATCTGTACAGTTCACAGACACAGCTACTGCCTATGTTCCTTGCTGGAGACACAGATTCCCGACAAAGCTGATAAAGTGATATTTTCTGAGTCCCCCAAAAAGGCACTAGGAAAACAAGAGATTTGAGTGGTACGCTTACCCTCTGACAAATGAAAGAAAATATATGATTACTGTACAGATATTCTAGTATTGTGTATGATTTTTATGCTATATTCTCTTAGTAATAATTTCACTTAAAGTACAACGACGTCCATGAAATATTACACTCTTGAATGCGTTACATACCATAGTAGGTGAATCCCTCGACTGCGGGGAGCGCATAGTGCCAGGTGTTGGTTGACAATATGAATCCCCAAGGCCAGGATGACCTTGACGCCCAACCAAACGGATCGTATACCTCTCAGTATCAAACCCTGCGGCATTCATATTGTTATACATCCTTGCAGACCGCAGAAAACCCCATGCTAATGAGATCAGAATGTCTTTGAGCTATGTCTTTCAGGGCATTATACACGGGAGTTGTGATGACTCGGGAAACTGGGTGACCTTGATCAGCCAGTAGCTGTGACTTGTTCGATTTTTTTCAGGTTTCTGGCAGGCACGGACCCTTTTCGAAAACAGCCAAACGATTCCAGACATATATCCTGCGTGTCGTAGAAGGCTACTTAAAGGGCTAGGAGCGAGGGGATGGAAATCCTCCCCTCCAGATTTTACTTTTCCAAGGGAAGGAGCAGAGAAGCGGGCCAAAGTAAGGATTTTCCCTCTAAGGCTCAGCTCTGTTCTTGACGCTACCTCGCCAATGCGTGAAACAGTGAATATATTTTTTTTTTTATGTTTGAAGGCTCCAGTCACGAACAAAAGTCCACATCAAGGCCGGGCCCTAATTGAAATATAGAGAGAGTTGAGAAATTG
>JAYMFT010000035.1:110622-131650 GCA_038088735.1 Panulirus argus | reverse complement strand
CTCTCCATCCATATATATATATATATATATATATATATATATATATATATATATATATATATATATATATTAAGCTGTAACAACATCACACAGCCCTGCCTCACACCCACGTATGCCGAAACTTTTGCTCAGTTCCCCATCCACTCTTGCACATGCATTTACTCCTCTACAGAAGGCTTTTACACCATCCATCAGTTGTACCCTAACCCATATACCCTTAACACATCCCCTAAGGCAATATCAGTTGCATGCAGAGTATGCAAAGAGTGCAAAATGACCATACTTATACTTTCCAGTCCATGATAGTTTCTCAATGTTTCCCCAGTTAAGAGGATGTTTCCTCGCTCAGTGTTGTCAATTGTACATGTTAACAGTTAGGTAGGATTAGCTGCTTCAGTTCTGCCTGTCAGACACTTTGTAATCAGAATATTCCACAAATCATCTAAACCGTGGTCATACCGTCATGTATAGCATATTAGTGTACTGTCTTCCTGTATGACAGACCCACGGTCATCCTGTAAGCCTGTCAGTAAAAGAATTGAATTGAATTGAAACAAGTACTCAGGGTATTTGAGGAAGTTTTAACTCCCCTACCAGTGATCGATAATTACTTTATTTCTTTGTTTTCAACTTAGGGATGTGTCTATTGTATTTTTTGCGCTCGTTCGTGATTGAAAAGAATTTTTAATCTTTCAAAATTCCTTCTGAACAAGAAAGTAGATTGATTTGTTTTTTCGTAGTTCAAATTTTCTTCGACAGGAAAATATTTAGAAAAAATATCATTTTCAAGCTAGATTTCAAAAGCTTGAATATTTTAGTGTTTAAATAGGAGAACATGCAGTAACTTTCATGTATGTTCAATATCTCGAACTGTTTAGAAGGAAAGGAGACATGTCTCGCATCACCAAAGACTTACACCATCAGTCTATACAAAAAACCTTTTCATTTACAGAGACTGTGGAAGTTACCAGAGACATATATAACGCTATTCAGGTGCCAGACTGCACCTGCGCCCTACCTCGCCACGTGAGCTTCCTCGCCATCCACCACACAAGAGAGACCAATGTGAGAGATCCAGAGAAGCACACCTGCCAACAGGTGCCAAAAAAATGACCCTTCCCGACAGGTGGGGAATGAAGCTTCAGCACCGCCACCTCCTGCCACTAAAGATCCCTCCCTCACGAGCCCCAGTTTGGCATAACAACAGCATCGAACCCATGCACTCCCACACAGACCATTGTAAGGGAAGCTCCATCCCAGTGTTTTGTGAATATTATTGATGGGCGCATTTTGTATCGTAACCTCCCCCTTTCTGTTTAGACAAAAACTTTCGCCTTTTATTGCTTGGGAATTTATTCCGTATTTGCATTTTTATTTATAGTGACTGGCGTGGCACGACATATAACATTGCCCAGTTAAGAAGGCCGTCTCGGGTGAAAGATAAAGCTAAACAGAAAGAAAGTAGAAGTTAATCAGGGTTCCGCCAGTGTCTGTAGACCTGACTTAAAGGAAGAGAGCTTACAAGAAGAGGGAAATAGAGAGAAGGAAGAGAACTGCACAGCGTAGTCGTTTGAGCAGAAGAGGAAGTACCATAACAGCCGTTAGTACTAGTAGTAGTAGTAGTAGTTAGATACTATTATTATTCCATGATTTCCAAGAATATGGGGACGTTTTTTGGCTTACGGGAGAGATAGAGGTGTTTGATAATGTTGGCAGGACACCGTGACCCAGTCAGCTCCCGGTTCTGCTGGCTGCTAGGAAGATGTGGTGAAGTATCCTCACAGCGTGGACCGTTACATTATGAGTAACCGTTAAGCTGTGGTTGTGAAAACGGAAGAAACTTAAAAACAAGAAAACGCTGAAGGCGTTTTATGACTTTCATTAAAAAACGTTCAATGCCTTTATTCCTTTCAAGGAAAACGTTTAATAAGGCGTTTAATTCCTTTATGTTTCCAACTGTTACGGTCTCTGTTGGTGCATGTCACTGTAGTATAGCGAGGCATGTTGACGGTGTGTACATGGAGCATTGTATGAGAAGATCCAAGTGACTTTGGGTTGTGAATAACGCACCGCCAGAGGTCAGGAGTGTGGCGGACAGTTTCACGTCAGGAAGATCAGCCAGGGTCTGCCTGTCAGACACAACTGTTGTTAATAGAGTTGTCTTTATTCTGCTGATGTTTTCAAGGGCCATAACGTCATGGAGCAAGTAGCAATAGGTGTTTAGTGGAGTGAGTATCGCCGGATGTTTGATGTAGCGGGTAATGTCTAATGCTGGATGAAGCAAGTAACGCCATATGTTTGGTGAAGAAATTAGCTCCAGACGCTTGATGAAACCAGTAGTGTCGGATGTTGGATGAGGCAAGTAGCGCCTGATAATGGATGAAGCAAGCAGCGTCGGATGTTACGTGAAGAAAGTAACGCTGAAGGTTTTATGAAGTTACTCCGGATGTTGGATGAAGCAAGTAGCGCCTTGATATCAAGAAGGTTAAGCAGACACTGATGTTTTACATTACCTTTTTTTTTATTTTGTGGAAGCACTGATCATACAAAACTACACAGCATATGCCACTGGTCTACCTGATGCCACATTCATGGTTATATTAATAATTATTTCAACATGTTATAGCAATACCCATTGATAGATTAGATACATCTGTCATGATGTTGCCCGGTAACAGGACAGCCAATATATGCATCTGGAGAAATTAGAAAATTGTGCTTGTATCACATTCTGACAATAGTGGAAATTCCTATTTAGAGAAGGTTACTAAAGACAGAGGACTGGTTATATATATATATATATATATATATATATATATATATATATATATATATATATATTTAATGTATGTATATATATGTTTCTCCTGGGCTCTAAGTTTGACGTGCATAGTATATAATGGTACATGAGGCCACAGTAAGAGGTAATTCCTGTGTAGGCTGGCCAATTGGAAGCCTGTTACCCACAAACACGGGCCGGGCCGTTGGGCTTTGCCGAAAGTTGTACGTTCACTAGTTTTGTGCTGAAAGAGCGTAAAGTCGAGGTTGTACGCAGGGGTGCGTTTCCGATAATGATTGTATTTAAAGTCTCTATAGCGACATGACGTGAAAGGGAGAGAGAAAACAAAAAGATATGTATTTGACAATTTATACATTAGTTTCTTCTGAGGCTGGCATCAACCTGGACTCTACGACACGCCTTTCGACAAGTGTGGACCAGCCAGCACCCACGCCTCTGGCAAAGAGACATGACGCTGGTTGATACGTATAGCGTGACGGAGCGAGCCATTCTTATAACCTCGTTTTACCGTGGCCTGTGTAGTATGTGGTCTCTGGTTACAGTACAGCCTGTGAGTGAGTGTCGGCACACACGCGTGGGGGGGACGACACACACACGACGACCCCTTGACAATACATCAGCTCATCACTCGATCGAAGTCAAGAACTGGAGACCCACCCTCTGGGTCAGGTCTTCGGAAAGAGCTGTGTGAGGGACGTGTGTGTGTGTGTGTGTGTGTGTGTCTCTCCCGCCAGGCTCTCGCTTCTTCCCACCCACTCACCCGAGGTGTGTATAAATGGCTGGTTGAGTCACATTTTCCTTAATGCTACACATCAGCTGATTGAACTACCTGAGGCACGACACGATGCACCGACGAGGAGCTAAAGTCGTCGCACGCTAGAAAAATAAGTGCACAGGTGCGATAAATGATACAGCAAAGCTAAGGAGGGAGGGAGGAGGGGCAGAAGATCGGCTGACTGGGAGGGGATCTGGTCTGGGGAATCTGCTAAATCAGGTCTTATTATGAAGTCGTCTGAAAGCAGAATGGAATTCTAGTGAAGTGTAAGGGTGTAGAGATTGCGTCGTTCTAACAGAGGGGAGGGAACCTGAGATGGAGAATAGCTAGTAGGGCTGGGGTGTGTGTGTATGTGTGTGTGTGTGGATGCTGCCGCTGTAGAAGAAGAACGTGAGGGAAGAATGAAATTAAGTATGAGAGAAGGTGTGACGGGCGGAGGACATCAAAAAGCCATATGTCCGAGGGAGATGAAGGAGAGGGATGTACGGTTTCGTGTACAGATGATGTGTGACGGGTAACAAAATTCGCTTGAAAATCAGCGTGACTATATATAGTAAAGATATCATGTATAGAAGAAGACGAATTTGTTATATAAAAATAGCATTGTGAAGTGCGCGGAAGCAAGTACAAAGGGCCGAGGCAGCATAACAGTGAGGAGGGCTTCTGTTTCATTTTTTTTTCCTCTTTGTCAATTGTACTTAGGAGAGTTGGGCTTGGTCTAAGGCATGCGAAAATGTGAGGACAGTAATGGAAACGGTGCTGACATGTGAAGAAATGGAAGTGGTTCATATAAAGTCAATGTTTTTCATCTTTACGGTCAGAATGGAGACAAACATTTCGAAATATTGTCAAAAGGGACTTACAAGAAGAGGTGGTATTGGAGGCTGCGGGTGGCAGGTCTTGGGTGGGTGGGGGGGGGGGGGGAAAGTCAGCCAGGAGACACACGAGGGAACGGCTACCTAGCGGATGGGAAGGGATAAGGGGGTCAGGAGTACTGTGTTGGAGGCTGCCATTTTGGTCATCTGAGGTCAAGTTTATTTGCTTAGAAAGTCATTTACGTAATCACAGTTTGATCGTCAAGTAACGTGTTGAGAGGTTTGTGATAATTCGCGTCACAGTGCTGAAGACTGAAGGTTACGAAAAACGACGAAAGGAGCTGTGACGTTCCAGCTTAACAACGGAGCTTCGAAGTTTTAATCCCAAAAGCTTTCCAACAATATTCAGCTTCACGCTCAAATGATCCGTCGGCATCTAATAACCCCGTTATCGGCTGACTTGCACAAGCTGGTGTCCCGGTTGCTGTTTCTTCTGCAATCAGCGATTATCAGGTAAAGCCGTAGTAAAACATAGACTTCAGCGGGCCTTTATAAGAGAATCGAGTGCTTCAACTCGCGTAACAATTAACAAGGAACCGAGGCCGGAAATCTGAAGTGTTACAAAAGAGATTGTTTGTCACAAAATCTTCTCGCATGATTGCCTGCTACCCAAAAAGAAGAAAGAAGAGAAAAAAACACAAAGAATTATTCTTATTTCAGAAATCGTGACCAAGAAAACTCACAAAGGGGAGGCAGTGGGTACTGGATTCACGTGGACATACTGGGGTATCAAGATTTGGCATATGGATGGTTTGACGGATACTGTAATAATGTACTATAGAGGCAGGATTTATAACGTGGCTTGAATAATCTATTTTTTTAGGACTATTGATTATGGACATAATGAAATATGATACATGGGAGGTCAATCAACTCTGTGTGTCGCCGTTGATGAAGACAGAGAAGATTGGGTTTTTTGAAAAGACATGACGTGAAGAGAAAAATATACCATTCTGTGCTTTAAAGTCTTTTTTGACATGGCACTGCGGGGGCAAAACAGAAGCAGGCATGAGATATGGCACTATGGATGAAGCTTGGCTGTTCTTTAATGACGATATAATTAGGAAGGCAAAGGTTGGCTGAGGTTCGGTTTATAGAGGTACGGGCCGTTTACCGGAGTACGACTGGCTACTTGGGACGCAACTGGACCACGACTACAACACACTAGTGGAGGCAAACGGGAGAGGCTTCGGGGAAAGGGGGGAAAAGGGGTTGTGGGAGGGAGAGAACCGGGCCTCACTACCGGGAGGAACTGGGCTATGGCAGACTATGGGCTAGACCGGGGCCATCAGGAGACATTAGTATTGAGTCATGAGCTACGGGTTGTAACCACGCTACTGGGCTACTGGGATTGTAAATCTGGGCTGTGAGGTACCGGGTTGTGGACGAGGTAGATGATTGGACTATGGCGCAAGAGACACCGCTTGTAGAAGTCTGACTTCTTTTGTTTTCTTTATCAGCGTACAGAACGTATTTATCCTAAGCATCTATAAACTGTACTGGCGTCGTCAGCATCATTCATGTTCCTTTCTATATACAACACTACTAGAAATGACCGGGCACTAGACAACTGTGTTACGCTAACATCTCCGGGTGCTCACAGCAACGTAACGGGTAAAAGCGTCGTTTAAAAAGTGCAGAGTCCTACAGGCGGTGTCCCAGTGTTCAGGGTTACCCTTGCCTATCACTAACGAACACAGCAAGTCACTGACATCAACAAGGAGGTCAATCACTAAATCCCCCGGTGGCAGTACACGCGAGGTCACTAGAGGTCAGTTACGCTAATCCACCGGTTATGGCGCACAGAGTCAGTCTGAATTCCGTGGCAACGCATACCAGGTCAAGTCGTCGTGGCAGGCCACAAAGACCATATACACAAGCTGTCTGTGGTTGACCGGGACACCAGCACGAGTTCTGTACTGATCTAGTCTCATCTACACACAAAATCTTTCAAGATTCTGAAATGGAACTGATCAAAAATAATTTGGTGCGACTCTTGAGAGCCCAATTTTTTTTTCTTCACTTTTAGTCACCTTAGTGACACCAGTAGGGAACTGAATCAAGTTAGAGGCCTTGGAAGCCGTAGAGATTAGAAAATATCTTTTTTTGTATCTACCTCATCTACGATAGGCAGATTGTTACATTAGAAATGTGACTCTGAAATGCGCCCAATTCGTTAGTATAAAACGACTGGCCGAGGTTACCAGTTGCGATTCTCATTTTACTTTTTTTTTCTTCTCTTGCCTCTTCAAGTACGTACATACATACTCGTATGAACATGAAAATGGTGAGAGTCGAGAAGAGGTGAGTGAACCGCTGTTCTGATCCATTATAATAGCTGAGTCGTCTCCTACTAACTCATGGCCCGTAGTTATGAGACGTTTGTCAACTGACTGGAATCCAACCGACGGGATGGGGGTATGTGTGTGCGATTGTCCCACGTAGTGGCGTGTTCAGAGGGAGAGATTGTGATGACGAACTAATCTTTCATATCGATGATTGATCCCACAGGAGGTCGCTTGTGTATGGAGGGGCCTCTGATGTCACTAAATAAATCTGTGAAACACAGCTAGTCCTGACGGAAGCCTAGCCACGACGTACGGCAGCCAGACACCTAGGAGCAGGGTTTTGAGAGCACGACGCGTCACGCGGGTGGTGGAGCTGGCTGACTTCATTAACCATTCTAAGAAACATTTACGTGACATCGTGAAGACTGAATCTGGAACATCACTTGAGTGTGTATACTTTCATTAGGGTGTTGAACTCCCTATCTCAGCGCCAACCCGGACTATGGTAAACATCTGTTGTGTTTCAGTCGGTTGGCAAGTTATGTGTATTGCCATCACTGGATTTAAATTATTTAGTCTAAAATCTCTATATCATCCTTTGATCTGACTATTATTATTCTCTTTTCACGTGCTGTTTTTAAACTTTACTGTATATGACATTTGCAATGATATTACTGATTAAACGTTTTTTTTATATGTAAGGATTACCTCGAGCAATGTCGAGGGATTCAGATTTTGACTAGCAGAAAGATATACCTATGTAATGTGCCATGTATTTATACAGCTTTTTGGAATTTTCCAGAATGCAGTTGAGAGTGTGTTGGAGGCGCTTTGTACGATGGCTGGGCAAAGAACTCTGTTCTGAGGCTCCTCCAGTACTGGAAAGACCGACAGATTAAATCAAAATTATTTTCACGTACTAGATCGATTTAATATCTTTAGAAAAAATTGTGGTAACTGTCCACTCAAACTGTATAACTTCATGAAGGCAGAAATACTAATGTGAACATGAAAAAAGCTCTCGTGAGTAACTCCCTGCACATCGATGAGTATCGTCACAAAGAAACAGCTTCAAAGATGGTGAGGCAGGAGCCGACGCCGCTGCCTCATTGCAAGGAGTGTCCGCCAGGTGGTTAGGAGCCTACATCTCCAACATCGTCAATTGACTTGAAACTTTTTTTTTTGTAAGGCGAAACGTTCTGTAGATCTCGGTGACTTTGAGGTACACTGATGAGAATTGATATATTCCGGTACAGATGAAGTTTGACATCCATTTTGTTGTGTGAGGAAGCTATATATAATAGCAATAGATTTTTTTTTTTTACTGGACATTGAAATAATCTATGATCGTTCTGCCTTTCCTCTGAACATCGATCATCAGCACTTGGAACCCCCAGCGTCAGCTGGTAAGTGTTAAAGTGATCTACTTGATCATGATTCACTGAAGAACACACCCTGTTGTAAAAGTCAAAAATTTGCCTTGACATTTTTTAGCCATCATGGCACTTATATCACTGAAAATAATTATTTCACACACATCCTGGACACAGGCATAAAACTTTATCAAATAATAACCTAAGGAAATTCGGATAAGTCTCCATTTCAAAACCTTGGCACAGCTGACTACCAGCCCACAGAGTAACTAGTGATGCGCAGGAACGTCTTGGCTGCGCACGAGTGTGCTAGCTGCGCAGTACCGTCATTCTACTTTTGCACAGCATCTTCCTATGTACTCAAATATCATCCAAGCTGCACAGTACCAATCTAGGTGCACACTTCACTGCACAGTTACACAATAACCTGTTCAACACGCTGCACATAAATCGAACCGGAACACTCCTGGGTATGATTGTGGTTGTGAATTCTATAATGTACTTCCACATTTTCTTTTTTTTTAAATGAGTGACATGGGTTTGTTATTTGAGTATTGTTTGGGGCACCCCCAGTGTCATACGTTGGCACTGACTCGAAGGAAAATTAATTTTTGAGACTTGAATTTGAGCAGATTGTGAGTGTTAGACTCTTACGGGGTACGGCCGCAGACACTGGGTTGCCACTGGGTCTGTGCATGGGTGTTGAGCAGTCTGTGAGAGACGGCTTCCTGTCTCACATCCCCACAGTTGTTACAGGGGTGTAGTACGTCTTTTTTTTTTCCTTTTTTCTTTTGGCAATGCAGTTTATAATTCCTATTGCCCCACATATTAAAAACATGGTTGTATTCCTAAAAAAAAACATTGGTGCTACTGATACCAGGAAGCCGTCCCTACTTACAAAATCTTGCTACTGTTGCTGGCCTGTATTATAAGACAAAAAAATTAAAAAACAACCAGGAACAATCTTGGGAGAGAGGGGAATGTTTGAAACTATCAACAATGGATGCTTGGCACGTTAGTTATCTTGGCAGCGGCCAGAGGGCCTGGTAATGTGGCAAATTAAACACTGGAAGCTGAACAATTCGGACAATGATCACCTGGGTAAGGGAGCAGGGAAACTGGGTCCTCAGAACCAGACACTTTGGTGTGATCCGTGGTAGGAAACCGTTATCATAACCTACGTTTCTTGTTTCCTACGTCAAATCAAAACATTCCTTTATTTTTTAACTTTGTATAAAATATATAAATGTTAGAACAGTTTGAGCTACTGTCCTGAATGGAGGAGCTGCCACTACTGTCCTAAGATGAAGTTACTGTCTTCCTAAGAACAGAGCCTCAGTCTGTTTGTGGTTCATGTGTTGTGGTGGTGTGAGGAGGCAGTTCCCCTGCGGTTGCCTTGAGCTTGACCTGTCTAACATCTAGGAACTTGCAAACTTAAGCTACAAAAATAAGCACTGTTGCTAATTCGGTAAAATAACAATTATAATACCAACAAATATAAAAAAGTAATATCTGGTATGCTAGAATTAAATGACCATAACTTATGTCGTACACTTAAGAGTAAAACTTAAATGGTAATAATTCGTGTGAAAGATGATGCAATGACAACATTCTCTTGGTTAACATCATAACATTCATTCACCATACAACTGTGCAGAGCCAACACTCTATTACCGCTCTACCAAACCTTGGCTCTAAGTATGCCAATACCAACCTAGAGGATAAGTAGGTCTAGGAGTTAACCTTATATAGAACCATTAATATAACTTACTTCCTATATGTCATTTTCTATAGGTTAGAGACACACAAAATCTGTCTTGTCACCACCTTGGTTGGTTGTCCCCCAACGCGAGAGCAACTCCGTGGGTGGGGGAGGAGGAGGAGGGGGGGAGGGGGGAACACAAGCTACCCTACCCAGCACCAATAAGGCCCGACCCAGCGCGCACCCAGCCTCACCTCGGAGTCTACACGGCTAGTAATACTTCTATGGAAAGACGTGGTCATTTGGCTCACTGTAGGTTATCAGATGGGTGAATACTTATCGGCAGAGAATACTGTTGGGTTGCGGCGGCCACCGCTGCCTACCCACAGGGGTTGGGGTAGGGAGCCAGCTGGTGGCCGCTTTGGCGGGATATGTCTCAGGTAATATTGTTCGATGAGGTTATGGATGGAGTTAGGCTTAATGTTGGCTCTAGGCTATGGATTGTTGATAGGCGATCATGGGGTGTGGATTGGGTTATAATATTGGCTCATGGAGGATGGATTGGGTTATTGACTAATGGGGTATGGATTGGATTGTTGTTGGCTCATGGGGTATGGGTTGGATGTTATAGTCTCATGGGTTATGGATTGGGTATTGTTGGACAATGGGGTAGGAGTTGGATATTATTGGCTCATGGGGAATAGACCAGTGGGCACTACTACTGGCTCATGGATGGTATATATATATAGCTGGAAGGTACTCGCTCATGAGGAAGTACTGGGGACTCAGGGAATTTGACCTATGGGGGATACTTGGTTCCATCGGGAGTTGAATGGGAATATTGTACCATGAGGAGGTATGGGCTCTGGTGGGGCGGTGGTCGCCTGAGGCCTCGGCTACTGGAAGTGTGTGGCTTTCGGTCATATTAGCCTGACGCGGCTTTGTGGTACTAGGGGGTTAACTAGAGACTCCTCCGGGCGTGGTGGTTCTCTTGATTGACTGTGTGGTTCGGGATGTGGGAGGAGGAGGGAGGGGAGGAAGAAGGGCTTATGGGAATCATGGTGGACAAGAGTTGGTGGATGTCTGTGGCTGATTTGGTGGTGGATTGGGGGTGTGTATCAGCTCTTGAGGTATGAGGGGGTATTAGAGGTGGGTGGTGAGAGAGAGAGAGGGCGCGCATGATATGGTCTCATGGGTGTATATGGATTAGGAACTATCAGCTGATGGGGTGTCATGGGTCGGGGAGTGTCGACTGATGAAGAATGATTCGGTGATGGTTGGTTGACCCTTACAGGGGCACAACAATAGGTGATGGCTAAAACACTGGCTTTGAAGGTATCGGTCGGTGGCTCTGGCGAAATATATTTGGCCCCTTTTACGGGCTTACGGCCTGGGAAGGTAAGGTGGGGAGAAGGGGAGTTGTATCTTGGGTGGGACATTGGCTGGTGACGGTCGAGGCTGGGCGCGGGTTGGGTCACTGGTATTGCTGAGAACACGGCAGGTTGGTCATGATTACATCCTGACCTGGCCCGGCCTTCACTGGCTGCGGGGGCGCCGCCCTCGGCACGCACCGCCGCTCCCTCGCTCGCTCGCTGTCCTCGTTCTCTGCCTCTTGCATAGATGCTGTGTAACATACAGTACAGAATTAACTGAGGCCCGCGCTTTCTCTTTCTCTCTTTCTCTCTTTCTCTCTCTCTCTCTTTCTCTCACGCCCTCGTCTTCCTGCTGGACTCTGCAGCAGTCACTGGTGGCGGAGCGCAGTCTCGGCCGTCAACCCTGAGCTGAGTGGACGAGAAACTAGATACAAGTATTGTCATGGGCATTAATGATATACAGTATTTCACTTCGGAGCTAACATCTTACATCCGAGGGCGTGCAGTGATGGGCGTGCGGGCGTGCAAACAATTGTGGGCGGCCTCCCAGCAGCTGTGTTTAACCACGGTGCGCACGGCACACGTACCTTATCACCTCTCGCATCACGGCTATGTCAGTAATTCGGAGCGCGTCATCACCACCGCTGCTGCTGCTGCAACAAACAACAACTACTGGTGCCTTACCTACGTTTAACAATATGGCTATGGCCTACACTACACTACCCAACACTGAGGACACACTGTGCGGGGCAGCAACACCACCACCACGCGGGCACCACCACACGCCTCGCCGCCACACACTATACCACCACCTCCGGTGTGTGTGTGTGTGTGTGTGCGTCGGCGAGGGGCGTGCCAGCATCTCTTTTTGTTATCCCCGCCCGAGTATCACCACAGGGTCCCCCTCGCTGGGCGGCGCCGGCAGGTGCCCGCGGGAGCATGAGCATAGCGCCAAAAGGGAGCGTGGGATATAACACCCCACGCGGGCATCACCACAATACCCGCTACAACTATGAGGTAGACACTACTGTTTCTACTACTGCCGCGCAGGCCACGTGTTTATATATCTCTATAGGTTAATATACAGTTTTATCGCTTATTCAAATGTACCTGTTAAGCATAGTGGAAGTGCATCCTAAAAGCACACCAATTGTGTTTTCTGTTACTGGATCCTTGACTAGTTGCACTTAAAAAATGCTGACAATATATGACTTGGACAGAGCAGTTTTACCATACAACTGGAATGGCTTGAGAACCTTGTGTAAACACATTACAAAAATAACAATATGGGATCTGATACCTGAAATACTACCTGACTATCTGTAATATCATTATAGAGGGTGAGGAGGAGGAGGGGGGACTCATTTGTCTGCTTCATTGGCGGTTATTTACACTGAGATCAAGACGGGGCAAAACTTGGGGGCCTCAGCCACTGACAAACTTTTTGTACTGAGCGAGACCTGACTCGAGCCGTCTGTATATGGGTGGGGACTTTACCCTGGCTGGACGGAGAATTCACAGACACAAACCAAAATGATCAAAATGATAGCAGTAAAAGTAGGAGGAGTTAATAATAATAATAATAATAGTCAAGGACAACAGACGTTATAAGGGATGAGAGCAGTGATTTCGAGCGATGTGTAGTGAATGAGTGACTCCAATATGATATCTTGTATATGAAGAAGAGCAACTGATTTCTCGGATATACTACAGAAGGCTTAAAATCCATGATCACATCACAAACTATGGATATAAGGTCATGGGTCCATCCCTGTGTGTGTGTGTACAAGCCTAAAAAATAAAAACTTGAGAACTGCGGCTAAAAAGGAATGCTGAGATGATGCCGAATGTAGCTACAATATGCACCAGAAAGTTCCACCTGAGTTGCTTTCCTCAGGTAAATAATTGTTGACAAATAGGCGAGACGATGCCGCTGTGAAAAATTAGTGATGGTGGTATGGCAACACTTGGGCGCCCGTTGGTGCGGTACTTGAAGAAGTGACTGGTGTGGTCAGTGATGTATTTTTTGCACTAGTATTAGAGAGAAACATTCTCTGACGTCTTAGAGAGCGTAAGTCGACATAGATTCATTTTTTTTTTTTTACATCAAGCTTCCACGTTTTGATAGAACTTCTAAATATCTTAATCCGAAAAAATAAGCACCAAATATGAGGGCACCAACTGGTTAACCATAACATTGAGGCGGCTACACAACGTGCACATGTCCCTGGTGCGTGAAGTGCACGAGAGAGAGTGTGTGTGTGTGTATGTGTGTGGGGAGGGCGTGTGCGGGCGCGTGAGCCAGGGTCCTGTGGGCGGCCGTCCACCTGTGTCACCGCCAGCCTGAGTGAGAGAGTATGTACAGGAGGGAGTGAAGCCCGACGAGTCCCTGAGAACTGACAACTGCTGGAGACGTGTGCTGCTCTCACCCACGCCCGCGGGAGGCGTGTGGGTGATGGTGACCGCTGATGATGTCGGGAGAGGGAGGGAGGGACGAGCAAGTTATGAAGGCTGAGAGGAAATTTTGAATTTGGACAGTTGTAGTACGTACGTGAACGTCTGCTAAGTGAATGGGTAAGTAAGTTTATTGGTCAAGTGACGGGAGTAAAAAGACATTAGAGAGAGAGAGTGAGAGAGAGGGGTGAGAGTGGGAGCTAGTGATGGGTTTCGGGGCATGAGAGTGGTATAAATAGTTGGGCGTGGGTGAGAGCGGCCCACGGGCGGGAGGGGTGGGCCGGCCCACAGACACTGAGTCACACTGGCCGATACGCTAGTCTTTGTTGCATCCACTGTGTTATATTTGTACCACTGCTGTGATTGCTGTTGTGACGCTGCACGGCCGTGTGTGTGGTGTGGGGGTCACTACTGCACTGCCCACTTTGCATCATCCTCGGGGTCGGAGGGCTCCGGAGACCGCGGCGTCACAGTCACCACTGTGGCGCCACCACCCAACTTGCGCGTTCCTCCGCCACCGTCTAGATTGACACTACCAAGCTCATCCTCGCTGAAATCGTCTGATGCTTGACCACCATTGTCGTCATCGCGCGGAGATGTGTTGGCACGTATCATGTCGGGCCGGGTCAGGTCCAGCACGCCGCCGCCCATGGGCCGGGAGTGCAGAAACTTCCTCTCGTCCTGCATGTTGTCCACGGCGGGTGTTGCCAGGTCCATGCCCGTGGCGCGCATCATCTGCAGGTAGGTGTCGAGAAGCGAGGCGCCCGGGGGTTTGGCACCCGTGTACATGTCCAGGTGGCGGCTGATGGCGTCATACGGCCTACGTTCCTTCAACCCGTCCTCTCCGTCCCGCCCCACCGAGTCGGGCTTGAAGTAGAGGCCACCGTTTTCCTGAGAGGTTGGGGTGTGGTCGGCCTCTCGATCCCGCGACGCTGTCGTCGTGGAGGACCCGTTGTCGCTTCCGGAGTTGTTGCCGTCTCGCTCGCGCTCGGGGCGGCGGTAGTTCTGCCTCACGACCTCGCCCACGCCGCCCACGATCTGGATGTACTTGGCGGCCATCTCCGGATCCCAGGGAGCCGGCATGGGCAGCAGCGGGAGGTCCTTGGTGCTGACTCCGCGGTGCTGGCGGCTCATGTGGGAGTGGAGAGAGTTCCGAGACTTGGCCACGGTGCCGCACAGGACGCATCGGAAGCCGTTGCAGTTCGAGTGTTTGTCCTCCATGTGCGTGCGGAGTGTGTGGGCGTTCTTGTAGATCTTGCCGCAGATGTGGCATGGTCGCGGGTCCGTGGCCCGCACGCGGTAGAAATCGAAGCGCGGACGTCCTGTAAGATACGTTTGCATTAGAGTCAACATCACAGAGCGTGTGGGATGAAGACATGAAAGTGGAAATTTAGTAAATCTAAACCTACGACATGGCATGACGATGGGAGGTAATGATGACAGACACCTAGAGTGAAATAAAGTATCGATCTAACAGAACATTTCTAAAGTTTTTACCACAAGAGCTTTGCTTATCATGATATGCTTGACTGACGGCAACACTCCGTAATATCAGTTACCCTCGTTTGCAAACATCTAACTGGTTAACCAAGTTATTAAGCTAGGTGGACGACTGGCTTGGGTGATCAGAGAATTATTTTTTTTTCTCAACTCCGAAGACCCGGAGCCAAGTCCTGACCAGGGTGACCTCATGACCCATCTGAAACACAACATGACACACTTGGTTGATGTTTCGAGTTGTTGCCAGCAAGTCCAGGCAGACGCACGGAACTGCTTGAGTCACACTGTCTCTGGTGGTTGGGTTGTTGAGGTTTGCTGGCCAGTGCGGGATGACCAGGAAGGAAGAGGGAGGTGTGGCAGGAAGCATCTTACCACACCAGCCTATCATTTCAACCAGCACATACCTTATTACTTTCCCAACATTACGTCTTACCCTTGGGGATGGAGGAGGTAGAATACTACCCACGTATCTCCCGCTCCTCGTACGTAGATTGCTGCTAAGAAAGGCTTGAAAGTGAGGTGTGGGGGTTGGGGAGCCTTCCCTCCCGCATTATCCTTCTAAAAAGTAGTTTGTTTAGTGTTGGCAGGGGTCATTATCGTGTGGGTATATTTAGTCAGTTTTGTAGTTTCTGGGATGGGGGTGGGTGGGAGGGATTTATGGATGTAGGTTACTGAAGTGTGAGATGGATACGAGCCTCTTACTCAAGTGAGGAGACTGGTGGATGGATGGTCATCATCAAGTGACAAGGCGTGGGAGGGAGGCCGTGTTCTGTAGCATAAACTGGCCTGCCGGACACGTTGAAGTGCGACTGAATTGAAAACGTTTCTTTTTTTTTTTTTCCTTTCTCGTTGTCCGGGTGTTGAATGATTATGGTTGGCCGGCAGACCGATGATTGTTCTGTTCTGTTTTGTTCGGATTGTAGTTTTATGTTTGCTTTTGAAAGGATGGTTGACCAGGCTGGTGAGGCGCAGTTCAGGGTAAAGTGGATGTATTATTTGTATAGGAGAGGGAGGGATTCTTCTCCTTGTCGATCGGCGCTGAACTGTTCTTGTGAAAGTTTGGTTTCCTTGTGGCCCTTGTGTTGATCTTTCTGGTGTGGGGAGTGACTGTCGCGTGTGTGTCGTATGTGGTACCTAGGGTGACTGATAGCTCGTTGAGTGGGAGGAGCTGCATCCAAGTCTGTCCTCGATTAAGAGGGGTGTCTGTGGATGATTATAGGGACGTTGACACTTTGTTTTCAAGAAGCCAGTGTTCTGACAAATGTGGTGTTCTGCTTGATGAATACTGTTGCTTGTCTTGGTGGGGTCGTCTGCACGTGTGAGGACGTAACCAACCACTGCAGGCCATCCTCACGGGGGGAAGGAGACAAGTCCTGGAGGAAGGGATTAAAGAGGAATGCAGGGCAAGCTCCTCCTTGGGGAACTCCTCCACTCTGGAGCTTTGAGAGAGTTTTGAAGGTGAAGCCTTTGTTGATTATTATTCTGGCTTGGCGATCGGCTATGGTCAACCTTGTCTTTTTCTTTTAGTTTTTGTGGAGGGTCGTATCGAGTGTCGTCTTTTTCTTTGTGAGGATAGATTAGGGAACAGTGCTCGATGCTTTGCCGATGGTCTGTTGCCGCCGGTACTGTATGGTTGAAGGCTGTAGGTGGTTTAGACCATTTTGAATGTGTTGTGTAATGTACGTACGCATGCAGCGTGGTTGTGGAGCGTCTGGGGGTGATGCCGTGCTGGGAGAGTGAGATTTGGATGTCTGGGCTCTGGTATGGATCAGTTTCTTCCAGGAGTCTTGGATATTTGTAATTGTTGCGCTAGTGGGAGGCGGAAGGAACACGATTAGCGGTGAGGGTTGGAGGGTTATAGTGTGCATGTTATGTCGGTAGGGTTCTAGATGTGTGGGGCTTGTTGTGTGGCCAGGAGTAATCTGACGAAGTGATCATTACACGAAAGTGCACTTGGGAACTTACTGTGTTTTATTTTCCTGTTATATATATATATATATATATATAGATATATATATATATATATATAGTTATATATATATATATATATAACGAAGTGCCCATTTAGACCGGCTCGTCTTACGTTAGGGTTGGTGCCGGACAAACTGGCGTCACCACACATGTCATACATATGTCATCAGCCCCCGTCATCTTCGTAGCAGCGCCTCAGAGAGCCACCACAGTTTAAACAGATGACAGCTTGACATTTCTTGACCACGTTTGACCTTTCCTGACCACATCGCATTTTTATTAGATGCGTCTGTTTGGGGAGGCGAGGAGCTGGAGGGCCTGAGGGGCTCTCTTTGTTAGGGAACTTTAGGCGTTGACTGCTCCACTCACACATTACGTACAGCGGTGTCCAGGGAAGATTCGTCAGGTCCTTAGCCTTACAGGGAAACGGTATGAAGCGACCGGTAATGGTTTGGATGATGTTAGGGGCATTTATGGACTACGTTACTTGGGAGGAAGATTCTTGAGCCCATGAACTGTTGTGAGGGGTATAGTGGGACCTTCAGTAGTGCTTGGAGAGTGACTTGTTTCATGCTTTTACCGTGTGAGGTTCGGGGTGTGGTCATACCGTCCGTCTCCTCAACTGACCCTCCCTCCCTCCCACCACGCGACACCACAGTTGGTACTACGTAACGCCACACTACCTCGACCTGCAGTGGTGGTTGCTGTGGCATTGGGGTGGGGGGTTCGTCTCGGCGGGTTACGCAACTCAAAGAGCCTCGATCGAAAAATCTTCAATACTTTCTTCAAACGTTCTTCATAGTTCTTCCTCAGCACAGAATCTGTAGTAGTTGTAGTGGTGCCTTCTAGCTGACCAAAGCCTCTCACAAAACCCGAGTGTGTGTGTGCGTGTTGACATTCATAACCTCTTTAGGCTAACAGGTGGGGACATTAGGACTCTAAACATATAAATGGTTAGGGACAGGAAGCTTTCAGCTCATCATGGTCTGGTGCATTAGCTACCCACCCAGCCTGGGCGCCGTACCGCTCCCAGCGGGCGTTTTTGAAACTATGAGGCTGGCGTTAAACGCCACGGAGGAAGGCAGGGGAGTTCTCCTGGTCTATCGCAGTGTAAAGCTCAAAAAAACAATCATTATGGAATTCTCAAATTTACTAATATTTCTCCGTTTACTTAACAATTTAGTACCTTCTATCAAATTTACTGTGGAAGTGGAAAATCATTGTACTGTTACCATTTTTTGATTGAATGATCCATACGGTTGGAAACATTTTAAGTTTAGCATATACAGAGAACCCACCAATGTTTGTTTTCATATTCATTATTACTCAGCTCAGTATGGCAGAGTTTAAATCATCATCATTCCAGTCCATGTTCCTTAGAGCATTACGTATATGCAGTCCAGGGTTTATTGACGATGAGTTTGAGAAGATATATTCTATTGGATCCAGGTTAAAGTATCCTAGATCTTTCATTGATAAATCTCTAAAGCTGGCAAAGAAATGATTTTATATAGTTAAACACAAACCTCCCCTTGATACCAAAGAATATCTTAGTTCTTTCATTATAACGTCAATGTGGCTTTCTGCGATAACAATACCATTAAGAATATCTTACTCAAAAACTCGCCAGAAAATTCTGCGGGCTGTGTTTACAGAATCCCTTGTAAAAGCTGTAATACGTTTTATATTGTGCAGACTGGTAAGGATCTCTGTGGTAGACTTAAGCAACATAATTTACAGTATGAGAACAGGACGAGAATCAAATGCTTTGTTTAATCATGTTAATGATTATGACCATTATATTGATTGGAGTAATGGGATTTCAGTTATAAACTGTAACTCCTTGACCAAGAGAAATGTCATCAAATCTTCTCTTATCAAATACACAAAGAATTGTAACATGAACATTATTGAAGGTCAATACAAACTGTATAGCTTTGTCGTGGGCAAAACTTGTAAACGGTTCCCTGTCTTGTCCACAAAATGAAATATTATGACAGGCACGGTGCCAGACCCGAACACCACTTACGATATAATCATGACACGAAAGTGCATTTGGCAACTCATCGTGTTTCATTTTCCTCGTGGTTATCAGCAAATATATATTTGTGTGTGTGTGTGTGTGTGTGTGTGTGTGCAAACGAGTAAGTGCGGAAATGACTGTGTGAGTATGGATGTATGATACCGTGTGTCTGCGCGTGTGGGACGACGTAGGTGTATATCAACACATTTGTATTCAGATTACCATTAAACTATACACCACGTATTGTGAATATTTACCTAAATTATTTAAGAGCGTCAAATGATCCAATATCTTTTGTCCTGGAATACGTAATGAAATTAAAGTGGATACACTTCAAGCAACTTTAAAATTTTAGGAATCCACCTTTACCTTGAAGCAGGGTGAGTAAATCCTTGTTGGACTGCCTGACGAAATAAGGAGTGATGTAGCACTTAGTACCAGGTGGTGGTGTGTCTTGTGGGTTAAACTGGAAATCACTCGTTAATGTTGTCAGTTCAGTTTCAGTTTCAATATTTTATTCCTTGATAGAGGAATCGGGATCCTAGTGCTGTCACTAGGTGCCTCTGTACAATAATACCAGAAGCATCTAGAGGCAAGTGTCGCGATTTAAATGTTGTCGCGTGATAACTTTAGCATCAGTCGTGGCTGACTGGAGGCAAGAGCTCCTTTACCAATTATAAAAAAAAATTAATTCTTTCTTTCCTCTTCTTATTTCTGTTACATATTCTCCGGTCGATGTGTAGTGAAACATACATATCTTCCATTTAGCTGTGTCTTTACGTAAACAACTACGTGTCATATGCACCTTAATCTTTCAAAAGTCTTGGCAGCTGTTTTAGATTTATACTTACTGTCAAACTTCTTTTATTTTTCTTTCCTCAAAAAAAATTCTGTGACTGTGAGAATAAGCATAAATCCAAGGCTTAATCTTAAACGATTAAGCTGCCTATGACATGCAACTGTTTATATAATGCATTACCCGCACCGGGGTCACTGTTCTTCATCTGACACTCATTATACAGATATCCATGGGTGAGACAGGTTCACAGGTGAGCAATGGCAGTTCCCTCGTAGTGAGAAACAATAGTTACATATCGGCCACGATTTTTCGGGCTGCTCGGAACCTGCCATCGTAGTCAGCAACTGCATTTTATCTCTACCGGCCATGTTAACCTTTGATATTTACGTACTCACGTTACAAAAGTACTTTCAAATGCTCAGTCTGTTGATTGATTTCAATCTCAAAAAAGTGTAATCTGTTGAGAAAATTGACCCCATCCATTATCTGTCTTACTGCCAGCACTAAATAACGTTGCTGAGTGTGGCGTCTCCACAGATCGTGCCGCACCGTCCGATGACTTCAGGAACGCCAGCAACTCGACGCTGGAATTTGTAGAACGACCATCTCTTAACTAAAAAGTCAGAACAGTGTTGGTAGCCCTCCCTGTGCGACGCGTCGTCCGCTGCTTCCCCATTCCCTCCCCCCCCCCTCCCCGGGAGCAGACATAACGGTTTGTCACCGAAGCGTTACGTGTTAACGACAAAACAAAATGAAGTTATCAGCTGAAAAATGAAATTCATTTAAGTTAGACTGTTCTTAAGGACGATTGATAATGACAGAAAATAACTCCTAGCTTTGTCGATTGTGTTATTTTTATCACCAAACTATTGTTAACTTGTTGGTATTTTCTTTTCATTCTATCTTTTAGATGCCTTATCTTCATTTCACTCATAACATAGCCTTCCGAGAAACAACAACTCATCGACTGACTTCATGTATTTTGATATGACAAATATTCTACTCACCCACCTCCTCAGTAAGCAATATATATATATATATATATATATATATATATATATATATATATATATATATATATATATATATATATAT
>JAYMFT010000035.1:63686-74346 GCA_038088735.1 Panulirus argus | reverse complement strand
GATGCAAGAATGATATATATGTATATATAAACAAAAGAGGCGGAGCCATGACGCCATAGGTATATATGTAAGTGTTTGTGGTCTGTTGTGATCGTGTCTGGCACCGTGCCTGTCATAGGATTGTTTTACGTGGACAAGACAGGAAACTGTTTACAAATTTTACGTGCTACAAAGCTGTCCAGTTTATATAGACCTTCAGTGATATATTACGTTACAGTTCTTCGTGCATTTAATAAGAGATGATTCAATGATATTTCTGTTGGTCAAAGAGTTACAGGTTATAACCGAATTACCACTACTCCAATCAGTACAATGGGCATAATTTCCAATATGTTTAAACAAAGCTTTTGAATATTGTCCTGTTCATATACTTATTACTGAAATATATATATATATATATATATATATATATATATATATATATATATATATATATATATATATATGTACATAAGCTCTGTCAATGGTCAAGGTAATTCGAGGCTCAGTACAAGTTGTCGAGGGTCAGCTTAAGTTTGTTTAGGGTAAGCACAAGTTTTAGCTCGAGGCCAGCTCAGGTTCTGTCGAAGCCCAGCACAAGCACTGTCAAGGCTCAGCTCAAGGTCTGAAGACAGTGCAAACTGAAGCTCAAGACAAGCAGTACCGACCGAGTCTTGCTTTCCAAACTGCAGCCTTGTAACTGGAAGGATATCAACATTCGACTCTCCCAGCACTACGGATGGGACCTTCCCTTTTCACTGACCTAGGATGTTAACGTGAGATTACCAGCCTGTAAGCTAAATGGTCATGTTATACAGATTTTTCATCACTGCAAGAGTTACTAAAAATGAAAAAAGGTCTTTTCCATTGACTGTATTTGACCTGAATAGTGATGGATACAGAAGTACTTGGAGCATTTGTCAAATTTTCTTTCCTTGTCAAAAAGGCCTGTCATATGTCAGTTTATGCCAGACTCTACTTGCTACTGAGGTGACTGGCTGACAGTCACAGGAAACTCACAGCTCCATAAGTCTAGTCAGCACCTGGCCTGGTCAACACCTTCGTCCCAAGCCAGTTCGCCGGAGGTGGCCGCCGCTGTGAAGACACAGCCGTGGGCCATCAGTCTTCAGCGGAGGAAATAATCAAGCTAGAACGACTTCACCTTCAAGTCATTCATTACTGAGGTGTGTCCGAGTGGACCCCTTGTGACAACATCCATGTGGCCATGTTGCTGAGGTAAATTGGCCGCAACGCCAGGTTGCCTCAGGGACTAATTTACCTAAGCTCCATGACCAGACTCCGTGCATCAGGGCTTTATATATAGAGAGAGAATAAAGAGTCAAGAGTAATGGCACCCTATTAGATAGAAGTACAACCTTTTATCAGCCATAGACTCTGTTTGAAGAAATGTAGGTATGTGTGACACTAGCCCGCTAGTGGTGACGCTTGGAGTGTTTTGTGTTGAGAAACAAGTTGAACTGTGATGCAACTCTCCTACACAGGTCCTATACGAGTGCACAACACGCTCCAGACAGGTTAGTGGGACTATTTACATAACATGAGTATTGGCTGCACCGAAGGCTAAACATATTGTTAATTACTGGATTCCCTTATCCTTCTAACAGTAGGAAGCTGTGAATAACGCAAAGGACGGCTTAAGATCGAGGAGCAGGTACGACAGTGAGGCGTGGATCGCGGCCCATAACAGAGGCCCGGCACGGCCCGGCGCGACCCAGCGCGGCACGGGGCTTGGGGAAGCTTGGAGACGGCGTTCTCCCTCCCGCTCACCTCTTCCCAGGTGGCTTTGGCGCCGTGTGGATCTGCACGTGCTTGGCCAGATGAGCCTTCTGTCGGAAGCACTTCCCACAGAGCTCACAGGTGAAGGGTTTCTCACCAGTGTGGGTGCGGATGTGCACGTTGACGCTGTACTTGTCTTTGAAACCCTTGTTGCAGATGTGGCAGAAGTGCAGTAGGCGACCCTTGACGGAGGGTTCCTCCCCCGGCGCACGCTTGGTGTACTTGCGTTTCTTGGGTTTCTGATCCGACTGCTCCATCTTGGTGGTGGTAGCGGTGGAGAGCTTGTTGAAGGAGGCATCCAGGCTGGTGTACTCCTCCGCAGGTGCGGGATGGTAGTCATAGCCCGTAGCCACGTACATACTGCTGCTGCTGGTGATCTGAGTAGAGCCAGCCACGCCGTTCAGTTGTTCCGCCTTGAAAGCTGTTGTGAGGGGCGGCAAAGGTGTCATGTTGGACATCAGCGTCAGGGTCTTCGCCTCCGATATTTTGGTCGGAGGCGGAGGCTGGGAAGGCCCACCAGGCCGTCGGACTGTGCCCCTCAGTGCGCCCTCTAAGATGGAGGAGACATCGCTGCTCTGTGTGACGTGCGCAGAGTACGGCATCTGCGCTGATGCCATGTAGGCTGGGTTACCACCATCCATGCCGGGATTGTCCTCTACGTTTGTCAGGCCTCCGGCCCCAGGGGAATACACGAGAGAATCCACAGCCGAGTCTACCAGCCGTTCGAAGTCGACATGATCTTGGCCTCCAGCGTTTGGAGAAGCTGTGTCCTCCAAGGACGTGGAAATACCGGAATCGCTGTATCCAGAACAAGCACTGACGTAGGAGACGCAATCGGAGGCCGGGGAACGGTGGTTATGGGAGACCAGGCCATCGTAGGGCTTCTCGTTCAGGATAGAGTTGAAGAGTTCCAGGTTGTTGTTCTCTGTCATGGGCGGCGAGGGGTTGTAGGCGGCCTCGGAGGTGTCGGATGGAGGATGAGGACCTTCCGTCCGTGGGAAGGTGATGATGATGGTGTTTCCCGTAGCGCTCACCACCTTCTCTGTCGTGCCTCCGCCGCCCCACATCTTGTCGCTGGTTTCCTTATCCTTGTCGTGAGCCAGATGAGCTGCCACGGGCGCGGACGCGGGAGGTTCCTGGTAACCACTGTAGGACCAGGAGGGCGGCATCACATCTCCCACGGAGACGTTGTTGTTCACGTTACGAGCAACAAGCTCGTCCAGCGGCCAGCAGTCCGACGCCATGACTCCACTCAGGTCGTACTCGCCGCATGACACCAGGTCGAAAAGGTCAGCCTTGATGTGGTCGTGGATCGAGGGACTCACATCCATGGTGCTGGTCACCCGTCTGGAAGAAAATATACCAACGTTACACACTGTAGACAGTAACAGAATACACGATCGTTACACACTGTAGAGTAACAATAACAATAGATACAACCCGTAAAAACCTATCCACTGTTGATGACATGACTCAAGGTGCCAATAATCAGCCCCATGTGATGACCACTGTGATGACCACTGTGATGAATACCAAAAAGATTGTTATAAATGAAACTCAGATGACTGATATTCCACTGACCGTGACATTAATACTATCTTAAGCAGGACTCCAGTTCTTCCCTGCCGTGTTCTCAATGGGCAGGGTTAGAAAGTAAACAAGAGACACTTGCGTTGCCTCATGTCTTGCTACAAACGGAAAAGTTATAAGATAAAACAAAGATCGTTTGCAAATACATGTTTGCCATGATTTTTTTCTTTACAGCACTAGGATCCCGATTCCCCTGTCAAAGGAATAAAGTATTAAAAGTGAAACTGACAAACAGACACGCAGAATATTCATTCATTGTCACTGACTTTCGTCAACTGTTCTTTGATTAGATTAATCACTGAACGACCTCCCACCGTAACCGAAACTGTTTTCATGAACGTAACCCCGCCCGGCGGTCGCTGTCTGCGTCTTTACGCTGACCAGGGATCCTAGACGGAAAACAAAAAAAATCGACATCCTTCTTACGCAACCCGGATCCAGTCCTCGTAGCGGCCTATATCAATACTGAGGGGACGCTTTCCAAGGACTCGAACTAAAGGATCACGAGCGAAACCACACATTCTATACCAATAGTAAAGGTTCCTTCGGGTCAGGTCATCTATTGACAAATATGATCAAAAATGTATACACAGCGATATGCTGAGTACTCTGTGTTCCAGGACTTTTAACGGGATCATTTCATTACGTAATCCTGGAGTTAATCTGAAAATAAGAACTCTCTCCCTCTCTCTCTCGGCCAGACCTCCTCGCTTGGACCTTCGGACTGGTAGGTTTAAGTGTCCATGTATCTATATAATTCTTTACCACACCCACACTCGCCACCTTCCCTTCCACATGAGATCCCTCGTCCCTTAGTTGCAGTTCTACACCACAACTGCATTATGCACATGAACTAGTACAGACTGTTCCAATAACAATCCTATCCCAACCACTGTGAACTTCGTCAGTAGTTATCAACTTCTACCGTTATGTTTGAGATATCTTTATTTTACCCTTTTTGATGACCCTCCCTCGATTATTTTCAATATGTTCTTTATTTTTTGTCTTTGGTTGCAATTCATTCGTTTACGCTTATGTCGAACGGATGCACTCAAGCACAAATACACACACACACACACCACACACACACACCAATCACTAAGACCACATACATGTGCGAACATCCGGAAGTATGCTGCTTGACATTAAGTGTGACATTAAGATTTATATAAAGAACAAGTGCGCGCAATTCTGGTTTTTCTACGATTTAGTATTTCCTCCGCTATTAAGGTGGATTTAAACGTAACTTTCCCGTTTCCGCAACATAATGAAAACGAACGAACCTACTGGAAATTCTGACATGAATTCAGCGGTTTCACTTTCTCTCGGAAGCAGTTGCCAAGTGGCGCCATATTTACTGCGGCAGCTGAACTTACCATAAACTATTCATATCCGCTACAGTGTTTACTTCTTTTGAAAATAGGACCTTGAAGATGGTTCCGGGAAAGTCGTTTTGTAAGCACCAAGATGTGGGGCCCGTATCTCTCCTGAATGGGAAAGAGGTTTTGTGTACAAATCATCTACTACGATGGTGACTGTCTCCTTAAATGGTGCACCTACATACTCATATGATGATATAATATGCTGAAGTTACATAACAAAACACGCATCAGTCAGAGTACATAGGTTTGCTTACTGTACGTCTGTCTGATACATAGTTACTCTTTACGTAAAGAAGATAACAAAACAGGATATCTCATACGTCTGGCAGGGTTTCATCAGCCCACTAACAGGTCGCGCTGACCACTGGAGGGGACCAGTAAGGAACTCAGTCACCATTAGGTTAGAAGTGTATTCCAAACTAAGACAAATTATCTATGACGGATGCCAAAGACTGCAGAGGGAACAAAATTATGGGATGAACAACGAACGAAGCAGCGTCATCTATAACGACTGACGCTACCTTATTAGCATGGTCAACAATAAACAGAGGTAAACACAGAGCTCACCGAAGATGTCGTCACTTGATAAATTTAGGATCAAGACAATCCCTTTCCCCCAGGCCGTCCCAAATGGTACATAAGCTGGATTAGGATCGGGAATAAGACTCAAATGAGCCGAATCAGTAGTATGCAGGAAAAGAAATGAAAATGACAAATGAGATTGGCGTTTCCCTCATTAATAGTTAGACGACTGGACCTCTGTTGGATGGATTACCAATGTTTGAACCACCACTGACAACCACACAACTGGCCTGACCAAAATTTAGTGGACTGCCACTGATTAGACGACGACCTACGGTACCACTGCTTACCGGGCTCACACCTGTTGAACCACTACTGGTTAGAACACCACCTGCTGGACCGCCACTGGTTAGACCGCCACCTGTTGGGCCGTCACTAACTGAGCCACGACTCGCTTGGCCACTCTTTGCTGGACCTTTACTGTTTAGAGAACCTCTTACTAGACCATCAGTGGATGGGTCATCGCCTCCTGCAGCTCTACTGGTTGGACCACCACTTGCTGGTCCAATACTCGTTGAACCGCTACCTGCTGGGCCACGACTGGTTAGACCACCACCTGCTGGGTCACTTTTGGTCCTCTACTGGTTGAATCACCTCCTGCTGGGTCACTACACGCTGAACCTCTACCGGTCAGACTATCTCTTGCTTGACCATTACCGGCTGAACCACTAGCGGTTGGGCCATCACCGGCTGGACCTCTCCCAGCCCAAATGGACCGCCCCCTTTCTAAGACCTACTCATCAAAATCTGAGACGCCAGTCGCAGGACAGGAGTCGCTGAAGCATAAATGAAGTGTTACCAACTGGTCGGTATGATTAATTCAGTCTTAGGCCTTTTTTTACACAGTATTTGGGAACATCAGTAACTTTATTCATGTGACATTCAACTTGTATCCTAGTTTTTGCTAAAATGTTGGCCTGAGTTTTCTGCAAAGAAAACCGCAACTAGGATTCTCTGAGCATTGAAGAATATTACGCTTCTTTCTCTTCCCAGAAGTAACTAATGTGTCAGCCAGAGCACTCCATACATAACGTTAGCCTTGAACATGACGTTACGACCCTTGGGTATGATGATCTGTCCCTTGACCTACCCTTTGGTCGTAATAATGTGCTCAAGGGTCAAGTGGTCAAAATAGTCAGCGCTTCAGCCGCTTCGGGCTTCTATTACGGTAAGATTTCATGTCCCTTCTCCCTACCCGGCTCTCATTCATGCTTGGGCATCTCCCCGTGCTGCTCCTCACGGACACACTTCAGGGCAGCGGCCACCCAAAGCCTTGCCAGTGAGAATGCAACATCGCCCCTTGTGCAGTGAGTTAAGCTTACCGCTAGACACAGAGTAAGGACCTGACTGCAAGTTCTCTCGAAGAAAAGCGAAAGCAGCTTAGCCACCACCACCACCACCACTACCACTTTCCCTTGCCTCCCGCCCCCAATCTCCAACTTCCCCCACTACTCCCACTCCCCCTTCCGTCATCTACCGCCCCTCCCCACTCAACTTCCCCTCCCCACACACACACCACCCGCCTCCCTCTTACCTCCCACATCCACACCAACCAGACAGCGCCACTGCAGTTGCAGTGAAGTTGCAAAGGCAATTGTAAAGATGAAGCTAATAGTAATAAGTGGTACTAATACTGCTGCAAGATGATTGTAATGAAAGTAAAGATAATAGTAATAATCATAACAATAATTTTGATGATAATCATGATAATGATAATAATAAAACTAATATAATGATGATAATAATAATAATAATGATAATGATAATAAAAATAATTATATGAATAATGATAATGATTATAGTAATAATGATAATAATAATATTAATAATAATAATAATAGTAATAATAATGGTAATAAAAATGTAATAGTAATAATAAAGATAGTAATGATAATAAAATTTATAATCAAAATAATGATAACAATGATGATAATGATGATAATGATAATAACAGAATTACCTTTTTATGTACACAATTGTTTCTCCCACCCAAGGGAAGAAGCGTTTAGGACCAGACGAACGATGGCCTCATTTGTACACTTCGACTCTCTAATTGTCATATATAACACGCCAAAACCAGAGCCTCCATCCACAGCGAAGCCTCTGAGTATTCCATGGTTTACTTTGACCTCTTCATATCCTTTCTTCAACCCCAATGACAACTCGTCGCCTCTTGTATACCACACCGATCCATTTCATTCTATCCCAAGCACACCTCTCAACCTGAATGTTCAGGCCCCGATACCCTAAAGTCTTATTTACCCCATGCTTCCTTCTTGTGGCTCCCCCTCTCCCTTGTTCCCTCCTCGTCTGACATGTAATTCTCTAAATCCTCTTCGTTCTTCCTGTAATTCTCTAAATCTCTCTTCGTTCTTCCTTTCTATATATTCCAACATTAATTACTGCTACATTTATTATCAGTTTTATAGACAGGTCTGTAACCGACCTTGAAACTACCTGGAATAATTATTGGGAGTTAGATAAAGAAAAAAATTTATCTTCACTATACACATCTTCACTGACTTAAATCCTAACTACATCCTCAACATCACACCGTTTTCTTCATCACACCCTGATCTTCCCTATACCTTCCTCATCTTTACGATACTCTTCTTCACCACACCATCATCACTACACCCTCCATACCACTGACCTTTGATCTGACAATTATGAGTGAGGTAAAAGGTTCAATTTTTCCACACACACACACACACAAACAAAACACCATCATCAATATAAAGATCGGTTGGCTGGTTATTTGAACATTAAGCCTAACAACTGCCAAGGCCATTAAGGCCGCCACAGCGTAAAATTTGTAACCACCACCGGAGGAAAGTCTTTAACACCTCCTTCAGGTGTGCTAGATAACTGGAAGACCACGTACACTCTCACTGTGTACTATATGGCCCTTGACTATACACACTGGCGTCTCAAGTTGATGACATCAGCCGAGAATGTTGGCAACACTGATGCAGTTAGCGGTTGGGTAGGAGGCCAGGTCTCCCTCCCGTCCTGGTCTCCTACTGTCCAGATCAGATCTTCTGCTCAGGTGTTCTGTACAGCTCTCTTCTGTACAGGTCACCTGCTCCGCCGTACCATACCGCTACTGTCCACAAAACAGATTCATGTCCACTCATGTTCAGATGTTGCGCCTGTTTCATACACCATCTATTTCGCTGGCTGTGCAGAATCCAACAAGGTGCAGCAAAAGAGAGGGAAAATTACTAACAGTGAATGAAAATTATCTTTGACTCCCTAGCAAGGTACAAGACCAGCCATCCCAAGCACTGAACCTAAGATGTATCACAGATCAAAGATTTCCTTATGCTCAACGTAGATGAAATTGCTCTTGTCTGACCGGTAGGCATGATTCACACGCGTGGCAAGATACACTGAGGCGAGCAGGCCAGGTAAGAAGAGAAGAACCATAATATTATGGCGGTGATATCTACGGGCATTACCCGGGCCAGCCTAGGGGGCCACGATGGTAGAACTGCTCTCAGATCAAGTGTCGCAGTGCGTTTCTGTTACGTGTCTCGCAGCTCGTGCGACCAGCTGTTCATTCCCCCGTTAGGAGTGTAGTGTTTCAGCTGCAGATAAAAGAATAAGATGAGAGAGAGAGGAGAGAGAGAGAGAGAGAGTGCGTGTGTGTGTATGTCCACGTAATAAGTAACCCCATGGGCGTGCCCACCTCATATGCATGCATCGAAATGCATTTACATTCTTCCATAAATGCAGAGAGATAAGTGTTAAGACACACATGGAAGAAACCAGAAGTACCGCGTCTTATTCATGCAAAGGATGTCAACATATACCTCCGATTTTTTTCTTAAAACGCCTACACAAATACATACACGGACGCATACACATACAGGCACACACACACACGTAAATGCATAGAACAGAATAACTGAGGACATGGTTAATAAAGACAACATTCATAGATTTACGATGTTTTCAAGAGATGGGTACCCACAAGTGTAAAATTCCCTCCACATGCAGTACGATTAAGTTATTACAAATAATTTATACACTTATACATAAATTATGACGCACATAAACTGAACAAAAACACCCCTCACAAATGTATATAAATGTCTATAAACATAGTTTAGGCAAATATGTGGAAATATGCATGTATTGAAACGCGCAAACAAACATACAAACACTCACACCTACAGACGCACACCATGATGTACGCACTGCATACACACACCAAACACACAGACACGCAAATAAACACCCACACATGGTGAGGCACATGTCTACATGGAGCTTATACGCTCACACTCATACATACGTACACACACGTACACACACCAGACACACCTAATAAGTGAAAGGGACCGACGTGGTCAACTGGTCCAGACCCCAGCACAGAGAACACACGCACGCACACATACACACACACACACACACACACATACACACAATAAATACATGCTTATATACATACATACATACAAGTGAATATTTGTATTCACAGCCAAGAGCAGAAAAGATCACAATAGACATAAGATAATAAGATTGTTGATCCAGTTACAAACGTCGGCTAAATAAAGAAATTATCTCCCCGAGTCTGTGTAGGCAACATATGTTGTTCTGGTAAGAATGGCTGGCTTCGTCAGGTAACAACATAACGAAGAGAAATCTTCCCTCAAACCTGAGCTGTTTGTCAGACCTGTGGCTCAGCCTACAGACCGGGCTCGGCTCACAGACCGGGCTCGGCTCACAGACCGGATTCGGCTCACAGACCGGGCTGAGCGTAGTGAACTCCTAGTCAAAGAATGCCAGACAGCGCTGCGCCACAACACTACCACACTATAATGCACCACAACCCTCTTTATTACCACACTATCCGTTGCCTCCGTCACTATACCACAGCTTCGCCAAAACCCCAACACCACACTAAACTCTCATTCCACCACCACCACCACCACATCTCCACTACACCTCCACCACCAGCATTTCACAATCACCATCCCCACAGCACGGTACCTCCTCCACACCACCACCTGACTGACTCCACCTCCCCCACCATTGTCCCCTCCCACCCTCCACACCACCCACACCCCACCCCTCTACCCCACCACACTCCTACCTTGCCCATCAGGTGGGAGGCGGAAGTGTGCGTGACGCAACACATCTTCCGAGACTGTGGATGTGGTTGGAATCCCGTCTTCTGCAAGTGGGTCATGTTGGAGAGGTGGTGGTGGCGCTCATGGTGGTGGTGGTGAAGAATCTGACCTTTTTGTCTCTTGCTCTTTACTCCTCTCTCTCTCTCTCTCTCTCTCTCTCTCTCTCTCTCCCTCTCCCTATTTCAGGGCTTC
>JAYMFT010000035.1:0-22346 GCA_038088735.1 Panulirus argus | reverse complement strand
TATTCATTTGAGGAGGAGAGTAGTATACTACCTCGTCCTTTTGATGTACCTATCAATAAATAACTAACTAACTAACTGGCTTCACCGGTGTATTAATGCTGTTACGTAACAGATACCACTACATTTGGTACTGCCATACAACTTTTACAGGTCCTGCTTCCATCATGATCTTATATTAAGATTTTCGAATGTTCATTTTTTTCCAAAAATTACTATAGTTTTGACTCCTCGAAGCGAATAGTATTCACTCTGCAACCGCCATTACTTTACACCATGTTCAACTAACCAGCCTTCCTTTTCTTTTTTGACCCCACAGAGCGCAAGTAACTCCACGGAGAATGGGATTTCAGCAGTGGATCCAGAAGACAAACCTCCCAGCTACGAAGCCATCCTCACCTCCGATGGACTACCCCCGGACTATTACACAGTCTTAGGGGAGAAGCCTCCTCGGTGAGTTCTTAGTTGTGTCTCTGGCTCAGGTAATTCCGATCCTCGCAATTAGTTCCTGGCTCTGATCCTCACAAATAGTTCCTGGCTAAGTAATTCTGTTTTAGTGTCCCAAAGGTATTCAACCCCATTCAAAAGGTTGCTTCTTGTCATCTTCTAGGTACTTATAAAAGTGTGGGTGGTTCTGATCCTTCAGACTGTTCTCAACATATATTCCCTGACAGGTGTTCTTATTCACTTTCCCTTTATATATATATATATATATATATATATATATATATCATACAAGTGGTTTTAATGTCTTCTTTTGA
This sequence comes from Panulirus argus, assembly GCA_038088735.1. NCBI lineage: Eukaryota > Metazoa > Arthropoda > Malacostraca > Decapoda > Palinuridae > Panulirus > Panulirus argus. The sequence continues at coordinate 21,588 of JAYMFT010000035.1, read as the reverse complement.
GTTCTTCCTTGCAATCTTCTTTTCAGTATTATTGTCATTTCTGTCACCTTTCAGGTGATTTTTATTTTTTTTTCTGACTTTTCAGGGGTTCTTATTTTACAAGTGTTTTTATTCCTTCTATGTGGTTATAATCTTCCAAGTGACTTTTATATTTTCCTGTGGTTCTCAACCTCCAGGCGGTTTTTATCTTCCGGTGAGTTTGTATCATCCAAATCGTTTTTACTTTCCCTCCAAGTTATTCTTATCTTTAAGAAATGCTCCTTTAATCATTCTGTTGGTTTTACCTTCTCAAATGGCTTTTGTAATTCCTTAAGTGTTTTTTTTTTCATTACCCATCTTGTTCTGACTTCTCCTGAGGTGTTTGGTCCTATTCTTTCTTTTGGATGCTGCATAAGTTTTGTTTTCATTTTAAAAGATCAAATCATGCACTGAAATAAAGAAAAACAATGTTTTGAAGACTAAAATTACATGGAATCATGTGAACTTCCTTAATGATGAATTTCTTTTTGATGGATTCATGAAATTCTGCTTTCCTCCTGTTGCCTGAATATTTTGTTACATAATTTACACACTATACTGCATAGGTATTTCTTTCGTTCCCTGAACATTACAACATGGGTTGCTGCTACTTCTCACAGTTTTTGTATAGAGACTGGCCACTCAAGAATTGACCATTTTCATACCAAATTCTTTTGAACAGCAAAACTTTGGAATTTTTGTCCTCCATTTGTCTTTCCTTCTTTGTTTAACCTTTCTGCCTTTAAGAGTCAAGTCTACAAACACCTGTGTAGCCCTAATTAATTTTTACTCTCTTTACCCTTTACTCTTGTGCACCGAAGATGGCTTTTGATTGGGCATGTTCTGCCTGTGCTAAATTGGTCTCTGTATTAAAAACAATTAACAACAAATATACCTAACATAGGAGTGCAAATAATTGGATTATGCACACAATACTTAAAAGGCAAATTGTCACAATGATACAGATACCAAGATATTTGTAATGGATTTTAAAGCACCAGTCATGAATATATTCACAAAAACAACAACACATGGAAGTAACTTGGCACAGTTTATCCTACTACTCCATGTCACACATGAAACCAAAAGGTTAGTAATAACATGAGTTACTCATAAGTAACATATGTCACTCAGTGTCTTTTGTTTCTGTTCTGATATTTATTGGTATCAGTAAATTCCGCCTGAAAGTGGTAACACCAGAAGTGAGGAGTCATCTTGGAAGAGACTAATCATCATCAGCAAATGGAAATGAGTACAGCCCCAAAGGTGCTCACCTTACTTTGCTGCTGTGTTGAGAACAGCCTCAAAACTGCAGGAACCTTATAAAAAGGGAACCCAGGATAATAATATTTAACGATTTACTTGGATTACGTAACCTTCTTGCATCTTTCTTCGTTTTATCCTCCAAATTCCAACTATACTGCTCCTATGTTTGACCTATTACAGCATTGAGATATACACTATGTGCAGACTCCTTGCCTACTCAACACATATTTTTCCTGTTCACCAGTGCTTTAGATTTAACCTGTTTTTCTCCCTTGCATCACTTTAAGTTAAGATTCAAGATTCACCTTTCACACTATTATCATTACTAAACCTTACTCCAAAGTATTTAACTAATCCAAAATTTCTAGATCTTAATCATGCAAGCTAATCTTACATTGTGATCTCCTATCCCTTTCAAAAACTGATATCTTACTTTTATTTGCATTTGCATACAGCATCCTTTTCCACATATATCACCAAAATGGCCCATCATTCTATCCTACTTCTCTTATCCAACAACATAATAATAACTGCAGAGAATAACTGCAGCAACTTAAGTTGTGTTTCTCTATGGTTAAGTATTACACAACACTCATCCCTACTCTCTCTTGTTATTTGCTTTCCATCCATGAAATATTAACTAACCATGATGACATGACACCCTTTGTGCAATCCCACATTCATTTCAAACTACTCGCTGATACCATCACTTGCTCTTACCCTTGCACTACTCCCTCTATAAAAGCTCTAAACAGCACTTAAGAGTCTCCCATGCTTGCCATACAATGTCTGAGGTTCATAAAGGACTGTCCTGTTCACTTTATTATAAGCCTGAACTATAACTATGAATGCTGCATACACCATCTTTTTCTATGGATTGTTATCTATGACTTGTCTAAGTACAAAAATGTGGTCTACACACCCTCTTCCCTTCTTAAATCCAACTCATTTTTTTTTTAACATTACCAATCACAATCCTACCATATACCATGCTAACTGTATTAGAGACTTGTTCCTCTGTAGTTCTTGCAGTTGCTTTTCTTCCCTTTTCCTTTATGCAGTGGAACAACAAATGCTTTTGTCCAGTCATTTGGAGCATGACCACATTTCTGTGCTTGCATATCAACCTTCCAAATTCACTCCAGAATAGATCCACTTTCAGTCTTCACCATCTTGCTCCAGCTGAACTAGCTTTTCCAATCTAAGAACTTTATTGCTCTTCTAACTTTCTCCTTTCCCATATGTAATGAATGTAGTAATGGTACAAAACTTAAATGAAAAGAGGGTTTAAATACTACCTATCTCAATATCTGAGATGAATAAATGAATAAGAATATAAAAAAAACCTAAGGTAGGTTCACATGTATTCATTTAGCATGAACAAGGCAAACATTGGTAACCTTGAGAAAGAGCTAATCCAAATTTAGCAGAAGTGGTACTTGCATAAATGCATATAAACAAGAAGTAAGTTTTTCACACTAAGATGCTAATATTGCTGGCTTTTGATATTAAATATTGCCAATGTTTAATGTAACCTTTTTCATACATTTGAGACATATATTTTATATACACATACCTGTAACATTTTTCTTTCTAACTCTCCAGATACGAGGACATTGCCAATGGAATCTTCCTTAATGGCTTGCCTTCAGTCCCAGCTTCTTGTCATACAGATCCAGTCACCAGCAGTTCCATTACTATTACATCAGAGACCTCTGCTTCAGTAGAAGTGGCATCAGTCAGTTGTGGACTTGACATCCAGCAAGAAGTGGTTCGGCCAAAGACTGTTACCTTAGATAATGGAGTAAATTCAGCAGCACAAATAGCCAACAGTGACAAAGATTCTCAAGATGAAACACATCAAGAAATATTAGAAAGATCACTGAAACCAGAGGGTTATAGAAATACAGAGGCAGATGAAAGAAAACATTATACAGAGGAAGAAAGAATTAGAAACACAGAAGATAGCATACACTGTAATTATGGTGCTTTGAGTAGACAAGGTTCACAAGATTCCTTGAGAAATCTTAATGAATCTGAGTTGTGAGTACTGATAATTCAGTGAATCGCTTTATTTTTTAACAGTATGTGCCATGTCACTGAAGCTTTACATATATTAAAAGGCATATATTCATATTGGATAACTCCAGAGTATTTTATATGAGTATATCTGTTTATAAGACCACATTCTTATATGATAAACAAGTACTTTTTTGTTAAGCATAAGAAAACTAGTCTTGTATGATTCATCTTTTCATGTATGATAATTAATCCTACTTTTAATTCATGATAATTGATATTACAGTACTTTTTTAAATTATAGTCACCTGTAAGGCTCAAAAAATTACATCATTTCAGACCACTGCAACCTGTAACAAACATGCAGGAAAAAACTCTTCGCTTTTGATGCATGTTTATGTCAACAAGTCATTAGAGTATAGAAATACATTTTGTTTTCTACCTATGAGTTCAATGTACTTTAAAGTTGCTGGTATCACTAAAAATAAGTTCCATTGAACATGGGCCAGTTAATGAATCGTTTCTAAGTTCTACAACATCTGGAAATATGGTTCTACAAAGTGGGTAACATATGTTTTTGTGACTGTAGGCTCAAAGACATTTTTTAGCATTGGAAACCCATAAATTTTTCAAATCTAGCCCTGATATTCTGACTTTGTTCTGAATTGAAATTATTGTTATAGGCTTTCATAGTTTTGATAGTCCTTGAGTTTAAAAGGGATACCTTATTTGATATACATTTATTATATCTCTATTGTCAAGAATTACAAAGAAATTTCAATATGTAAACCTCCATTGCAATGCATGTTGCACTAAGTAAATGCATTCATAAGAACTGTACCTTCAATTTTCAATTGATTGTGATACTCGCAGTAGTTTAAGGCCATTGCTGTATATATCATTTTTATAATGAAAATTTTTTATAATAAAATAAAAAAATCTGTTTTTAACACCATTTTGTTGACATTTAAGCAAAGCAATCCTTTAACCAGCAAAAGTAAAATAGTTTTGCATGAGGGTGGTCTGAGCATGCAGATTAAGTTTGTTTACTGGTCTATAGAAAACAATTTGGTTTAAGGATTGCATGTAAAGGAGTGAATTCTGCTTAAAATTGGGGAAAACATTTCAAGGGATGTTACGTTAATATTGAAAAAGGCAGATATCAAGAATGAGAATTTTATTGGAGGGAAACTGGAATGGACACACAATCACTAATAAAGTGAATTATTTGTTCACACTAAATGTAACTACAGAAATATAAAAAAAAGCTCATTTTAGCTAATATTCATAATACCTCAGTTTAGGGACTGTATTAGAAAAGTTTTAACAAAATTACAAGTTCAGAAAGTCGGTAATCAACAAAAATTAGATACAAAGATTTTGATTATAATGGGGCATTTAAAAGAGAAAAATAATCTATACTCACGTTTAGCTCTTTCTTGTTTCATGAACACTCCAAAAGGCAGGGGTCTTCAGAAGATGAGATTTCATTGCAGATGCAGAATAATTCCCTCCAGTTGATTTTATGCATCATGGCAAAACCTCCTTAAGTTTACGTACAAAATGACAATGTTGTCAACTTCCCTACTCTTCATTCAATTTCAGCATATTCTAAAACCAAATTCAATCAACATTTATAGGAGGTTTAAGCAAATTCCATAAATGTACACTGCATGCACTTCACTTTCTCCTATGCTAAATTTATACCCACAGCACTTCATGTTTTAATTTCATAGACTCTTGTGCCATCACTTCCTTATTCCTCTATCATCAACTCTGATTCAGATTACATTGGATGGATCAAGTGGGCTGTCTCTTCTCCCTGCAGTACCGTATCCTGAATGTATGTTCATAGTATTAAAGGAAGAGTCTCACATTACTACAGCACTTCCTATATTTTGTATACTAAGCTGCACTTATCTACCAAGACAAATATATCCATTTCCTCTTCCTCCCTCACACACAAAATACTTCCACTGCACACTGTGCTTTTTAAGATATCTAATGCAAAAGGTTAATTATATCATATTCCAAACACAAAACCATCACATCATTTGCAAATGTCAAGGTCACCTGCCACACTGACATTTTAATGAACCAACAATGGAACTATCATCAACTAAAACACTTTCATAAAGAAACCAATGACAGATATTGTCACTGCCTTCAAAAATTCACACACAAAAATATCCATTCATTTATTGTATGTTTTCATGACTTTAAATGACACACAAGATGTTTCCCATTTTTTTTGTTTAGTTTGCACATGTGTGTGGTGACTTGGTTGCTGGACATAATGCATGACAAATACATCACTGTAACACTCTCTCCCTCTCTCTTAGCATTCAGTGTTTAATATATATATATAATGTAGAATAATCATTTGCAAACAAATATATGTTAAATAATACGAATTATGACTGAAAAGAACACTGCAATTTAGAATTATTGTAAATGTACAAGAGAGTATGTAAAATTATTGGTCTCCCAGTTCATCTTAAGGTGTAGGCCTGGGTGGCTACACTAGGGTTGCTAAAGTGTTACTTGAAGAATGGGTAGAGTTATACACATCTGTCATAGCAGATGATCTCTGTGCCTTATATAACTAAAGCAGTGCAAAATGTAGGTTTTAAGGTATGAATAACATTTCTCTACTGTGGTCAGAGTCCCTTTAGCATCTGAGAGAGTACTTGTTTGACTGGGTGTTGAAACATCATTTCAACCCAAAAATAGAGATGTATCCCTGAGGATTCATCCATTTCAACAACTATGATGTCTATATGGCCAGAAGATACTCCTTAGAAACCCAACAACCATATACCATAATTGGCTCTGATCTATGATGTGATGGTATGGTGGTAAAGTGGCAGCAAGTTAATAGCAAACCCCATCACTTACTAACAACCAGTCTGTGTGTCTTAGGCCTATTACTGAAAGGACCCAAGAAGTACTTTTTCCAAAGACAAAAGAAGAGGAGGGGATGAGAAGAGGAGGAAGGGGGTACATCATAGGGATCTGGTCATCATAAGAGAAACAGTTTTTTCTTACTGTTAACACCAACTTTTCTCACCTGTACTCTGAGCACCTGATAGCATACCCAATTTAAGAAAAACCTGTCTTTATTTTAGGTAGTAATGAAAAGAAGGTAGCTTATTCAGATCCACAGAAGGTAGGTCAACCAGTTTAATAGAAGTGTACTGTAGTCAAGAGCCAAAAGAAGTTCCTTTAATCTCAACAATAAGAGATCCCCACAGAAAACCAAAACAGGTCACTTACTTTACCTCAAGGGGCCCCAGAAGATGGTTTTGAATGCAAAATGAGAAGTAAACTTTAAATCTGATATGAATTGCTGATAAAGGCTTAAAGGATCCTGGACAACCAAACAAGTGTTCTATGAGACTAAAGAAGAAATTCATTTAAGCATGAATCTTTGAAAGGAAGTATTCATAAAAGGTGAACCTGAGCATCTGATTTCAGGTCTAAACACTGTATTTTACTCTCTTCTTCCTTATCCTAGAGTTACATGGAACAGAGTTCTCCTAAGGAAAACAATGTGGAGCCATATTCCTTGTAAAATAAGCTGATTGTAAAAGAGAAAAGATGTTAATAAACATCTAGGCTGAGATGAAAGCTAGAGGTTTCCTTAGAAAAGTGGTCTCAAATGTATATTCCAAACCAGGCCAGAAATATTAAGTCAAAAACCCACAGATGAAGGCTCTTGCTAGTACTCCTTCATAATGCTCATGTTACTGACTTTACTCTTGTAATGAAAGACTTATGCTTACTGACTCAGTTACTACAAAATCTTCACATTTCTCAGATGAGTCAAATCACCAAATAGACTGGTACATCTCTAAATGGAAAAAACAATTAAAAATAAAACAGACCATCTGCTGAACAATCTCCATACTTTCTTTTATATATATCTGTTTGGGAAAAATTAATGCGAATATTCAAAAATAGAGCTCTGAAGCCGGATTTCATCTATAGACAGAGATGCTGTACAAGTTTCTAGGAATTCTCATGATAAAAAAGGGCAAAAGAGCATTGTTGTCTGGCAAAACAAAAGTTTAACCCACACTGGAGTTATCAATCAGTGAATTACAGAAACCAGACATAAACTGAAAGACTTCAGATGTCTTTATTGGTGGAAAAAGAAAATCTGCAAATAAGGACCTGAAACTTGGGACATGGCATGTATTCTTGAAGCCTTTGAATCGTAAACTGTGGAAACCAATCATTAGAGTGGCATATGGCCTGTTTGGTAAAGAGATCTACTTGATGGTTCATCCCTAATCATAGCATCCTCTTGAAAGAAAATTATTTTACTGTTACATCCATCTACAAGATCCTTGATTTTTGTGAGACAACTGATCTAAAGTTGCAAACCCCATAAAGAATGGACTGGATAATTCAAGGCTGCTATTCCATGAACAAGATAAATCAGCTGCTAAAGAAGTGAATGGTATGAACCTCTATATACAAAACAGAACAACTGTGGTATTTTCCAAAATAAAATATGCTCTATGATGGATGGTAGCCTTATTTAGAGTCTAAAAAGTTGGTTCAAACTTTGACGGATTCCACAGACTTTCCTTTGTTGGTCCACCAAAACAGAACTTCACATAACTACAGCTATTACTGCCAGTTTCTTGGCTAGTAATTTCACTGACTCATTGCAGGCTATCATTAAAGATCAAAGATTTTTCAAAATCTTCAACTGCTTCACTAAACTGATGAGAAAGAGATGTGGACTACTGACTAATATAGACATATTGCAAATTTGGCTGGAGTATCAGCTTCAACATCATATGTCCATAAGTATGCTCTTATTTATGGAGAAAGCAGAAAATTTATTTGAGGTTTTGAAGAAAGATTCTGAAGGTTAAACAATTGGATCTTTTGTTTAAAGCTGTGGATGATTTGAAAATTTCTAGGAGCATCCTGCACTGCAGTACAGTGAGGCCTCAGTTAATTTCAGGGTTGCAATCATGGACGGGTGACTCAAAACAAAATGGCTTTAAGTGAATCCACTTCTCCTATGTAAATCCGTATAAATAGGCTAGCTACCTTCTTTGGACCTAAATCAAGAATATTTTCTAAAAAAATCTCTATACTAAAAGACAAAATAGATTAATGGAAATCTGAGTTTTCTTTTTTCTTTAAGCTGAAGGCTCCAGACATGGACAAAAGTATACATTAAGTCTGGGTCTTATTTGAAATATTTTGAGGATTATGAAAGGGGAAAAAGAAAAGGTATGGGAAAGTATTTACAAATTTTGGAGGAAGTGAAAAACCTGTCTTTAAAAATGTGCCAGGTCATATTTATTTGGAAAGACATGAGAAGGTACAGAGTTCCAATAATCATGTGACGCAGCAGCTTGCCGAGTTTTGTGTGGTCTAGCTAGTGGTAGAGGCATACAAGCAGCCAGCTGTTGGGAGCAAAAACCAAAGAAATACCTATAGAATTGGGAGTGAAGCAACAATGCAGCATTGGGCAAGAGGGTCAAGTTTCGAAGTTAGCTTGGGAGATTTTATAAGTTGGACTGCTTTCGACTCAACTCTGTCAAGTAAGGATGCAGAGCTAGAACAACCCTAGATGTGAGACAGTGCTCTATACAAGGATGAATCAATCCTTCTTATAAATGGAGCAACTGTTCGGAAGAAAAGAAGTTTCGACATCTACACAGAACACCTAGTTTCTTAGTGGCAGACTTAGCTATTTAGTGAAGTGATATTTTCAAGAAAGAGTGGATGATACAGTAATACCAAGTATGTTCAATGTATCAAGAGGTGGATTTACAGAACTGTCAAAGAAGAGACGAGGGTTGTGAGGGGTTTTCAATATGAGATGAGTAGCAACTGGGTCTTGGAAGCATTAAACTTAACTATATTTCATTTACCCCACTGAGATATCCAGTCCAAGTCTGAGTTTGAGGAAGCTGTGTCAAGACGTTCATTTATTGTTTTCTATCCCATGGTAACTTTCCCTTTGTTATATTTCTTTTTTGTGACAATATTTTTGTCAATGTTTTTCTATATTGTTCTGAGTCTGTTTTAGCATTACTGCTAATCAGAATTTCCTCCCATTTTGTGTTGATCATTTGATTATCCATCTTCTTCCATTTTGTGATAGTAAAGGCTGAAGTTCTTTGAAATATTTATATGTGCTTTCTTTGTAACCATTTCATTATAATTAGTATGCATTTCTATCATGTTTTGATCAGAGATACTCACAGTGGTGAAAGTAATGTCTGTAATTGGAGCTACATCATCTGAAAAATTCAGATGAAGTGTCATTCATTTCTTGTTGGTTTGTTTATAGTTTTCATGAATTTTTTTTCTTTCTATGCTGAAAGCTCCAGCCACAGACAAAGTCCACACCAAATCAAGGTCAGGCCCTAATTGAAATATGGAGAGAATTATGAAACAAAAAAGAAAAGGTAAGGGAAAGTATTCACAAATTTTTGAGTATGTGAAAATCCTATCTTCTGAAATGTGTTAGGTCATGGTTATTGGGAAAAACATGAGAGGGTAGAGAGTTCCAGAGCTACAACGAGTAGGGAAAGAAGCAGTTATCAAAACTGCTGATGGCCACACAATAATCATGTGATGCAGCAGCTTGCTGAGTATTGTGTGGGCTAGCTAGTGGTGTGGGCATACAAGTAGCCAGCTCTTGGAAGTAAAAAACTAAAGTAATACCTATAGAAGAGGGAAAGTGAACCAACATTGCGGCATAAGGCAAGGAGGGTCAAATTTGAAGGTAAGCCTGAGACAGTTTATAAGGCGTATCGCTTTCAACTCAACTCTGTCAAGTAAGGATGCAGAGCTAGAACCACCCCAAATGTGAGAGCAGTACTCCATAAAGGAATGAATCAATCCCTTGTATAAACAGAGCAACTGTTCAGAAGAGAAGTTTCAACATCTAAACAGGACACCCAGTTTTTTAAGAGGCACACTTAGCTATTCCTGTAATGTGGGCTTTCCAAGAAAGAGTGGATGTTACAGTAATGCCAAGAACGTTCATTGAGTTAAGAGGTGGAATTACAGAACCGTCGAAGGAGAGGCAAGAGTTGTGAGGTTTCAATAGAGAGATGGGTAGAAACTGTGTCATGGAGGTATTAAACTTAACAAGATTTTGTCTACCCCACTGAGATACCCTGTCCAAATCTGAGTTTATTGAGGAGGCTGTGTCAAGACAAGATGCAGATCGAGTGAGAGAAGAGGAAGCAGAATTGAAGGATATGGCTGAGTGCAGTGCTGAGTCATCAGCGTATGAGTGCATTGCATTATTTCTGGAGTTGAGGAAATCATTGAAAAAAAGGAGAAAAAGTGTAAGGGACAGGACAGAACCTTGAGGGGCACTGCTGTTGATGAAAAAAAGGGGGAAACTGATCCATCAACAACCACTGAGACAGATCGACCAGAGAGGAGCAAAGTAAGGGAGGGAAGCCAAAAGAGGGGAGCTTAGAGATGAGATCCCAATGTCACACTGTCAAAAACCTTAGATATGTGAAGGGCAACTACACTTAGTCTCCTCAAAATCTTTCAGGGATGACGACCAGACATTATAAGATAGGAAAGAATATCACCAGTGGATCTCACCTTACGCAAGTCATACTGGTGATCAGAGAGAAGACTGTGATTTTCGTGGTGTTTAAAGATATGGGAGTTAAGGAGGGATTCAAAGACTTTGGAAATGGTAGATGTCAAAGCAATAGGGAGGGGTCAGAGCGGTCACCCTTCTTAGGGATGGGATGCATCAATGCATGCTTCCAAGTAGAAGGAAAACTTGAATGCCTTGCATAAACTTATTAATATATTAAGAAGCTTCTTTACACTTGCCATGGCAATCATCTTGTGTGAATCTATCCATATTCTGATCCTCCTTTTCCCATTGTATAAAACCAAAATCAGAGTCATTTGACCAAACGATTGTTGCTTCAGCAATGTCAGTATTCCTAAATATTTCCTGTTTTTATGAGTATCTTATTGAACTCTGCCATTTTAGTTTTGGATGGTCTGTGGGTCACTATGTTGATTGTTTTTATGGCCAGTATGCTTATTGATAAGGATTTACAATTCTTGTAGGAAAATTTCATCACTTGGTTGGCATTAAGTCTGTTGCTTACACATTTCACTAATCCATCTTCCTTACCTTTTCTCTATCAGCTGTAGAGGTCTCATTATCCTTTTGTTTCCTTTTTTAATTCTTTCATTCAACCATGTAAAAGTAAGATCTGTGAGAATAACGTTGTCTTATATAATAATTCATATATTTGGCTTAGTGTTACTAGACTTTGCTTGCATAAAGTTACACAATGAGTGAAATCACCTCTGGTGAGGTTGTATCATTGGGAGTACAGTTTCATTAAAGAACTTCTCATTCCTGAGGAGTCCATCAATTTTCTGTTACTGAAATTAACATAGCCAGATGCAGCAGGAGCTCTTGCAAAAGGTGTGCTGGAGTAACTCAATGAGCATTTCAAGAAAGGGGTCCTAAGGCAATTACAGATAGATAAATACTTTGGGTTTAATTCTGGCATTGTCAGTTAACAGGTTTTGTATACTACTACAATACATTTAACATGGACTATTGTTCATTGAATCATACATTTCATGATTAGTGCCTATTTGTTTATCATTGATACTGTTTAATAAAAGGTGCTGCTTTACATTTTCTAAGTTTTTGTTTATTCCATTAGCATCTCAAGTAAAAAATGGCTAGTGCTTGTATTGTCATTACTATTCTCCATGTTTTTCATTGCTCCATATCTGTTATTCCTAACATCTCTCATAATCACTGTCCATTTGTTCATATCCCTCCTTATTCTCATAAATCTATCTTCTTCCTTTAGTGACCCTCTCTGCATCCAACCTTGTTGTCTGTATCTATCTTGAATATTTGCATTTGTCATCTCTCCCTTATTCATGTCTTTTTTTTCTTTTCATTCTTTCCCTTATTCGTTTAGCTTGCCAAGTACTGGTACGAGGACCTATGATTAGGCTTTAAAATGATGGCGTTGATAGTGCATACCACTCACTGCACATCATACTTAATGAATAGTACTGTTCCTCTCTCTTGGCATAATCATCTGTTCTGGGTTCATCTGGGATTGATTTCAAATATGCCAAGTCTTCTATTAAATGTTTCTGAAGTTGTTCCATGCTTGTTTTTTATTTCTCCTGGTAGTATATTGAACAGATATTCCAGCTTCCTTGATGGGCTTAATTTTTGTTTTCGACCTATTTTCAGTTATGTTCTATGGTATTCCTGTTGATTTAATAATTTTACATAATGTTGATATGCTTCAAGATCAGTATGTTTATATCTTTAATTTGCTGCCACATACAGACTATTATATATCTTTCTCTTCCTCTTTTTAGGCAATACAGTTCCAGTTTTTACAGTCTTTCAGAGTAATTCATATGTAACATCCCCTCAATTTTGCTTATGAAGTGCCCCTGAATTCTATTTAATCTATTTCTGTTTTGTTAGTGATCATACAACACAGTAGTATTCAATTTTGCCTCTTTCATGTACCTTAAACAATTTCATCAATAGTTTTCTGTTTACAGATAGGTCTCAAAATCATACCACTTATTAATTGGCTCGATAGTGCAGTCTTCTTGGTATGACATCATTTATGATGACACCAAAGTCTTTCACATCTGTCTCACATCCTATGACTTACTCTTTGAAGTCACTGAAGTATTCTTGCTCACTCCATAACTCATCTGCACAAATTTCTCTTTGTTAAATTCCATCAGATTTACCTCTAACCATATGTATATCATGTCTAGGTTTTTTTTCATCTCCATTAGTTCAGCTTCTGATGCAATCACTTTGCTTACTAAAGTGTCATCAGCAAAGCCCCTTTCTCTAATTTCATTTAGTCCTCTAAGTTGATGTCTAACATTACAAAGACTAAGATAATTGAGGCTAACACCTTGGATAAGGCATCTTCATTTGACATGATTCCACTTGCTACTGCTGAAGTTTCATATTCCTTTCTTAACCTAAATGTTATGGTTAGCTACTTTCTGCAATAAATTCAGGGGTCTACTTTGACAAAAGCTTTTACAAAATTGATAAGAGCTGTATCCACTCTCCCTGCATTAAACTTTCATATACAGTATGTCATCATAATACATTAATAATTGGGTTTGCACACTTTTACCTTCATTTATGTAAGTGTTCTTGATCAGTTCTAATATGTGTCATTACATGCAGTCAAGCTAACTGGTCTGCACTGCTCTGGTATAGCATATACCATTTTGTGAAAATCTGCAATTTTGCTTTTGTCCAGACTTCGTCTCATCAATGATGTCACTGGTTTTACTATAGTTGTTCCTGTCTTCAGGATGATGGCTGGGATTCCATCTGGTCCAAGTGCTGAATTTTCTATGAGCTGTTCATTTGCCCTGATTATATACATTATCATCTTCTTATGTCTCAATATCTACAGATGCATTATCTTGATAATTACATAATTTAAATTCTCACTGCATTTTGAGCTTAAAACCAATTGTATTGTTCAATTACATCCTACATGTTTCCCAGGGGTCATCTTTTTCACACTTTTCTCACACTTTAAAGGTCTAATCTTTGATATCTTTTTTTTTTTTTCAACCAATAACTTTGGGTTCTTGTCTGTATTCTGCTGATATCTATTTCCATTCATTTTCTGTTCTCCTTTCTCCTTAAGGAATCTCATTATTTCTGTATGTGTCCTTTATTTTCTCATCAAGCTCTTCTATTTTTGCTTCATTCAATTCCATCTTCTTTTCCATGCTCTTCTTCCAGTTTTCTTTTTTTGGTATCTTCCATTTTACTCTCTGCACTATCTTTATGTTTCATATCAGCCAACTGCTTATACGTCTTATTTCTTCATAGTATAGTTTCATGTTTGTTGCTTGGTTATTGCCACTGAAGATACTGTTTCAATATTGCTAGGTTATTGCCATTGAAGATAATGTTCCAATTAGTGTTTATAATCACTTCAATAATCACTCTCCAATCTCATTTGTCATGGTCAAAGTTCATATCTTTCAATCTGTTGTTGTCCTCAGTTGTTGTATCACTTTCACATCAATTTACTTCCATACTGCCTGAGAGAAAGTGAATAAAAAGAATAGTGGGAAGTGATCAGCAAGTCATCATATATACTGAACAAGATATGGAAGGAGAGGAAGAAAATACCTTGGGAAGCAGGACATCATCAAAAGCATACACAGTTATGCAGAGTATCTATATATGAGCACCGAAGATGAGATTTTGCCAAGATTGTAGGGCTAGCACAAGATGCTCACTGCACAACTTGTTTGCTGGGTGTTGTTTCCCTTGTCCAAAATGAGACAGATGGTAGACTCAGATAAAAAACAGGAAATTAGTCAGAGTAAGGAAGTATGAATATCACTCATAGCCTCAGATCTGTAAATAATGAGGAAAGGGTATATGCAAGTTTGGCAGGACTGGCATATCATGTTAGACACAATGTAGGCTACAGCACCCCAACAGATTTCTTAACTTGCCTAAGGAAGGCAAATAATCCTTTGAGGAGCAAAGTATATTTACTACCTAGAAATGTGCAAATCATTAATGGAAGAAAGCATTGCCTACACCAATACTGCCAAATTTAACACATACCTGATGATGATCATGACACACTCCAATTCAAATTATGATAAAAAGCTGAGCTAACATGGGCATAAATCACACCACATAATGACGGGGTCTACCCAAGTAAAATAAAATTAGCCTGGCTCCTCTGTACAAAATGATAAGGATGTGAAAGCTTGCTTCCAAGCACCATAAAACAACAAAAAAACTGTTGGAAGAAAGTATTTTAATGGATAACCTTAAATAGAAAATGATAACTTGAAAATAAGACATAAATGCCAGCATAAAAGGACGTCATGCATACAAAATAAGCACAATCCCTTTTAATAAATGGTTTACCGAGTGACTCAAATCCAGTACTCAAGGACTTCACCAACACTCTTGTTAAGCCTTAAATACTGGGTGAACTGCAAAATGTTACTAATAATTTGGAGAAAAAACACTGCTGTTTTGACATAACACGAACAAATAAGTGTAACAACATACCTGCATGTCCGGCAAAGTCAAGTAGCTTATGCCAGTGAACGACACACTCCCTTTCATGCCATATTGCACTGATATATCTTTACAATTAGTGAGAAGTACACTTTTCACTGCTACAACCATAATATGATATTTTTTAACCCCAGAAATCTGCCATGCAGATTAATTTCTAGCAATTTCTGTGGCATACTTGACTTTGTCAACTACTGACTATCAATTATCAGCCATCATAACCAAATACCATGGTTTGAAATCCCACATACAATCATATAAAAAATATTTTGCAAATGAATTAACTGAACACCAAAAATCCACTTGAAAATAATATATACTACCTGATGAATTAACGCTGGACTAGATTGATAGTAGGTGATGACATGAGGAGGGTACTGATAAAAATGAAATTTTTTAGTTTTATTAATAATCTTATATAAATCTGTTTTAGCACATCTAAAACTGGTTGAAGTTTGGCTATCTTAACAAAGAATAGAGTGTTTGTTGTATAAACAGACAGCAGTAAGGCATTGTCTACACGTCTTTAAATCTTCAATCTGGTTCTTCCACTTTCATTCATCAACACTGTTTTGGATAATTTTGTTCTGGATAATTTTGAAAACATTTGTGCTCCAAATGTTCAACCTATTACTGAAATGGATAAAATCCCACTTCCCACATTGTATTATATATCACTTTCACAGGAAATAACATCAAAAATTTATTAACTGATGTGATAAAAAGGTGTGTTCTTAGTAGTATTTCAAAAGGTCCCATTTCCTACAAACTGAAAAATAGAAAAGTGTGCCTGAAATAATCCACCAAGAATAAGAATTGCACCTTCTGTTGCATTTTAGATGACACAGAGATGCAGATCTACAATGGCACAATGGTATAACTTTCACATGGAATGAAATATTGAAATGTTGGGTGGTGTCCATTAGAACTGCTGGTTGAATGCAAGAACTTACTAAATCAAAAGAAATAAGATGTGAATAAATTCAGTTCTAAGTCATGACTAAACACCAGTATTTCTTTTTTCCATATCTACTTACCTTGAACCAATTCTGTAGATTAAGAGTTGAACAATAAAGTGAATATACACCAATGAATAGTCACAATACCCATACTGTCCACACCTTATTCTATTTTCTATCACTGACTGTTCTTGTGGTCAACCATTCATCTCTTTTCTCTCCTCCTATTTGAAGAAAATTACTGATCCATATATGTATGTATTGACAAAAAACTAATTTCTATGTATCACTGTTTAACAAATTCAATTACCTGGTATTATGTTATTCTGATTAAAATTCAAAGTTTTTTACGTTTGCTATGTAATACAGCATTACAATATGAATGCCATACATACCTGACACTTTGAGCAACCTTGTAAACAAATGATATCAACCTTGTATTTCTTACAATGCTCAGAGCTCTCAATTTTTGTACACTGACCATATATATATAATAATAAATGAAGTAATGAATACATCATGGCTTTTAATGAACAATATATTTTATATATTATATATATTAAATTGATTTTGTTAAAAAATTAAGCCAATCAGACTGTAGATAATAACTGTCATTCACAATAACACTTCAACTTATGATGGCTGAGTTTGTCAAGGTGGTTAAACACTTCAGGAAATTTTTTATCGTGTTTCTCTTTAAGAGAAATGTGTTTCAACAATGTTCATGGCTGATCTGACTCTTGCAATCTCTATACTCATTTTCAACACTTACACAAATGTGACTTAGCAGCTGAACATACCTCATAGGAGACACTAAGGCCTCAATTGGCTAAGCTGATCGCCGAGACTGTTGCATCATGATGTCTTTGGCTGGAGAGGTAAAGTATCTATCGGCTTGTTTTATCAGTTGCTTTTTTCAGTATCACTTTTGATATGCAAATTCCTTAATGTTCTTCCTTCCCCAAGTAATCCCCATTTTCACTTTCACAAACAAAGTTACTGGCATTCATCACACACACATGCCGATACTGTCTCACAAACTGCAGTACATCATGAGGAAATTGTTTAACAATATCCATAATATTTGTCTACTTTGCCTGAGGAAAGTTTTTATGAGTCCACAGCTCAGTTAAGGGGGGTGGGGGGGGGAGAGAAATTAACACTGGAGAAGACAAGTAAGTCCCCCCATGAAGAAATTAATGCATCTCCTCTTACTGAATGCATTAATAAAGAAAAAATAAGAAAAAAATTAAGGCTACCTCTATATCACATCACAGATGAAGAGTGCTGGGTTTTGTTCCCGGAGGCTTTAGTCCCACAGTGACTTGAGCTCTTACCACAGTGACTTGGCCAGTACCAGCGACTTAGCCTGTATCATTGACTCAGCTAGTACCCGTGACTTGGCTATAACAGTGAACTGTCCAATTCCAAAGATTTGACAAGTACCAGTGACTCAGCCAATGTCAATATGACTTAAACAGAACCAGTGACTTGGCCAATAGCACAGTGACTTAGCCAGTACACAGTGACTCAGCTAGAGCCATGACGACTTAGCCAGTAACACAGTGACTTAGCCAGTACCACAGGAACTTGGCCAGTGCCGTAAATGACTTAGTCAGTACCAGCATATCAGCTAGTACCATGATGACTTTGGCAGTATGACGTTAACTTAAGTCAGTACCACGATGACTTAGTCAATGTCTAAGCCACTATCACAGTGACTTAGCCAGTCCTGTATCAAGTTTGCTAGTCCTGCTGGGACCTTAAACAGTCACATACTGATCTCAGCTACTCCTACAGTGGCCTTGGCTAGTCACTGTCTGAGCCCACCTGGTTATTCTTCTTCCGTTTTCTGGATGGTTTTTTCACATCTTCTTCCTGAAAGAAAAGAAAAGGGAAAATTAAGCAAACTAATTACATCTTTAACTATTTTCACCTAACCTAACATTTAGATTTATTGATATGTTCCCCTTTTAAACAATTAATACTTTCTTCAAATTTATCTTCAACCCTTGAGATTAACAATTTTCCTTGATGGACTTTGCTGGAACTAAATCACTGCTCTCACCCACTCTGTTTTATCTTTAAGGATTTCTGCATCTACACTTTCTTACATATGGTATCTTTTCCTCTATCCCATCACTAAGATACCATCCTAAAAAAATTGGGGACCTAATACTCATGACTTATGGTGACAGAATTACTTTCCTATGCCCTAGTTCAGTCCATTGACAGCACATTGATCCCATTATACGACATCATTCCAATTAACTCTTATTCCATGCATGCCTTTCATGTTATCCTTCTATCTCCAATTTGGCCTCCCCACTCTCCTTGTTCCCTTCACTTCTGACAAATATACACTTTTTGTCAACCTTTCCTCACTCATTCTCTCTATATATCCAAACCATTTCAACACACTCTCTTCTGGGTTCTCAACCACACTCTATCCTTCTATCTCCAATTTGGCCTCCCCACTCTCCTTGTTCCCTTCACTTCTGACAAATATACAATTTTTGTCAACCTTTCCTCACTCATTCTCTCTATATATCTAAACCATTTCAACACACTCTCTTCTGGGTTCTCAACCACACTCTTTTTATTACCACACATCTCTCTTTCCCTTTTATTACTTACTTGATCAAACCACCTCACACCACACATCGTCCTCAAACATTTCATTTCCAACACATCCACCCTCCACTCCACAACCTTATCTCAAGCCCATGCCTCACAACCATATAATATTGCTGGAACTACTATTTCTTCAAACATACCCATTTTTGCCATGTGAGATAATGTTCTCTCTTTCCAAACATTCTTCAATGCCCCCAGAACCTCCACCCTGCCCCCCACCCTATGACTCATGTTCGCTTCCATGCTTCCATTCACTGCCAAGCACATTTACTCTCACCACTCTTTTCTCCCTGACATTCTCTCTTAGCACAATTACATCCAAAAAGTCTCTCTTTCACATGCCTATCAATTAATACATGATTTAATAATGCCTGTTGACCATCTCTCCTACTCACATACATATACTTGTGAATATACATTTCTTTTCATATGTATTTGCCATTTCCCACGTTAGCGAGGTAGCGATAAGAAAAGAGGGACTGAGCCTTAGAGGGAAAATCTTCACCTGGCCCCCATCTCTGTTCCTTCTTTTGGAAAAGTAAAACTTGGAGGGAAGGATTTCCAGACCTCCACTCCCTCCCCTTTTAGTTGCCTTCTACATGTATTATGACATGGTTTTTCTTTCTAATAATATGAATATCATTTGAAAGGTACAAAAAATTTGGTTAAACATGAAACCCACAATTATTATGGGTAAGAAAAGGAAACGACTTTGAATGTTAGATGGTTAATGGTGGGAATTTTAGACAGAGTTAAAGAGTGATCAAGAAAGTTATCTCGTTCGTGCTAATGTATAATGATGTGCAGTACATTCATTGCCTGAAAAAGACCATGCATAAAATAACCACCTGTACATGTTGGAATAAGACAGACATTCTGTCTCCCAACTTTATAAGAAACTAAAATTTCAATCTGCACAGCAAAGAAGTAATAATTTTTCTGGTACGATAGATAAAATAACTTACCTCACTACTCTCCTCCTCACTTTCTGATTCCTGTTTTTTCCGACCTTTGGGTTTTCTGCCCCGATTAGACTTGGGTTTTCTCTGAGGCTCAGGTGCTGGTTCTTCTTCTTCTTCCTCCTCAATAAGGGCGAAGAGATCACTATACTTTTTCTTCTGAGTTTCAGTGCACTGATTCTGGGCTGTTTGTAGTGTGTCCTGCATTGTTTCTAACGCAAAAAATTTTGTTTGCCCACAAGCTGTCCTCAGGTGGTTAAGGTGTGACAACACTTGGTCCAATGGCACTGCACTGGCTTTTGTACTTTGGTTTCGTTTACGTTTGTTTGGTGACTGTGGTGGTTTGTTATTGACTACATCATTTATGAGCTTGGCCATCTTGTCTTCATACCGCTGGACCCAATACTGCAGGATGGTGGCTACTGTCGGGTCTTCTACTCTGAACTCTCGCAGCAGCAATGTTCTTAATAGAATTTCTGATGGGCTGTAAAGAATAAGACATTACCATCATATTTCCTTATTTCATTCCTTATTTTAATCAAGCTGTCAAATTCTGTCAACACAATGAAACTACATGAATAATTATCCTGGCCCAACACAAAATCAATCTCTGCAGCACTGGGTTCAGTCACATTTTGGTGTAGTAAATGAAAGTAGTTCAGTTTAACTGAGAGAACAAAATAGTGAGAAAAACAGAATAGGTGGCATGGGTGTCCCCCCAATCAAGATGTGAAATCTGAGAATTATCTGTTATTGCCTTCAAAATCATTTAATATTTCACATTTTTCTTTTGTAGCACCACTATATGAATATAATGTGGCTTACTGTTGATTAAGAAATGAAATGAAAAATTTTTCACAGGTGATCTATTCACATTTTTTTATCTGTTTCCTGGTGTCTCTGTCTAGGCTTCTGAAATATTAAAAATAATCATATGAATTCTGGCAGACATATAAGTGTGGAAGACATGTGAAATTAGAATGCAATTGGTGTCCAACAGTTACTCTGGTAAGTAAAAAAAGATAAAAGTTATTTCAGAAGTCTTCCTCTGCCCTAAATTTCAATGCATTTTATAATGATCCAGTACCAAAGCCAACAGCTAGGCAGAGGAAGTGTGCAAACAAGGCCATTGTTCATTTATTCCTGGTAATACCTCACTAAGGCAAGAAAGGCAATTTGGTATAAAAAAAAAATAAATTATCCTGAAAATCAACTGTATTAATGTACGGTCAAAGACATGTACTGCTAAACTCAAATTTTTATAGTTTTATGAATTCTGAATACTTGGGGACAAGAGAAAGTATACTACCCACATACAATACCTCTTGCACATACCAGGAGACTAGGAAGGG
This sequence comes from Panulirus argus, assembly GCA_038088735.1. NCBI lineage: Eukaryota > Metazoa > Arthropoda > Malacostraca > Decapoda > Palinuridae > Panulirus > Panulirus argus. The sequence continues at coordinate 260 of JAYMFT010000035.1, read as the reverse complement.
CTGAAGACCAGAAATCCTCCTTTAGCTATATTAACACATTTTAAATGAAGAAACAGAGGAAGGAGCAACGGCTTGGGTAAACCAATGATGAATTACACAGACAGATAGGAGTTATATTTGATGGTAGATACCACTCATTACTGGCACTTTTTGTTCTTACACTAACACGCATAGGTTCGAATTCTGGTTGCGGCAGTCGGTCCACAGTTAACCCAGCTGTTCATCCACCCCTAGGGGTTGGTCGATAAAATGGGTACCTG